>OZ025293.1:74321124-74921124 GCA_964019185.1 Maratus speculifer
TTTAAAATATACTGCACAATAATTATATCGGGAATAATGCCATCTATTGGCGTTATTACCCCGGTTGAATCTTTTCAGTGGCGGAAATACATCAGAAGAATATTTAATTTTTTATTTTATTTTCTTAGTTTATGCACGAGAGGGCATTATTATCATTGTTGAAAACCAAAAAGGATAAAGAGAAATTTGCATGTCTTAAATGCTGCTAAATTTATCATGTCAGGACGTCAGGAGAATAAAATATTAAATGATTTTTATTGTATCGTGCTATCGCAATTAATGGTAAGTAAGAACAATTTGTAAATTTCAAGGGCTGTAGAGCTTGTATCTTTAGAAATGGATAATTTACATGGCATTATTCCATGCTATTTTATAGTTTTGTTAGCATGGCGTTATTACCCATCTAAATAACATTGTTCAAGAAATCACGCCACTAAATTTTATGAATAAATATCTGATAAAATATTCTTTTTTATATACATCGTCAATAAGTTTTGTTGCATAAAATCCTACATTTGTTTAAAAAAAATATTCTAAAAGTAAGCCTTGAAAATTGGTAGAACCTTAACGTTGCTTTTCACCCCCCAGGACACTTATATTACTTCAATTAAGATCGTAAATATATGCTGATGGCATAGATATTATAAAAGGTTTTTTATAAACTGGATTTAATTTTCTTTTCTTTCTTTTTTACTAGGGGGCTCTGCTCCCTACGAGCTAGGCTGGTCAAGCCTTGTTGAGACACCGCAAATTAAAATCACGTTAATTTGATCGGCTTTTAAAAAATTGCAAAACACTGTTTTTTTTTCTTTCTTTCTTAAGTGGCGACTTTCCGTAAACGGGGTTCGAACATCATCCGCACAGGTCACGATGGTCATCTCCTGGGGTCTCTCCAGACAATGAGAGCCCCATTCTAAATTTTCTCTCAGCTCAGAGATCTGTGGGGTTACTCCTCTGTGAATGATTGAGTCAGGTATTTTATCGCTCAATTGGCTAAATGAATTTATTATTTATATAGAAAATAAGCACCGTATTTCTACATGGTGCTTCACCTGAACACGAAAGGAAAAATCGTGTGAAAAATAAGTGATTTTTGTCAAAATTATATTTTCTTTCGCCTAATAAATATTTCAACTTAAATCACGTAGAAATTTATTGATCAAGAATAAGTTAGAAAAAAATATTTAAGAAAATCTGTAGTTAAAAATTTTATTGTTTAGATGTTGGAGTTGCATGATAAACAAACATATCCAACAAGTAAAATTCTTATTGGTTATCATGTTATTAAAATTAAATATTTGTTTTCTGCTTTGAAAATTTAATACTCCTGAAATTTATAATATATATGTATTTGCAATTGATAAGAGAGTTAAAAAAAAAGACAATTTAAGAAACGCATTTTTCTTTCTATTTTTTTTTTTTTTTTTTTTTTGAGAAAATATGTCAATGTCTGATTTTTATAACGCATATTTATACAGACGTTTTATGTATAATTGATAAGAGAACGATGCATAAAAACTGATGGTTTTAAATAATTCATAAATAGTTTTATTAATAATTTGGTTTTTAAAAATTACATTTAACTCATTTCAATGCTATTACAATATACTATATCGATCCTTTTTTTCCACATTTAATACGTTAATAAGTAAAAATTAAGTATGTTAAATAATTTAGAAATTTTAATAATTCTTTATTATTTTTAACATCATATCAGGCTTTTTTATTCAGGAGGTATTTTTAAATTTCCTGTAGTTTAGGGGAGGATTTTCACTTAAACACCATCAATAAGCATTAAATTAAAAGGTAAAATTTGATAGCATTCAATTACTAAAAATTTGGATTTGAAGCAAATGATTTATTTTTAACCTAACATTTTTTTTTATTCCATTACAAAAATTTGATTAATAAACAAAAGTGAAGGGGGCGGCGCAAAAGGTGGCAGTAAATTTTATATGTACAGAAAAACTTTTCTGTGCGACTACCTCTCAGAACGACCATTTTTTTTCATTTAACGAAATTTATTCATAGGCTCAATACTAATTTTATCTCCCTTCAGAGATCAATCCCATTTGAACTCCCTCCATGAGCGACCAATTTCTTCGAAGAAAATGAAACAAATTCCGTTTTTTCTGGTCGCTTGAAGAATATTTCATTAAAAAAATAATTCCGGAAAGCTTGTTATTTATCAAACTTTTAGACTAAATTTAGTTTTTTTTTAAATTACGGTAACTTTTAAGTATTTTAATCCCTTTGTGCCCTTATATTTAAATCTGATGACAAATTAAGAATGATGGTGAATAAACTCCCCTGCCCTATTCTGTCAGAAAACTCAAGAAATAGATAAAGTAATGAAATCGTCATAGTAGTAGTAATAATTGTAATACTGAATAAAAAATGCATTTTTTTTCTGAGCTCTGAAAGGACTTGGAAATAAAAGTTATAATGGATAAAAGCGTAAAATCAAAGTATTCATAGTCAATGTATACAAACTCTGCAATAATTAACCTATGTAATAAACTGTTGTTTTGATACTTACTTACATATTTTTTCTTAATGGGAAAATTAATTTTAGAAACATTAATTGTTACCTTTTTCAACAACTAAATTTAGGTTAAATATCACTTCCATTAAGAGATCACCTCTCGGAGCGACCAAACTTTGGAACGGAGCTGGTCGCTTTAGGGATGTTTTACTGTACTCTATAATGTGTTTTTTCGTGTCGTAGTATTATTGGTAGGGTAATATCTCAATTTATATAAATATATCGGTTTATGGAATATTATAATTTTTAAAAAATGTAAATTATTTATATAGATAACACTAGTCAACAAAAAATAACTTTATTTTTATATGGCAAATAATTTTATGTGATTCGTGTTCTGTGTGCTAGAAGTAGTCAAATAAAACATTTCTATCACGTCACAATTTTATGACACATCAAAATTTATTTTTTTTACGTTTTTTACAAATTTTAATTTTAAACTAAGTTATTTAGGATAAAAAAAATCTTGCTTTTTCATTTTTTTTTTTTTTGTTTGTTGATAGTGCTTTGCGGTTGAGGTTTCCCTAATTACCAACCAGCTGCCAACATCAGCTTTATAAAGTTACTTTCATTTTCAAAACCGGTTCTGAAAGTGAAACTAACTTAAGAAAAAATATCTGCGACCAAAATCGAAAAAGTAGTCAAGGAGCGATCTCCAGAAGAACCTCAGCTATCCAATGCAAAAAAAAAAAAAAAAAAAAAAAAAATAATAATAATAATAATAATAAAAGAAAAGAAAAAAATTTCAAAATACGAAAGAGTTATTAGGAAAATGCCTCTCTATAGGAATAGCATTAGCTCGCGAATGTGTTCGCGGGCAGAGACAGGGGCCTTAATGAAAAATGCACTACTTATTGTGAAAAAAAGTCAGAAACATTTACTTCGTTCATAGAAGATTTTTACTAAATAATATCCCTTTAGGGGCGGTGGGATACATTTTATCCCACCTAATTTAAACGAGATTCTCACAATTTTTTTTTAACGATATTTTATATTTTTAACATTGGTAACAAAATGTTGAAAAATTGCATTTGTTATTTTAAAACAAAATTTTTAGATTTTTCTGGCAAGAATTCAATATTACAGACATTATTGCTTGCTCCTTAAGGGGTTAAAGGCAAAATTTCTATGTGTAATTCATCTGAAACAAAATTTTCAAACGAGGATTTTTTCTTATTAAATATAGTTAACATAGAACTCTTAGAGTTATAGTTCCAAAGTCAACGATTTAATAATCATTGTTCCAGCTTTATCGCTAATTAAATGAAAGAGATACATTTATTTAACGAAAATCACATGCGAAGGAATTAGAATGACTTTCATTCTGTTTAAGTATTTCATTCTATTATAATAAAAATTACAGAGAAAAAGTGGAGATTTCAATGTTTTTCTTTCAACTACATATGAAAATCGTATAAAATAATTATCTGGGGAAAAAAATCGATTTCTCAGAAATATCATTATAACTTTTGAACCATTACGTTTTTATAAAGGAAAAAAAAATACAGCTGGGTCAATCCATTTCAAGTGGTCCAGCACTAGTCACTCGACTATTTTTTAAAAATCTGAAATTTTTTGTACAACAACCCTAACGTGATGGAAGTTCAAAATGACCGTTATTTTAATTTTACTATTTTTTGTTGTTCATGGCGGTCATCTTTGTTTCATCGTGTGCAGCAATTTTCTCAGATACTAGGATACACAAAATTGTAAATATCTTGTCTTTTATTTTCCCAATTGAAATGGGGTTTGCAGCATTTTGTTCATAATAAAATAGGCTAAATATACAGTGGTAGAAAAATTTTGAAAAATAAATTTTTACAAGTGAAATTTTAGCACAAAATTTAAGATTTTTTCCAAAATCTACCCGTTTGCAAGAGGAAATTTTTCATGCAAGGGAAACTGTCAACCTTACACAATTTTTTCTACAAATAGGCCAAAAGTGCGTGTACTCATACGCCAAGTCCCAGATCTGGGAGTTGATTTCTCTTTGCGAAAAAAATTCCGAAATTCATCAAAATTTTCAAAAATCGCACTTTTTAGGCTTTGATATCTTTAGTGGGGCACGAGATAAAAATCTGAAATTCTGGCCTTAGATAGTATTCTGTAGTAGTGTTATGTACAAAAAATTTCAAGAAGGAGACTTGACTACAAGCTGAGATATGACATGGACAATATGTGAAAACAATACTGCCAAACCATTGTAACCTACTATACAGGGTGAGTCATAAATATCGAAACAATAGGCTATCTCCTTAAATATTGCCCCTAGACCCATACTTCCAATTGCAAAAATTCATAAAAAAAGATGAATTTTTTGATAAGATAAGTTACAACTCCATGGGGGGTCTGTTTTAAAAAATACGAAAATTAAATTTTTATACGGCCCCCAGAGGATAAAACTTCCAATTAGAAATATTTTCTTTATCCCTTCCTGAATTGAACAAAAAAAATTTCATCTCGATATCTGCAAATACCTGAAAGATATTAAAATCCAAAATTTTCCGAAATTCCTGACTTACACCACTTAAGCATACCTCTGAGCGCAGCAAAATCAGTTCATTTGAAGTACAATTAAGGGATCGACCATAAATTTACGTATTGTTAAATGTCGATCCAAGACAATACTTAAACTTTTAGATATAAAATAAAAGCGTATAGGTTTTTGCTTTTAACTTCGCTGAAATATGCTAGATGTCTGCAATATTTCGACCTTGCCGCCAACTTCGTAACTGGCACGACTTATTGACATATGATGTCTTATTAAACTGTTATTAAAAGTGTTATCAAATTAAGTGATATTAATTAAACTCTCATTAAAAGTGTCTTAAAAACTTATTGGCGCAGGCAATAAGTTTAGTAAATATAGTAATAGCGATAATGACGCTTTTATTAGCGGAATCATTGGAAATATATTTTAATAAATTACATAGAAATATTTTCAAAAATCTACTTTATACTACAGTTAAACCGCTATAACGGGCTCTCCCGAATAGCAGACACCTCTGTTTAACGGACTATTTTCCAGTCCCCATTCTCAAAACCTAAATTTGTGTATGTTTACCCTCTGAATAATGGACATTCCGAATAGTGGACACTATATAAGGCGATAAAGGATGAAAAATATTTTTTTAAGGAGAAAAAAATGAAAAAAAAGTAAAAAGGCCTCTAAAATTATCAGGGAATTTTGTGATAAATGAGATGGGGAAAATCCCCCCCCCCCCCCCCCAAGTTCAGAGTTGAATTGAAGGGGTTGCCCAGGAGGGACATCTTCCAGAGCATTGAAATATCCCCTCGGAAAATTGAGATTTTATGCTTTTAACAGTCAAAAAGTGCAATCCCCGACCGGAACTCTATAATGTCCAATAATGTCACTTTGAAAAACAAATTACAAGTAATCGCAAGCAAAAGTTAACTTTTGTAACAGGGTTTTTTTCACAAGCATGTAATGAACAGTGGGTAAAGATGTGTACAGTTTTATTTAGTCGCATTGCTTAAAAAATAATTTTTATTTCTGATTAATCATATAAAAGAGGTTTTAGGACACATAAAAGTCAATTAATAAGATGTTAAACGTTTCTTGGCACTTTTTGAATATCTTTGATTTTCCCAATAGCGGACACTTCCGAATGGCGGACAATTTCTGCGTTCCTGAAGTGTCCGTTATTTAGAGGTTTTACTATATTCCGTTTCAAAATTTATGAAGGTTTTAAACATATTTTTGCTTTCTTCTATCTATACAAGAAGAAAGTATTGGATTCATGAAAATTTTAAATTTCGATTTTCGATGGATTCACACGTTTTAGGGCTCAGAGATACCGAAAAACATGTTTCTATGAAATGTCTGTCTGTGAATCACAGCACAATGAAAAAATTTGAAATCGACGTGATAAAAAAATAAAGTTTAAATCAACTGACGCATTTAAACGGCAATTAAAGAAGGTGACAATGGCAAAACTTAGTCTGAAATCGAAACTATACAGCATTTAAACGTTAGGAGCCCATCTTTGCCCATGTTAAAACTAAATGCACTTTACTGCATCAAATGTTTTTATTTCAGTATTTCTCATTTTTAAACCGACATACACTGTAAAAAAAATCTGTAACCTTAGTAATCTAAATTAACCGAAATCTCTTATGCTTACTAAAGTTTTATGTGTACACTGTACAAGAAAATGATGTCAATCTACAAAACTAGTAAGCAAAACTAAAACCATCTGTATCTTTACAAAAGAATTTACTAAAATTTTGGTAACTTTACTAAAATTTTATCTATAATGCTCGTTATCGTCACTTAAAAAGTTCTAGGAATACGATTTCCCAAAAAAATTCTTAGTAACCTTAAAATTTGTTTGATTCAAAGTGCAAATCTGTATCTGTTACATGAATTTTTATTGTTGCCGTTACATAAAAAGTTCTTGGAATACAATTCTACTAGAAAAAATTTTGTAATTCTCCCAATTTTTTTTTACAGTGTACGTCAATAACCGTCGGTTACGGTAAATTTTCAACTCAGAAAATTTACTTTTAAAAATATGATTTGTTTACAAAAATTACTTTTTTTTAATATTGCTATTTTAAATACTTTTATTTTTTTTAATAAATATTATTTAAAATGCTGAATTAAAATTGAAAATTAGACATTTTCGTTTAATCAAAAGAAAAAAATTCAATGCGAAAAATAATATTTTGAGTTATAACAATTTTAATTTACTCAAATTTTTTTGAAAAAAAAAATTATTAAGAAGTCTTATGATGTGATAATGCTTAAAAATTGTATGGTTAACCATCACAAAACATTCAAAATTTAAACTTTATAAATAAATAAATAAAATAAATGTTTCCTGGACCCATTACAGCAACATTGTTTCTTCAATCACACGCATTTCAATTTGTGTCTGATCCCTTGAAACATCACGATTTATTAAAATTGTCATAACTCTCTGAGTTTTGAAGATATCAAGATGAATTTTTTTTTTGTTCAATTCAGGAATGAATAAGAAAAATTTTTCCAATTGGATGTTTTATCCTCTGGGGGCCGTATAAAAATTTAATTTTCGTATTTTTTAAAATAGACCCCCCATGGAGTTGCAACTTATCTTATTAAAAAATTCATCTTTTTTTATGAAACTTTGCAATTGGAAGTATGGGTCTAGGGGCAATATTTAAGGAGATAGCCTATTGTTTCGATATTTATGACTCACCCTGTATAATTGTTCAACAAGACTGTCAACCTTGCACAATTTTTCCTACAAATAGGTCAAAAGTGCGTGTACTCATACACCAAGTCCCTGATCTGGGAGCTGATTTCTATTTGCGAAAAAAATTTCAAAAATCGCACTTTTTAGGCTTTGATATCTCTAGTGGAGCACGAGATAAAAATCTGAAATTCTGGCCTTTGATAGTATTGTGTAGTAGTGTTATGTACAAAAAATTTCAAGAATGAGACTTGACTACAAGTTGAGATATGACATGGACAATATGTGAAAACAATACTGCCAAACTATTGTAGCCTACTATGTAATTGTTCTTAACTCCAAAATTTTAAATTAATTATTTATGGTACAAAGTTAAATGTTAATTACAAATATCTTCTTCAAATGCTTCTGTGTGATTTAAGACAATTAAACAATTCAGAATGTATGCTAAGCCAATACACTATTTGTCCAGATGAACAAACCTACTAGAAATGCTATTGCAACAATTTTACTCGGAACACATTTCAGGAAAAGTAAATTACAGACAACAGGTTGCAACTGATCGAGTTGACATGGTTTCAATTATTAAACCTAGAGAATTTCATTCAAGTTAACAAGGGATGACAAGACTTGGGTGGCTTCAAATAAAATTTTGAGAAAGAACAGCCTAATGGACTGACAACAGTAACTGGTCGAACTCATAACATCTCTCGTAAATAGTGTTAAGTTCTTTGTTGAGCATATATAATATCTTTGTAAATTAAATGTTTATTATTTAACTGTTTTCAACAAACGATATTTTCTGTGTAAATATTGTAATAAAAGAGACTAATCTCATTTCTCCTAATGTACTCGTAATAGCATTTCTTAACATTTTTTAATCACCGTATCTCAGCTTATAGTCAAATCTCCTTCTTGAAATTTTTTGTGCATAACACTACTACACAATACTATCAAAGGCCAGAATTTCAGATTTTTATCTCGTGCTCCACCAGAGATATCAAAACCTAAAAAGTGCGATTTTTGAAATTTTTGACGAATTTCGAAATTTTTTTCGCAAAGAGAAATCAGCTCCCAGATCTGGGACTTGGTGTATGAGTACACGCACTTTTGACTTATTTGTAGAAAAAATTGTGTAAGGTTGACAGTCTTGTTGAACAATTACATAGTAGGTTACAATAGTTTGGCAGTATTGTTTTCACATATTGTCCATGTCATATCTCAGCTTGTAGTCAAATCTCCTTCTTGAAATTTTTTGTGCATAACACTACTACACAATACTATCGAAGGCCAGAATTTCACATTTTTATCTCGTGCCCCAGCAGAGATATCGAAGCCTAAAAAGTGCGATTTTTGACATTTTTGACGAATTTCGGAATTTTTTTCGCAAAGAGAAATCAACTCCCAGATCTGGGACTTGGTGTGTGAGTACACGCACTTTTGACCTATTTGTAGAAAAAATTGTGTAAGGTTGACAGTTTTTCTTACATGAAAAATTTCCTCTTGCAAACGGATAGATTTTGGAAAAAATCTTAAATTTTGTGCTGAAATCTCACCTGTAAAAATTTATTTTTCAAAATTATCTACGACCGTACATTCAGCCTATTTTATTCTGAACAAAATGTTGAAAACCCCATTTCAATTGGGAAAATATAAGACGAGATATTTACAATTTTGTGTATCCTAGTATCTGAGAAAATTGCTGAACACGATGAAACAAAGATGGCCGCCATACACAAACAAAAAATAGTAAAATTAAAATAACGGTCATTTTGAACTTCCGTCATGTTAGGGTTGTTGCACAAAAAATTTCAGATTTTTTAAAAATGGTCGAGCGACCATTTTTATATTTTCTGGACCACTTGAAATGGATTGACCCAGCTGTCGTTTTGCTATATACTAGTGAAATTACATGTTATGAAAATGACATTTTACAGAAAAAAAATCTTGATTAAAATTGCAGTATTTGTTGTCCTAGTCTTTTAAAATATTCATTTGATGCTAAATAATAATAAAAATAAAGCTGGAGCGCCAAAACTAGGTCTACTTGATTTTTCAAAGCTCTTGAAAAATGAATAAATAAATAAAAGTTCTACTTTTTTATCCTCTTGTGGTTTAGTTACTTTATATATTTTAAAAGTTTACCCAGTCAGAGTTTAACATTTTATCAACCTAAAGTTAAAAAAATTATCAGCCCATACAATTACAGCATCAAATGTTCCAAAAATAATTTAAGAATTTTGATGGACATTTTTTCAGACCCATGGGTCGGTGAAATGTTAAACCAAAATTTTAGAAGTGTACCGAATGAAACGTATTATTTCAGAATGTTCTCTTAAAGGTTTTAATAGTCTGCTGTAAATAAAACATTCTTTTTACATAGGAATTGAATTTAATAAACTTTGGTAATAGACCATGCATTTCCAAAAAGTTGTATACATTTTTCAGTTTTTGTTTTTAGCAATTGTATTAAATAGAATACTAAAAAACTTACACTTACATTAACTGCACAAATCAAAACATCTGTTACAAAAAGTACAGCCAGAAAGGGCTCTGTTATCTGTAAAAATAAAACAAAAGTTACAAAGAATGTTTCATGCACAGTAAAAAATAGTTATACATGTTATTC
This sequence comes from Maratus speculifer, assembly GCA_964019185.1. NCBI lineage: Eukaryota > Metazoa > Arthropoda > Arachnida > Araneae > Salticidae > Maratus > Maratus speculifer. The sequence continues at coordinate 74,331,497 of OZ025293.1, forward strand.
ATTACTTTAAAGAAGAATGCTAAATGACGCGTTTCTTTATTTTTCTAAATGACTTTTGAAGAAATCTAAGAATTCTCTTAAATCGGATTTCAATCAACATGTACAGATACAAGATGCAAAATTTCAAAACCTATTGGCCTATCGATTCTAACTTAAGAATGAATGCATAGTAGCAGTAGATAAAATATTCAAAATCGACACAACAAATAATAATTAAAAAAAAAAAAAAAAACTCAAATGAACATTGAAAAACTACACGTAAATTTATTTAACTCTTATAAATTTAAGAAATGGATTTTATTTTACAGTATGAGATGGTTTGCTGGTACATGTCAAGAGATCACTATGTAATATTAATTTGCTTAATAGAAGATGTATATCTATAAAAACTATAACAAATATGTAAAACAGATAATAAACCCCATTGGGTTTCCTTGCAATGGAGAATATCATAATGGTGAGGAAGTTACACTAATGGAAAAGAAGTAAGGGACCAAGCACAAAAACTGTTATAACTTAAATGATTTTAAAACTAAAAACACAGAACTTCTTCGAGTTTTTTATTCTATTGAGTCTGAAATTTGTTCAACATGCAGAATATCCCATTTCGGAAAAAAAAAATCTAAATAAAAATGTAGGATTTAGATATAAATAGAAAAGAATTGAAAGATGTATGGATAACCGTGACTGAACTGCGATATTTACAGTTTTATTAGCATAACGTCTTGATCCCAATCTCACAAATAAATGACATTTTTCACAATCCGTCCAAATGTTCTGAACGACATGTTGCACTTTCTAAGCGAAAAATTATATTAAATTTGCATATTTCAGAGTAGCGAAGGTGAATACCATTGGAAAATGTGATAAAGTTGACCTTGAGTTACCAACGTACTACTTTTTATTGGACTTATAGTATGAAAATAAAGTATATTTTCATAGTTGTTTCTTTAAGTTTGTTTGCTAATGTCTTTGTAGACTATCCGAATGTGTAAGCCGCGATGGGCGACATATTTCCAGAGTCTACTTCGAAAAGTAAAGTGGCATGTACAGTCATAGTTAACGATATATTTGTACAATGCATTCCTATTATTAAATTAATTTTTTATGTTTATGAGAGTGTTTCCCATAAATTAAATTTTCCTCTTTCTCAATGCCGCCCTGTATTATAACAAGTGGTTATTTTAGGATAGTACCAGTTTTAAACCTTCAAAAATAATGCTTTCTGTAAATTTTCAAGTTAGAACCAAGCCAATTTGAAATTGAAAATGTGCACTTAACAGAGACTTTAATTAATTTTTAACTGTATATGCTCTTTTTTTTTTCAAAACGGATTTTTCTACTTAAACACAGTTTAAAAATAGTTTGGAGACAGATCATTTGTTTTCCCAAATATGTATAAAACGAAAATATCTACAATCTCCATTTACTGTTTCGTTAATTAAATGACACAAATTTATTTATTAAGAGTAGAATTTAGTTTTTAAAATGATGTACCTTAAAAAGCATATTCGAATGTCAACAAAAGTCGAAACAAACGAATGTCGAAAAAAAAGTTGATGGGGAGAGTATACAGGGTGAGTCATAAATATCGAAACAATAGGCTATCTCCTTAAATATTGCCCTTAGACCCAGACTTCCCATTGCAAAAATTCATAAAAAAATGTGAAATTTTTGATAAGATAAATTGCGACTCCATGAGGGGGTCTAGTTGAAAAGTTACGGAAATTAAATTTTTATGCGGCCCCCGTAGGATAAAAATTCTAATTAGGAAAACTTTCCTTATTCAGTCCTGAATAAGACACAAAAAGTTGCATTTTCATATCTCCAAAATTCGCAAAGTTATAGCCGTTTAAAAAATTCATCAGGTTTTAAGGGATTAGACACAAATTGAAATGCGCGCAATTCAAAAAACAATGTTATTTTAACAGTTCTAGAAAACGCGTGAAAATTCTATTTCTTGAGTTAGAATTTTGATTTTTTTCTTTTTTTTGTGATGGTTAGCCTTATAATTTGCTAAGAAAATCACATTCTAAAATTTCTCATACAATTTATAAAAGTTTCATGTGGTTAGTACTGGTTTAAATGGGACAATCAAAAATCGTTATAACTCGTAACATTATTTATCGGATTTCAATTTCTTTCCATTTAGTTAAAGATAAAAATCTGACTTTAGTTTTGTTCCAAGGTTTTTTTTAATATTAATTTTAAAACTATTAAAAATGTTTATTGAAAAATAATATAACTTTTAAAAAATCATATTTTCAAAAGCAAACATTTTTTCAAAAGTAAACATTTTTTCAAATTTTCCAAAACAAAAATAATTTAAAAAAATAAAAAATGACGTGTTTCAAGTTCTTTTTTCTTTTAAAAATTCTTAACATTTAATAATTTAAAGACAAGAAATAAAGGATAAAATATTCATTATGCAGAAAAACGAAGTGTATTGCTTATATACCCGTCAGTTATTTTAAAAAATGCTTTTTCTATGATGCAGATTAAGTATTTTTTTTTCTTTTTAAATTTACCTCTGACAACTTCAGGCTTTTTATCGCCCTCCAGAGGATGTTAAAAAATCTGTATTCTGGGCCCAGGTAGGGCCAAGACCGAGATGTTACTTTTTTCTGAAGACCCGCCAGGACGGACCTAGCGTACTTTTCATAAAGGAGGGGACTACTTCCTTCAACTTAGGCGCACTCTGGATGAAATTTTCAAACCCGGTCTCGAAAAAACCCGTATTAAAATCAGTGTCTCTGACTGACTTAATACGTGCATAAAATAAATAAAATTCGGCTCAATCGATTTTTTTTACGAATAACATAGATTTTAAAATCTTTATTTTACAAAAAAAAAAAAACTTTTAAAATTTATTTTTTAAAAATAGATTATTCAAAGGCTGAAAAAATGAAATACAATAAAACCAGTAAAAAAAATCCGCCTATGACGGAATTCTGTCTTAAACGGAAAATATGTTGATCCATGCAAAATAAATGCAATAGTACCTGAAAAGAAAATAAGCTCCAATTGCATCTTCTAGGGAGAGCATCTGTCTAAAACGTAATTTTTATTTCCTATGTGATTCCGTCTTAAAAAGTTTTAGTGTATAACACTTTTCAGAGTCTCCAACGCATGGGATATGGATTAACGATATTAAAATATAAGTGAAACATTTACATATAAATAGAGATTCATTGATAAAATAAATATATTACAGCATTTGGCACTTCTTTAATAATAAAAAGTATAAATATAAAAAACGAAAAGCTATAAAAGAATTTTTTGGTCAGAACTTCTCCATATGAAACATTTTTTTCCCACGCCGAATTAAAAAACTATGTAGAAATTTGCGACTGAACCGGGCTATGATTTAAACTATTTTCCAGATCGGTCCGGGTTATGATGTTGACATTTTTTCAGGCCACGACGAACTTTTTCTCCTATGGGTCGGTTTGGGACCTGACCTAGATATTTTGACCCGGGCAGACGTCTGGTATACCAATTTAGCTTAAAAACTATATGCTGCTATTTTATATCCAAAGAAAAAGCGCTATCTTAAACTGATTTTTATTAAATTGCAATTTGTGAATGTTCCCTAACAAGCGTTGAAATTGAGTCAAGAAATCACAGTTTAGAGGCAGGGAAAAGTGGTGTAAGTCAGGAAGTTTTGATTATTTTGGGATTTAATATCTCTGTGGGATTTTTAGATTCGGAGATAAAATTTGTTTTGTTCAATTTAGGGATGGATAAGGAATAATTTCCTAATTGGGAATTTTACCCTACGGGGGCCGTATTAAAATTTAATTTTCGTATTTTTTCAAATAGATCCCCCATGGAGTTGCAACTTATCAGAAATTTCACCTTTTTTTAATGAATTTTTGCAATTGGAAGTATGGGTCTAGGGGCAATATTTGAGGAGATAGCCTATTGTTTCGATATTTATGACTCACCCTATAGATGATCATTTTATGTATACCTGTTCAAACTGATTTGTTTTCGAGCGACTTTGCTTCTTATAGCGCGCGCAGCCAGGAAAAAAAATTGTATAAAAAAATGCTTCTGTGTTAAAAAATATTATTGTCAATTTCAAAATAACTTTTTTCTAATTTGAATATTTTCATGTGGTTCTTTGTTCGGTACACAATAGTATAAGTAAAATAAATAAGAAAAACAGTAGTTCGACTTTTTGAAGATTCAAATTAACAAGTCCTTTTTATTGGTCTTTTATAAAAAGAAAAAAACTGCAGCGACTTGCTGAGGTGAGTTAGAGAAGCAAGCTATAACTGAAACTCACATTCTTACGGTGACTCAATCGCAAAAATATAACAAGAACAACAAATAGAGCAAAAAAAAAAAAAAAAAAAAAAAAAAAAAAAAAAACATAGGTTCGGCTTCAGGCTCGAAACAGAGAAGTATAATGATGCAGACGACTAAACATTGAACTACTTGGATCAATGAGCAGTAATGCTTAGCGTCCTTTACAGATCAGATTACAGTCGGTCCTTACCAAATTCCTTTTGAAGTCAACCCGAACAGGACCTTTCATCAGTCCGAAACTCGTCGCAAACCATTCAAAATAATTTACGTTTGCTCACATACTGGGTACCATCCACAAGCTGGGCCAGTTATTAATATGTTGCCCCCAAAATGAAGAATCTTTTGGGTTCAATATCTGTGCGGTCTAGGCGAAGTGATTGTGTAAGGTTTCCAGGATTTTCAGGTTGATGAGACGATTAATCGGATTACTTTCCTGAAGAAATCCTACTAGAGAAAAAAAGGTAAATTTGGTCGAGGCGCAATAAAATCCATCTCTACCGTAAAATGGGGTGAATAGGAACAGCGGGGTGAATAGGAACAGCGGGGGGAATAGGAACAGCGGGGTGAATAGGAACAGCGGGGGGAATAGGAACGAAACTTCCCAGTCATACGAATAAATTCATTATAAATATATATGATGATATTTTTAGTTGCCAATTTTTTTTATAAGAAGGTAATAACATTAAGAGTTGGGAAATTCAGTTTTGACATGTTTGCACAACTACTGGGATATATAAAAAAAACTTCAAGAGGATACTCAAAAACCTCATTTTTTCAACGTATTCAAAACTTTGTATGTAACTACAGTATTTTTCGTATTCTAAACCTAAGAGAGGGTATTTTCAGATAACGATAGACCTGTAAACGATATTCTGTATTAAATTCTACTTATTTCTAAACTACATAATGAAAAAAGGAAAAATGGTTCGTGACATCAGAGGTTTAAGATTTACGGGGTGAATCGCAACACGTTTTCTCTCACAGTTTATTTTTCTATACAGTAATAGTTTCATGTAATATATGAAAACATATGTATGAACATGTATTGTAACAATATTTTGTTTGATCTAATTACTTGAAGAGTTTAAAGGTGCCAAGAAATTACTTGGTTAAGCAAAAAAGTCAACGCCTAATCCAACAGATATAGAACACACAATAAAAGAATTTAAAAATAGCAAATTAGTTAGAAAAACTGCACAGAATTATTCTCTGACATCCACAACATCACACAAACATCTCAAAATGAAAAACCAATTGAAAAAGAAAGGGATGCAAACAGTACTAAGGGCTGGGGATGAGGGCGTATTAGTAGATCGTATTAATAGATGCAGCGATTGGGGTTACTCAACAGATTCACTTACCCAATGACTAATAGTAAAGGACAATACAGAACAGGGCTTAATTTGTATTAATTTCTACTTCTGCAATTCGAATATAATTTCTTAAAATAAATTTTAATTCTTCTTCATTTCAAAGTTGTGTTCTAATTTTTAAAAAGGCATTTCTTTACTTGTATATAAAATAAAGGCTTGGTTTCACAGTAATTACTTGTTCCTATTCCTCCCTTATCATTATTACCTGTTTTTATTAACCCTATTAAAGTTTTAATCGGAATAAATAAAGATTATAGCATTTGTTCCGATTCACCCCTATCTGCGGGGTGAATCGGAACACCATTAAAAAAAATAAATAATACATATATAAACAGTAAAAATGTTTAGTTTTTGCTTAAAAAGTAAAGAACAAAACAAGAAAAATTAAAAAATTAAAAAATCAGTTGTTTTTATTTAACGTTAAAGTTGGAAAGTGTTCCGATACACCTCATTTCACGGTATCATTCACAACCCACATAGATACCGGGATTTAAGACTCTTGTAAGAGAAGCTGGTACATATCCATATTGTTTCCTAAAATAACCCTAATATTGGGATCCAATTCAGCATTAGTCTACCACCAGAGCTGGGGTTGCTACTCTGCACTGTAAAAAAGCTGCAGCGGAGATTTATTGCAGTAGAAATTCTAGACAATGTCCGTAAAAAAACCGGACTTTATTCCTATATCAACGGACTTTGCCATTACATTAATGGTTTTTGGCTGTAAAACAAACACACACACACACACACACACACACACACACACACACACACACACACACACAAAAAAAAAAAAATACGGGAGTGACCGTTTATGTGAAAAGAGTGACCATATTCCGTAAATTTACTGGATAATCCATGGTAAACTACCGTACATTTATAATCTTATTTTACAATGTGTTGCTATTTTCCATTGGCTAACGCTAACCAGTTTTAGCTTGGATTATGGTAAATGAGCCCACAGTGCCGGGAGTGATTCAACCTGTATTATAAGAGATCTTCTGGGAATGAAAGAAGATTAATGTCATACTTTAAGGCAGTAATGGAGAAAAATGATATGTTTAATATTAACTCATTTATTGTAAAATAGAATTAATGGATATAGTCATTTTTATTGAAATGTCTTTTTGATCTGAAAAAAAATAAATATATATATATATATTTTGACCTGTCTTTTTGTAAATTAGTAATACATGAAACCGATTCGCAAAATTTAAACTTCAAACTCAAACAGCCATAAAAACTCTATTATTAATAATAAAAATTGAGCTGTGCAGAATATGACTAGCAATTGAAACAATTTATATAGTCCGAAACGAGTCCGCTCTTCAAAAAATAAATTTGAATGTGTCCAACTGAAAACAGGACAGGATTAAGTAAAATCCGATTAAGTACGATATGATTTGAAGAAGAACTCTACACAGTCGGAGAAATTGATGAAAATGAAAGAAAAAGAAGAAGAAAAAATTTAAGTTTTCCCCGCTCAAGTCAATACTTACTTATTATTTGTTTATTTCTTTTAAATTGTTGTTTATATTTTTAAAATGAATTTCTTATACTTTGAAAATTATTTCTCTAACTCGAATTGTTGAAAAGTAAAAATTAAAATATCTCTCTACAGTAAATAAACGTAATAATTGAAATCAAGTTGTCATCAATCACGATAGTTTCTCCCAAAATATTACACTGAATAAATATTGTATTTCAAAAAGGAATTAACAAAGAACACAAAACAAAAAGCTTTTCGATAACTTACAGCATCACGAATAAGATAAAAAGAAACCATCACATCAATTAATGTTGTCATAGATACGGCAACTGTCCATGGGAGAAGTAAAAATCTGTTGTCCTAAAATGAAAAAAAGAAGAAATCTTAAATAAGAATTATTTTTTTTCTTTCAGATTTTGAGACATTTTGATGCTGGATAAAAAAAATATGTATAAGTATATATATATATATATATATATATATATATATAAGTAAAATAAAATTTGCGGGGTAAATAATAAAACAGAAAATAATAATATAGAAGCATATTTTATTATTTTAAAATTTTATAACAAATTGCTCATTTATAAACGATAAGATGAATTGCATTCATACAATAGCTATCAACATTTTTAATTAAATAGCTCAGTAAATCAATGAACAACCTATTACTAGACTCAAAACTAGGTTTATTGTAAAGAAGTTTCTTATATCGTTTAATTCTCTAATAATGTAATTGAAATGCTTCAAATTTACACCTAATTCTTTTTAATAAAAGATATATAGAAAAAAAAGATTTTGTGTAAATAGTAACTATCATTTAGGATTTGTACTATTCAATTCCCAGATAAAATTCAGCTAAGTTACACGTTAAATATGGATTTATGCTTATGATGTTTGTTTTATTTCTGAATATTTCCTTGTTTTTATCACCATCTTTATGTAATGAGCTAAAAAAAAAAAACAGGATTATTAACAGCAACAACATCAAATGTAGTAGATTAATGCAGTAGATCTATGCATATAGATCTACTACACACAATATATTTATTCAACGAAGTAAAATTGATACTACTGCACAATATAATTAACATGGTGTTAAAGGTATTAGTAGTAGATTTATACATGCAACATATATAAGATTATGACAGATTTTAAATTTTTTTGCATGATTTAGATACGCTAATCATTTTGATATTTTTTTTACATTGAAAATAATATAAGGTACCCTGGGGTAATAACGCCAGGCGGGGTAATAACGCCAAGTGCTTATATTTTGCATAATTATAAAATAATCAGGTAAATGACACATATGTGCTCTGCGCAGAAGGGTTTTGAATCACATAAATCGCAAAAAACAGCTTCAAGTTAATTTGTTTCATTTTTAGGTCTTATTGTTTTTACAAGCAACTAAAATTAACGCGTGATCTAAAATTTGCGAGATAAGGTTTTTTGATCTGAAGACTATACTTTTTATCCGGAAATACTTTGTTTATTACATAAATTTGTAGTGTATTTCATGTACTTTCAAATTGTTGTAGAAGATTTTGGATATCTTCTTGAGATAATTTGTAGTGTAGGATTTACTGCGCAATAAGTATCCCGGGGTAATAACGCCAATCCCTGGCGTTATTACCCCGGTTGATTCCCAACAGTGGCCGAACTATATCCGAAGGGGGTTTATATTTTAATATGGGGCAGCATTATTATCATTGTTGAAATGGTAAGATTAAGGGGGGGGGGTGCCAAATACTTAAAAATATTCTCTCTATTTTATTTTTGATTATATCATTATTTTTTTACTAATGTAAAAAATAATTTTTAACTCTTGTAAATAAAACTATATCAAAATGTTTTTGAGATTCAAATTTGAACATCTTCAAAATCAGGTTTCTATTAAATTTCCACTGGATTGTTCAATTGAGTTTGAAATTTTAACTGTCCGCTTTCTCAGCGTTCGGTTTTTCAAAACTTTATAAATTTAACCTTTAAGTGATGTGACAGAAATTGTAACTTAGGAATGTGATGCGGTTTGTGAGACCACAAAATTGAAAGATGAATAAAAGGCGGGAATAACTCATAGGATTGTATTTTTGTGCTAAACTTTTTATACAAGAGTATTATACTTAATATTCACCTATTTAGTCTCTGGTGATAGTACTAAAATTCCAAATGAAACAAAATTTTGGTAGTGTTTGCAGTTAAACTGAAAATTACAAGTTAAACTAAAAAATTAAAAGAAAAATAGTGGTCTACGAGACCGGTAACATTAGTTAAAGGTTAAAAGGCGATCCATGATTAAAAATCATAGAATACTGTTCCTGCGCTAAACTTTTTGTACAGAATTAATTCTAATTAAATTTAATCTATTCAAATATTTCTAATAATATTACGAGAACTCTAAACGAAAGAAAATTTCAGTTGTAACTATAGTTCAACTGGAAAATACAAGTTAAACCCTTTTTTGGGGGGAGGGGAGGGGGTACAGTGTTCAGTCAGATTGCTAACAGCAGTTTAAGGTTAATTTTGTTGCTAATTTAGAGATAATGATATATATGAATTATCTATAAAATTGAATAAGAGATCTCTTTGGGATAATATTTTTTAATCAAAAATTATATTCAATTTCTTAAAAATTTATTAAAGCATGTTCTTTAAAACGTCGACAGTTTAACTGTAGGTTTGGAGAATCCGCATTAGTGTGGAGGTATGGGTTAAAAACTATTTACTAGATTACTATAATAGTATTAACCCTTAACTGCTCTGCCAAAAATTGTCGCATAACTTACTGTGAGCGGCCTGTCAGACCGCTTAATCTAACGATGAATAAAATGTTAAATTAACTTTTAGAATATTATTTTTGTATTGAACCTTATATACAGGACTATTATAAATAAAATTCAGCTATTCAAAAGTCTCTAGAGATAGTAATAGGACTCCAAATGAAACAAAATTTTCCCGGTATCTATAGTTAAACTAAAAATTGCAAGTTAAACTCTGAAACTTGAAAAATTCAGCGGTATGTGAGACTCTAGCAGCAGTTAAGGTTTAACAAAAATATTTATTACATATAACTCTAGTTATTATAAAACTTCACATGATTAAAATATTACATTATGAATGGTTAAAGCCATACAGTGTTTCTTATAATCATATTTAAGCGGGACTTTTTAAGCAAAGAGAGACACAGGATATTCTGTTGAAGTTCCCCCTCACTCCTTTTTCTTTCACTTTCACAAAAAAATCAACATTTTCTATCGCATAGAATGCATACATGGAAATATAAATACTAATTCAAATAATCCGTGCAATGTTTCTATTAATTCTATTTAAATGGTCATTTTTAAGCAAAACGTAGCTTAGAATCTGATATTCTTTTGCCTCTTCCCCCCGCCACCACCACACCTTTCTTTTTTTTTCAGAGTCACAAAAAATTGTACATTTTCAATAGCTTAGATTGCAATTTGTCAATTTTTACAGCTGTAGAGTTTGTATTTTTAGAATTGGGCAATCTACATGCCATTATTCCATCTTATTTTATAGTTTTGTTTGCATGGCGTTATTACCCATATAGGTGGGTATTAACGCCAAATAGCATTGGTCAAGAAAAAACGCCATTATATTTTATGAATACATATCTGTTAAATTATTTTATTTTATAAAGATAGCCAATATGTTGTTGTATCAGATCCTATATTTGTTTGAAAAATACAATCTAAAACTAAGCCGTGAAAATTGGTAGAACCTTAACGTGGCGTTATTACCCCAGGGTACCTTAAATGAAATGAATTCAAATTATTTGGGTTAAGAAATGCCTTTTAAAAAGGGTGGAAACAATAATTCTGCTGTAGTAATACTTTAAAATAAGCCTTTAAATAAAGCCATAATGAAGTTGTTAACGAGTTCTCCAGCCAGAGCATTTAAAAGTATAATTTTTGTCATATATTTCTCCAAAAATCTATTCCAGTGCTGAAGTGGAGATCTCTCCAATATTTTTTAAACTGCTCTCCACATGAACATCATTAAAATCGTGATGCACTCTATTTTCTTCTCTGTCACATACAGTTTTTATTATATAAATAACTAGCAATCTTCGCCTGCTACGCTGGTCGGTTTCTCTAAAGGAATATTGATTCAAAAGAAGTATACCTAGTAAAGATTAAAAGAAAACTTAATATCTAAGCAAACATCCATAATTGTTGTCTTATCCATATAATCTTATATTGTTCTGTTCAAAGTCGATCTTGACGACATAATAGATAAAATAGCTCTAAAGTGACTGAAGTACCCATGTTTAACTGTTTTTTTAGTAGGTGTGTTATCTTGTATTTCCCGCTTCTACGTAAATATGTTGCTGAGATATGATAAAATATCTCAGAGGCACTGGAGGTGTATAATTTGAAATTATGGTCAGAGAGCTTTCTAATGATATATTACATGAAGGTGCAGGCCAAATTTAGAAAACTGCTCTTTCCCCAGAGTTCCAACTATCACGTCCCCCCTGGTATAAAACCTTCCCCTCTCTTTTAACATTTTCAAATATTGGTACTAATATTTATCTGAAGGCCCCGTAAAAAATTCGATCTGTAATGATAGAATTCTACAATTTCAAAAAATTTCGAAAACTGCCCCCCCCCCTCCACTTTCGAAAATTTCTGAATTTCCGAAATTACTCTTTCCTAAGTTTGCCTCCAGAAGGAGGCAAATTGGGGTCGGGAAGAAGAGTTCATAATATGAAAGAGCGGTCCGAGAGCTTTCCGATGATATGTTACATGACGACTCCCAAAAAAGTTTGGAGTTTTTAACCCCCACTTTAATTCCCTCGGGAGTGAAAATTTTAAAATTGTTGAAAAATGTCTAATTATTTTTTTAGTAGATATATTTTTTGTTTCACGCTTTTACTTAAAATGACTGCTGAGATGTGACAAATGTTTTAAATTGTTCGACCCCCCCTTTTCACCTCCTCAGGGAGGCAATTTCAAAAATCGCTGAAATATGTGTTTAATAATCTTTTCAGTAGATTTATTTTCTGGAACTTAACACTACTACTTTAATCGGCTGCTTAGATATAGGAAGATAGTCCAGAATTTTTGACCCCCCCCCCGTTTGCCTCCCTTAGAGGGAGAATTTTCAAAATTCCCATCTTAGTACATTTACATCATAAGAAGTATATTTCCCCCAATTTTCATGCTTCTAGGTTCAGTAGTGGCTGTGCGTTGATTATCAGTCAGTCAGGACAAACTATTTTATATATATATAGATAGATGAACTGTTACTTACACGGAAGAAGCGTGAAACAGAAAATTAAGTGTGATAAATCCCTTCATATTCAAAATTATTAAAGAATCAAATTTTTGTTATAAATATGATATTAACATGACTATGAATTTCAATGGGGCCATGTATCTTCGCGTTTACATATAGAAATTTTTTTTGTTCTTTGTCAACTTTCCTCAGACGCAAATGGGTTAGATAGTAGGTATTTTCATTTTAATGAAAAATTTTAAAACTCTCAAATTTTGCTTTTCCCTTGATAAAATGATATATTTCATACTGATTTTTGTACTTTCTTAAGAACAGATAAAGTTTTTTAAACACCGAGACTGCATGAATAATATAATTCACAAGCAACATTTCTAGATTTGCAAATTTATCAAACAATTCAAAGTAGTCGTTTTTCTTTCCCTTCATAACTCTCCTCATAACAAACTTATCTGATTGCGGGCTTTCTTCTTCGCAGTATCATGGATTACCCTATTAGGTAGATTTCGTAAGAAATACTACCTATTGCAATCGCAAGAGTTTATCTATCTATCTATCTATCTATATATCTCACTTTTTTATGGACACGATAACTTCTATAATTCTTCACCAATATCCATCAAACTGGTACATAAAATCAAAGGGGTTAAAATCTTGGCTAAGTTCGTTAATGGGCAAAATCGGACCAAGAGGGTCGGAATAGGGGGCGTTTTTGTGAAAACCAAAAAGACGCTATAACTTCTTAATTAAAGTAGATATCGAATCAGTTTAAAGTTTATATTACTTCTTAAAAATGGGCCAAACGTATATGCATAACAGATTTTTGATAAATTTAGAAGTGGGCTCAAGGGGCGAAAAAAACAGGAATTTTGAGAGAAAGAAATTCATAACTTCGTCAATTTTCAAGATATCAAGTCCAACTAAATTTTTTGTAAATGTTCTTAAAATTATCTAAAACTTTTGTATTTACAAGTTTTTGATAGGACCAACTTTTACCGATGAAAAAAATTAAAAACGAAAAGAAAAAGGGCGCTGAAAAAAGAGAAAAATTCATAACTCCGTCAATTTTTAAGATATCAAATCTGATTAAATTTATTTTACATCTTCTCAAAAATATCTACAACTTTTATATTGACAAGTTTTTCATAGGACCAATTCGTATAGCAAAAAGAAATTAAACAAAAATAGGAGTTGGAGAAAAAACCTCAAATCCAAACTACTTATATTCTGACACATTTTTAATTTCATTTTTGATTTTAAACGCATCCAAATGGTAGATCCTCTTATTTAGAAACGGTATAAAGTGACGCATTGGTCAATTTTCTGATAAAGACAGAATATATTTCAAAAAAGGCTACCAAAAAAGGTATTTTGAACAGAATTTCCGAAAGTCATCGGGACTGAAAATTGAAGGAAATATTCAAATAAGAAATTGCGTTTTTTTCTGACACGTTTTTAAATCAATTTTTGTTCTCAAACGCATCCAATTTATAGATCCTCTTATTTAGGAACTATATAATGTGATGCATTGATCGGTTTTTTGATAAAGACAGAATATATTTTGAAAAAGGCTACCAAAAAGGGTATTTTAAACAGAATTTCCCGAAGTCTTCGTGTTTTGAAAATTTAATTAGTTAGTTTTTTTAGTTAGTTTAATTAGTTAGTTTTCACATAGCAAATTGCGTTTTTTATGACTCGTTTTAAAATCCATTTTCGCTCTCAAACGTATCCAATTTACAGATCCTCTTATTTAGGAACTATATACTGTGACGCATTGGCCAGTTTTTTGATAAAGATAGAATATATTTTTAAAAATGCTGTTAAAGTGAGTAGTTCGCACAAAATTTTCCTAAGCAATCATGATTAAAGAATTAAGGATGTATTCAAACAACAAATCGGTTATTTTATGACTCATTTTTAAATTCAATTTTTTTCTTAAATGCATTCAACTGCATTCAGCACAATTTCTGAAGATTTTAAATTTTTAATCATTATAATTAAATATTGATTTTTTTAGTTTTTAAAATGCATTATTTTATAAAAAGCAATGACTCAGAAGCGATATTATAGTCATATATATAAGAATTATATAAAATAGATTCCTAGATCATCGATTAATGAAGTTTTATGCTTTGTTTTTAAATGTGTATTTGACGCCATCTAGCAGCAGTTGATATAAACAAACAACAACAAAAAATAAAAAGAAAAGTTTTGATAAAATTGTACTTTCTTATAGAAAATATGAAGAAGCAAGAGACATTTAGATCAAAATCAATTTTTAAAAACTCTAGCTATGTAACTTAAAAAAATTATTACTAATTAATGAAAACAAAATCATTATTATTATTTATTTCGTAAAATTTTAATTTTATTACGTCATTTTTTAAAAGCTTAGCTTATATCCACTTGAAATGTGCTTACATTGTAAACGAAATTTACATTTCTTATGAAATGTCATTAAAATGTAAGGAATATACAATCATGTATAACATATACTAATTAAAAAAAAAGCAGATAAAATTTTGATTTTTAACATAATAATTTTTGAATATAATAACTTTGAAAAGTAAGAAAAATTATATTTTAGTAACAGAATGTGCAAAAATAATTTTTAGTTTAATTAATAAAGTCATGATAATATCTCATATATCCATTACACCTTGAGAAAAAAAATATTTTCTTTATAATAGAAAACAAAATTTTAATAATTAAGCGAATAAATGTTGACTTCTTAAAAAAATAATAAAACGAAATTTAAATTATATCAAAGAACTCATAATAAAAATATTCCATTTATTTATACCTATTGAATGGTATTTTGAAATTACATAACGGAAACGTTTAAGAAAAATATCTAGTCACGTTATTACATCAAGCAATTTTTATTTATTATTATTATTATCTTACTATAATTTCAATGGAAAAATTCTTCG
Source organism: Maratus speculifer (assembly GCA_964019185.1). Classification (NCBI taxonomy): domain Eukaryota; kingdom Metazoa; phylum Arthropoda; class Arachnida; order Araneae; family Salticidae; genus Maratus; species Maratus speculifer. The sequence goes on from OZ025293.1 coordinate 74,346,868, forward strand.
TTTATATTGATGCCGATAGATGGCAGCACTACAAAAGTTGAAGGCAGTCTCCACCGAGAATAATTGATGAAAAAACCGTTGACTTGAGACAATCATTTATTATTTTTATAAAATGTTGTAAACTTACTGCATATACTAAATATAAAAGAGAGTGAAAAATGTAGTTTAAAAATATATTTAAAGGCTTTAATACAATTTTACAAATATTTTAAAATGATAATTGGATATTTTTATTATTATATTTTAATGAATTACTCAGAGTCGTTCATTTCTTTTTAGTCAAACAGTTGTTTGTTTATTTTGTTTATAATAGCTTACTGTTAAATTGGAATTTAATATATTGTAACTGAATATGATATGTATGTTTTATAGGGAAATATGCTCAACAAACATTAATCCAAACAGAAGAAATTATCATTTAGCTGTCGTATCTTAACATATGTTATTATTATTATTATACCGCAGACCAGGCCTCTACCTGTCGGTCAATAAGCATAGCTTAACGAGCTTTTTACCTGGCTGCGGGGCGGAAGCCGCTTAATTGTCACAAGCTGAGGTACCTCAGCTTGTGGCAATCAAGCGGCTTCTTTCCAGCTGCCAAGTAAAAAACTGGTTAAGCTAGGCATATTGCCCGGACCTCAGCTTGTGACAATCAAGCGGCTTCTGCCCCGCAGCCAGGTAAAAAACTCGTTAAGCTAGGCATATTGTCCTGTAGGCAGGGGCCTGGGTTAACATACTAACATGGCGTTTAGCTACGGTCGATTCGCTGACCAGAATGGTTTGCACCGGAACCGTTCCCTACACTTTTCTTTACTCAGATTTTATTATAAGTAGATAGGTACCACGTACATGGTTGTATCTAATCACGGGATTTAGTACCGACTTCCAGCTTCTTAGTACGGTATGACATCAGATCACATTATTTCCCGCCGGTCCAATCGACCGAGAAAGCCCTCCTAATGAGGGGAAAAGAAACTTCCTCTCAATCTATTGTGTCGGCCAGAGATCGGGTAATTTAAAGCCACAAATGCCGTCTTAAGAAAAAGAAATTCATACTGAAGGGATACATACAGAATGCACGATGCATTACCGCAGATGGAGAATACATTACACATGAATAATTTAATTAAAAAAATTACATTGCATGCATGTGTTCGAAAAGTGTGTTGGCTTTATAATTCTACACTTCTGCATGCAATTACAGACTAATTCATCTGGTAATTAGTCATAAATAAATGATATTTCATTGCTGGTAATAAATACGATTTTATATAGTATCAATCACGTTTTAAAACTTTGAAATTGAATTTCTTCTTTTCTTGCAAGTATGTGCGATAAGAACGCTCTTTCCACAGTTTACTTCTAGAGGGTGCTTCAAAGTATATCATCGATCGTAATGTAATGCGTATTCGTTCTGCTAATGCATAGACAGCATATTCATGGTAATAGCTTACTCAGTTTACGAGTTATTTGAGGCGAAATGGAATTAAAGGAACACTATTTGTATGCCTTGTTCCGAAACTTAATTTATGAGACAGAAAAAATGTGAAACAATAAGGCATTCTATATATATATGCAAAATTAATAAAAAACAAAAACAACAAAAAAAGCTTGAATTTAGTAAATATTATCTTACTTTCCAAAGTCCAATAATTAAGATAATGGAGCAAATTATACATGTTGCAGATAATACTACCATTATCAAGCAAAATACGAGCATAGCTAAAAAAAAAAAAAAGAAAATCTCAATTAGTACAAAAAAGAATGTTAAAAATCCTACTAATATCTTCTCAATGAAAAAAGAAATGAAAAGAAACATATTTAATCAAAGTTTAGTCAATAGAAAAAGTGTTAAGTCATCAATAGTATGATAAAAACTCTAGCAGTCAATGGAAATTATTATTAAAAATTCAAATATCATTTCTTCGGTTAATTTAATTTTTAGCTGAAAGTGCTTTTAAAAAAATATTTTTTTATTCCCTTTAAATTAATTTTGAGGAAAATGTAACTGTTAATGGATATTTTTTCGCTTTAAAAAGAAATTAAAAATGCTGTATAAGAAATTTTTAATTTTTTAAATTTTTTAATTTTTTAAAAAAGATTAAAAAAAAAGTTTTTTCATTTAATTATTTAAGAAAGTGATTTATATAATTGTTGCATTAATTGTTGTCATAATTGTTTGACTTCAGTATTAAAAAAAATCGGGGGTTTTAATAGTTCTAATGCATTTGTGGTTAGAAAGGCCAAAAGAACAGTATGTACACAATTAGAAAGCAGCCTAGAAAATAGTGATTTTAGGAAAAAAAAAGCACAAAAGCAAAAATAATAAAATTTTAAAGGAAAATCTCAATTACTACAAATTACTGCCTGGCATACTTGTACATGTCATTAGTACATATCATACTTTTATATTTAAAAAATGAGATTGTTATCGCAGGCATAGGTGTCATATAAGTGTTATAAGTGTCATAACTGAGAAGCGGAACATCTGGAACATAGTGTTTCATATTTCTGATGGTAATTGCAGAAACTTTGGTGTCACCACCTGCATATAGCACGAAATGTTCAACTTTAAGTCATCCCGTGTGCATGGTTTATTCATAGAGATATGCTCTTGTTGGTAATCGGGTAGGAGAAAGTGAGACAGATGAAATCTTTAGTATCAGATGGACGATAAGCAACTCGTTCTTTGTTATTACTTTCAATACAAAATCACCACCCCCACCAGTGGCCAAGAGACTCTGCCTCCGAAACTGGTAGACGGCAGATGCTGTGTCCAAAACCAATCGTGGCCATCGGCCTATCCATTAGAAGTTTTCCGTGGTTTTCTTCGAACCTTGAATTTCCTTCCGTAAATACGGGCAAGGTTCCATTAGAAAGACCCCCACGATGGTCATCCCCTCCTATAGGGCCCATACCCTAAGTGTAGATATTTGGTCTTCACAAACAAACAAACAAAATGACCACAAAACACGAATAAAAAAAAGTGTAGTCGTATTTGTGTGGTAAAATATATTAGGATGAGATTTTATTATTTTTATGTTCTGTATTTTTTCTAAAAACTATACTTTCCAGTTGTACAAATATCCAGTATTATAAAAAGTGTGTTCGACATGAACCGTGAGGAAGAAGTAGCTTTCACATTCCTTGTTTTTGATATATTCAACTAATTTTACTTGAACACAGGAAGCTAAAATGCATGGAACCCGAGCATAGATAATTTGAGGTTTTCATCAACATTGATCTCTATAAAAATTAAAAAAATATAGTCAGATATCACAAAATTGGCTTCATTGACGGTGACCTTTTGTAGTCATAAAGATTGGCGATATTCCCCAATTCCGGAAACTTTTGTGGTATTTCTATCGATCGTAAATACAAAATTCCTCAAACCATCCTCCGTTCAAAAGTCGATTTATAGACTTACATACATATACATATATATATATGTCTGTGCTAATATATATGTATATATGCATAAATATAATCTGCCATAAAAATACATATAGATAGTATTTTTCTTGAAAAATATTTCGATGTAGTACAGGAACTTGGTATAGGATTTCAACGTAGATCGTTGTCGTGTTTCAAGAAGTATATTATCTTACAGTTTTAAACTACTATACCTCAGACATTTTTTAAGATCCAAGCAAAACAAAAGATGCTTTGGAATCCTTATATCAAATCCGATTACACTTAAAAACAACGTTTGAATTTATAATGTTTTTGTATAACATTTTGAATATGAAATATTTAATAGGCCGTCTCTTTGAAATGAAATCACAGGTGAAGATGGCCAACGATAGCAGACGAGATCTTAACTTCTAGACCGTCCTTAACGAGATCTTAACCTCTTTTAAGGAATTTGGTTCAAAATTCCCGATTCGACACCATTTTTTGAAATATATTCTGCCTTTATTAAAAAAATCGACTAATACGGCACATCATACAGTTTCTAAATAAGAGAATCTGCCAAGTGAATGCGTTTGAGAGCAAAAAAGAATTTAAAAATGAGTCAGAAAGTAAGCAATTTGTTATTTGAATACACCTTTAACTCTTCCAGCACATTTGCTTTTGGAAATTCGATTCATAATGCCTACTTTGCCTACTTTGGCAGCATTTTTGAAACATATTTTGCCTTTATCAAAAAATTGAGCAATACATTACATTATGTATTTTCTAAACAAGAGAACCTGCCAGATGGTAGCGTATGGATGGTATGGATGCTTTTTCTAGTTTTTGCGTTGCGTTTTGCACTGATGAAGAAACTCCATAGTAGATTCGAAACAGCAGTTTGCTACCTTTTCATACATTATTTGTGCATTTATAATCGTTGGTTTTCTATCTTTAAACATTTTTGCACAAAGGCTTTATTTGCTATTTTAATTCGTATGGCGCTTCAGATATTTCTCTGTAAACTGAGTTCTGTTTTTTTATAGACAGATCTTAAACGCAAAAACCCACATGTTTTTTCATGCTTAAGAAAGGTCGACGTTTTTATTCTTCTTCTTATTGTTTATACTGATGTGATCGTCTTTATCTTGTTTTCAATTTTATTGCCTGTCATTCTCCTGCTTGTAACTGCGCAAATAATGAAGTTTTCGGATTGTTTCGAAAGAAATCTGTCTTCCTCTAGATTTTTAAGATAATTGGTTTCCGTAATGACAGTCTGCACGTTTAAATTTATCAACGATTATATGAAATTCAGGAGCTGCAATAATCTTGAATTTAGCCTTTTTCGAAATCAGAAAGCATTTACCCTCTCCCTACCTTCAAAAAGTTTTCGGAGCTAAACGAATGCGCCTAGAGTTTTTTTAAAACAATTTGCTAAATAACATGCGAAAATGTTCACCAATAACGTCCTGCGGTTTAAAAATATTTGCCACGTTCATATCATTTTGCTGCAGTGCAAATTTAGCAAAAGAGGTATTTTAAAGTAGATTTTTAAAAGTATATAAAATTTTTATTAAAAGTTGATTTAATATTAATAGAAATATCAGGAATTTAATTGTAACTGAAAAATTGATGTATTTGCATAGCAAAAGCGAACGTATTTGTTTGTTTTTAAGTAGATTTCGTATGAAATACTATCTATTGCGGTCGCTCCCATGTTAGAATTTCTGAAAGATTTTTGCAGATCTACACCGATCATGAACCTAGACTCCAAAACTACAATCAGTAAAAAAGTTTATCTATCTATCTATCTCTATATATATCACTTTTTTCTAGACACGATAACTTCTACAATTCTGATCAGATTTCCTTCAAACTTTTACATAAAATCAAGGGGCATAAAATCTCGGTCAAGTTCGTTAATGGGCAAAATAGGACCAAGGGGGTCTGTGAGGTTTTGTGAAAACAGAAAAAAACCCGCAACTTCTTAACGGAAATAGACATTGAATATTGAATCAGTATAAAGTTTATATTACTTTTAAAAAATGGGCAAAAAAGTTTATGCATGGTAGATATTTCATAAAATTAAAAATGGACTCAAGGGGCGAAAAAAATGGGGTTTTCGGGAGAAAAAACTTCATAACTTCGTCAATTCTCAAGATATCAAATCCAATTTTTTTTTTATAAATGTACTTAATATTATCTAAAACTTTTGTGCTGACAAGTTTCTGATAGGACCAACTCTAACTGCAAAAAATACATAAATAAATAAATAAAAACGAAAACAAAAAGGGGGGAGAAAAAAAAAATCCATAACATCGTCAATTCTTAAAATATCAAAGCCGATTAAATTTATTTTACATCTTCTTAATAATATCTATAACTTTTAAGCGAGAAGTTTTTTTAGGACCAATCCTTACAGCTAAATTAAATTAAACAAAAATCTCAAAGAACAAATCTTGTAGAAAAAATCTCAAATCCAAACTACTTCAATAATGACTCATTTTTAAATTCATTTTTGATTTTAAACACATCCAAACGACAAATTCTCTTATTTGGGAATTATATAATGTGACGTGTTATCCAGTTTATTCATAAAGTTAGAATATATTTCAAAAATTGCTGTCAAAATAGCCATTTTTAGCTGAATTTCCCGAAGCAATCGAGATCGAAAAATTTAGTAAGTATTCAAATAACAAATTGCTATTTCCTTAGTCATTTTTAAATCCATTTTTGCTCTCAAACGCATCCTATTTACAGGTTCTCTTACTTAGGTACTGTATAATGTGCCGTATTGGTCAGTTTTTTGATAAAGGCAGAATGTCTTTCAAAAAAGTGTTGTAAAAGTTAGAATTTGAACAGAATTTCACGAAGCGAACGTGATTAAAATGTTTAGGATTCAAATAACAAATTACTTATTTTATTACTCCCTTTTAAATTCAATTGAGTTCTCAAATGCATTCAGTTGGCAGATTCTCTTATTTAGAAACTATATCATGTTCCGTATTGGTCAATTTTTCCATAAAATCAGAATATATTTCAAAAAATGCTGTCAAAATGTGCAATTTAGCCAAATTTAGCTTAAGATGATTCTGATAAAAAAAGCTCTTATAGAAAAATGAAATTAAAATCTCTTCAAAAGCGGCAGAATAAAATTGTTAAATTGTGTTTTTGTCTAATTATATTTTATTTTTTGTTGTTGAAATAAGCACTTAACGAAATCTACACTGTAAAAAAAATCTGCAAAGGTACTAAATCTTTTCTAGGAAACTGGGATTCCAAGAACTTTTCCTGTAACGGTAACAGTAAAAATTCAAGTTTCAGAATCGATTACATGAATTTTTCCTGTTATCGCTACATGAAAAGTTCTTGGAATCCCAATTCCCTAGAAAATGTTTAGTACCTTCACAGATTTTTTTTTTACAGTGTACCTCCGCCAATAGCCTAAGCCAAAGGGATTTTTTCAATATTTTGCACCTCGCTGTATATATAATTATCTATATCTGTACACACACACACACATATATATATATGTATACACTTGCATATATATATAAACATTTGAACGGGTGGTGGTTTTGGAGTCTGGGGGCATTATCGGTGAAAACATACCGAAATTTGCAAGAATTGTTTCCCTCTGGAAAGTCTCCAACAGCTGGCTTTTTATTTTTTGTACGAACAATTTTTGTAATGAAAGTTACATAAAAAGATGCTTCTCACGAATAAGGCCTAACCTCTTCATCTTTCTGAACACAATAACAAACACGCAAAAATAAACAACGCAAAAGTAAACGTAAAAAGTATAATTTCTTAATGAAATACTTATACAGTTATTCTAAACAATTTCGAATAGAAAAGAAACTCTTGGGAATTCATTTTTTAAACACCAATCCTCTTTTTCATGAATCAGTGTAGCTTTTGGAAAAAAATCAATTGTTTCGGATAAGTCACCGATGTGAAATTAGCAAAATCTCTTTTTAAGAAAAAGGAAAAAAATGCGGAAAGTTTTTTTTTTTTTTTTTTTTTTTTTTTTTTTTTTTTTTTTTTTTATAATTTTAATGAAGATTTAAATGTCTGTACTAATTTATCTTTCCATTACCTTAAAAAAGTTTTGCATTTATTAATTCTGGAAAAAGAAGAAATCATTAATATAAAAATTAAAGTGCATTCGAATGAATAATTAAATGTTATAAGTAAATAAGTTGATAGCGTATTAGTTAATAAAAAATAAACCTATGACTGTATCAGAACTTTTTTCTAAGAGTTTGATTTACTTTCCCCTTGATATGTTTTTTCAAAATGCGTTCATAAAATAAAAGTTGTAAATTTTTGGCGGCTAACGTCTCTTCATTTCAACAGCAAATTAAAAAAGAGGATATTTGGAAATATTCTGTTAAAAAAATGATGTATGTTATTAATAAAAAGAAAAAAATGGAAAAAGAATGCAAGCCATAGCCCTTTTCTAAAATTCAAAGTAATGAGCTGATTGCATCAATCATTCCTCGTTTATAATTTTCTATAGCACACTTACAAGGGCACTACCAAACATGGTGCTCACAGATTTTGATGATTTCAAAGTATGTTGTAGGGGTCACACCACTAATTATTCAGCTGAAAGGGTTTTTTCAAATGGGCCTTAGCTTTTGAGAAATTGGGGGTCAAAGTTTAGCGCTCATTTCAAATAGCCGTTCATATTGGAAGCAGATTGTGGCTGGGTGGCGCTGCGCTAACGTTAGGGACTCCAGACACGGAGTTGGCGGGTTCAACCCCAAGTTAGAGCTTTTTTTTTTTTTTTTTCCTTTCTTTATATACTTTTTTACACGTTGCATATTTAAAGCAGAATTGGGAATTCTACAAGCTTTGAACTTTTTAATATTTTCTTAATAATTTAAATTTATATTTTCGAATTTATTTCATAAAAATGTATTTTTTGTGCAATTTTTAAACTATTTTTATTGACAAAACTGCAAAACTAATTTATGCCTAGAACTCCTTTTTATTAATTATTATGTAATTTCTTTTTTTATGAAGCACAATTCTGAAATAATAATTTTTCTTTTTTTTCTATCGCCTTTTTTTGTGGAATTTTTTTAATGAAAATTTATCCTTTTTTGTATAAATTATATAAAATAATTTTCAGGTGCAATTTCTCAAACACTTATAGGATTAGTTAATTCAAATAATGCATATCTTCGAAAGTGTAATAAAATATTAATGCAGCAGTGCTAAAATATTATCCAAATTTTTACTGATCTTTAAATACATTCATCTCTAATGTTCAACCTAAACATTATTTATCGTTTGCACAAATAAGAAATGACAGATTACATTAAAAAATTATATATACATTTTTATTTTAACAAACTAAAACACTATTCATAAAAAAAGTAAACTAGATCGGAAAAATCGTCTGCTAATGATTTCAATAAGATAAAATTTACGATACATAAAAAAAAAAAAAAAATACATATGTGTTTATTTTATTCGTCTGCTTTTATTTGCTCGGTAAATCACGCAAAAATAGAAATTCTTTTTACTAATGTCATTTAGCTTCTTTTGCAGACAAATAAAAGATTTGCAATATTGGTATGAAGGCGAAATTACGAATGCATTAAAATATTGCGAGACGTTGTTACAAAATGTTAATCTGCTTACAAATTCTCTACTGCGTGATATTTCCTGTGCTTCTATTGCTATGGCTGAAGAATTTCATAATTCAATATTAAAAATATTAGATGATCGACAAATTATTGAAGCAGATGAATTGATATTGAATGAAGAATATGAATTAAATGAATTTACAAAAGTATTAATTTTTTTTACTTAGCAATATATATATATAGATGTATTTATACGTTATATTTCATTCCAAAAAAATCGAAAAGTAAAAATTGAAAAAATAAACTATCCCCATAAGAAAATAGTTATAAGTTCAAAGCTTGTAGAATTCCCAATTCTGCTTTAAATATACAACGTGTAAAAAAGTATATAAAGAAAGGAGGGAAAAAAAAGCTCTAACTTGGGGTTGAACCCGCCAACTCCGGGTCTGGAGTCTCGAACGTTACCGCAGCACCACCCAGCCACAATCTGTTTGCAATACAAACGGCTATTTGAAATGAGCGCTAAACATTTATAAAAAATTATATTTTAATTTGTGGATCAAGGTGAGTTTTGTGTCCTAAAATTTAGATTAAAAAAAGACGAATTTAATTTTTCTTCTCTAATACTGTGCGTAACTATGTGGATAAAAATGCATTTTTAAGGTTATTTTAAGGCAGTTCTAAACAAATTTCTCCACCCAACAGCTGAAAACTTTCTGATACATTCACAGACTCGTTTTTAAAAAAACATAAAGCATGAAATTGGAATGTAAGTGACTTAAAATGGAATGGACTTTTTTTATTTTTCAAAAATGAACCATCTTGAGTTAAAAGTCACCGCTACCTTATGGCAATGTTTTTCAGACTTTATTGTCCGGAAATTTGTCTAAAACTCTAAATTTCCTCAAATTATCTTGACGGTTTTGGGTCGCAAACTCGAAAATGCTATTTGATTTCAAAGTTTTTAAATAAGAGCATCGATCATTTTGACTGAGAGTGCTTAGAATGAAATAGCTCAGGTGATTGCGCCAGAAAGGTGCGAGTTTGGATTTAAACTGTCTTTATAAGACAAAATAGCCAAGATCGTAAATATATATATATATATATTATCGCCTCAGAAGGTTATAGAGGTCTTCCCAGTTTGTAATTTTCAGGCCTAGGCCCGGTCTGGACTGAAAGAAACCTGCTTTGGCCTGACCCAGCGTAAAAATCGAAAGTTCGGACCAAGCCTCGTCCGGGTCGTTTATATTTTCACGGTTCAAGCCTCGATTCATACAAAAATCAGTGAAAACAGTGGCCGATCGTGCTTGATCTGGACCGACACTATTTTTACTATTACGAAAAAAACGACATTTTTAACATATAATTTATATTCCTTTAAAGAATACTGTTGCTTATTTATGGGAAAACTTTACAGTATATTTTAAAATTGCGATGTATTCGCAAGACAAAAAATACGTAATAGGAAGATTAATGTTTACTTCGATTCTAAGGTTTTCAAATAAGGATGCATTAAAAGTTTAATGTAGTTTAGAATAAAAGAAAAAAGTTTGTTAACCTCTTCAGTCCCTGAGTACCCAAATGAGTACATCAGTTTTGTCCCATTTTATTAATGATACTCAAATGTAAATGAAATTTCGATATAAGAATAATATGTTTCTAATTCTAAGATTCGAGCTAATGAAAATAAAACAAAAATCTCGCTCAGAAGTCAAACGAGAGAAGAAATAATTCAGTAATAATTAAAAATATTGTAATAATCGCCAGTAGCGAAGAGGTTAATGCATCATAACTTTTGAAGCTGTATAATAAAAAATGGATATATGAAAACATCTTACTGTCATTTATTAAAGCTTTCCTCAAATCCAAAGAAGCTACATTATTACACATTTCTGAATTCGTTTCTTTTCGGAAACATATATGATTGGAAGATGTTCTTATTTAGAAAATATGTAATCGAATGGCGTTATTCATTTTTTAAAGCAATATATCTTTGAGAAAATACTGTCAAAGTTAGCATTTTGAATCAAATTTCTGGAAGCGAAAGCATATAGGAAAGGAGAAAAGTCTGCAGCCACGTGACAAGAATCTCTTATATCTCGTCAAGTAGTTTATTTATCGAAAATGGAAAACGCAATTCGATTCGAAATACTATCAGTTGCCAGGCTTATCAATTTTATTTCTTTGCAGATAAAAGTTAGTCAGAAAATGTGTTAAGGTTGTACTCTGTTGAGTAAGAATTGAAAACCACTTTAAGATATATTTCCAAAGATTACATTAATAGAAGTTCATTATTTATTTCCAAAGATTATATTAACAGAATCTCATTATTTTTATTAATACTCTTACAAAATATATTGCCTGCCTTACATAACCTGAAAACAATTAAGTTCAGTTCCGACCCGGCTAGATTATTATGAAAAAAAAAAAAAAAAAAAAAATGCATGTCTGATCTCGGTTCAGCACGAGTCTGCTAAAGAAATATTACCCCGTGTAACATTCCGATGCCGAACTATACGGTGGACATGTTACATTTCTGTACTGATGTTTTAAAACTAGCATCGACTGGTGACGCACAATTTTAGTTATTCTCGTGAAAGTCATATTTATTGAAAATAGGTCAAATTTTATATGTTTTGATCAAATCTTTATGTCGATGCTATTTTTTTTCTTTTAACCAGGATCGCCCCGGTTCATCGAAAATCTTTTTCTAATTCTGTTGGTCCAGCCCGTTTGAAAATTAGCTCCGATTCTGCCGGTCCGGGCATCGGGTACGGCCTCGGGCCAAACACGGGCCCGTGCAGATCTGTAGAAGGTAATTATCCCAAAAATATGTATTTATAAAATGAGATTTTTTTTCTCATTCCTAATGCAGAGAGTTATATGATGTACAAAATAATGATTTTAAACAACGGTGATACATCTTGTATATTTTATGTTATTGCGTTCGATAAATAAAGGCTATTGTCCTATCACTTGAAGACAGTCGCCAGCTAATTCTAAACCTACGGGGAGAGTTTTGCCAATAAATTATTTACACTTTGACATTTTAAAATATTTTTTCTGCTTTGTACAGCTGAGATCGTTCCCTAGAGTTGTTCTTTTTTAACTTTTTCAATTATGGTTGCAATTTTTCATTATAATAACACTCAAGAGAGTGTTGGAACCGTTTCCGAAAGTAAAAGTAACTTTATAAAAAATATCTTCAATAAAAATCCAAAAAGTAAAAGAAGGCTACTCTAGGGATTGATCTCAGCTGTTAAATGTATGAATTAGAAAATAGTCACGAAAGTTACTGTTAAAAAATTTTTTTTTGGAAAATTTCTAAATAAAATTAATAAACTAACATGAAGCGTGATGTTTTCACAATAATTTTTTTCTGCCTTATATCTCAACACCGAATTGCAAAATTACGAAAAGTTCTTAAGTTTTTTATTAATTTAATCTCACGCAGCAACTGGCAACGGTAAACTTTTTTTTGAAAGTGATCGCTTAATAATTAAACATTTAAAGATTTTCTTCTTTTTCTAATGCAGAATGTTAAATTGGTGATTGGGAAAACTCATTTTGAACATGCAAATTTTAAGGTCCCTTCTTCACTTTTTTTAACCGAGTAAGAGTGCGTTTGTTTCAATTTACACATGATTTAATCTTTAACGTGATTAATTCAGGGAGTGCATCGCGAAGAAAGAACCTCTTTTCTACTCATTGGAAAACCGTGTGCTTTCAGCGAATTTCGAATTTTCTTTTATGTCAATGGCTCTAAATAAAAAAATTTTCCGGAATTGTCTTCTGCCTGGGAATGCAGAAATATCAATCGGTTCAAAAGAACTGAATCCAATAACGTTTCTCTAGATCAGAAATGTTCATATTGACAGTGTTATTTGTATACAACTAAACGTGTGCTAAAAAAAGCATTAAATAATACTTACAAGCTGACTTTTGCACTGTTTGAGCATGACATAATCCGGCCACAAAAAGTGCTGAATAAAGTATCTGAAAAAAAAAAAAAATAGATACAAATATTATATGAATATATAAAAATAAAGAAATGAACAACAACAAAAAATTAAACTGCAATAAATTTTGATAATTTTGTCTATATAAAAATAAGCATTCATGATGACCCGAAAATATCTCAATTAAATACAGAGACTAATCGATGTTTACTTAAGCCAGATATAAAAAGAATGAATATACTTTAATATGTCTCTGTTTATTTTTGGAAAAATATGCAATTTGAATTGAAATCTTTTCTTTGGTAATTAAATTTTTTCATTTGTTCTTGCTGAGTAACTTAGGAAGCATATTATTCAAAGTAATACAAAAAACTGTGATATTTTTAAATCCATTAATCCATTTTGACTGTATAATCACAATTTCAATGTTTAAAGATTGTGTATTCGAATATATATTTTCCCATTTACACTGTATATTACTTTCTTCTATCTTCAATACACATCAATACTATCTACAATTACTTTCTTCTATTTTCAATAGAAGAAAGTATTGCAATCGAAATTTTTTTCGACTTCCAGTTTTCGATGGATTTACATGTTTTAGGGGTCAGAGATGCCAAAAAACATGTTTTTACAAAATGTCTGTCTGTCCGTGTGTGTGTGTGTCTGTGTGTGTGAATGTCGGTGTGTATGTCGCCATTCTACCATCAAAAAGTGTATGAAGTTATGCATAGAATTGAACCAAATTTTTTGTGAATGTTTTTCTGTAGCAAGCAAGTCGTACTTCAGTTTTGAAATATTCCGCCGGAAGGAGGCGCTGCAATCGCGATGTTTGTGCCATTTTCAATATTGTACCGACCAAAAGTATATGAAGTTATGCATCGAATTGAACCAAATTTTTTGTGTAAGTGTATGATTATGGCTAGTTGGTCCTCCATGAATTTGAAAAAATCCGCCGAAAGGGGGCGCTGCAATCGCGATTTTTTTGCCATTTTCAATATTATACAGACCAAAAGTATATGAAGTTATGCATCGAATTGAACCAAATTGTTTGTGTAAGTGGATGGTTATGGCTAGTTGGTCCTCCGTGAATTTGAAAAAAGTCCGCCGGAAAGGGGCGCTGCAATAGCGAAATTTGTGCCATTTTCAATATTATACCACCTAAAAGTGTATGAAGTTAGTTCTAGAACTGAACTAAATTTTTCGTATATGATTATTTTTTAGTAAGACAAATAAGATCTCCCTGAATTTGAAAATAAAAATCTGCCTATCATTCTATTGTCTATCGGCTCGTGCAGAGACGGAAATTCGTTTTTACTCCTATTAATTGACTGAAGCAGAAATTTAAGATGAAAATCAAAGTTGGTATGATATTGAATTAAAATTATTAAAGCATTAAAATGAGTAACTATTTTTTAAAAACATTAAAATGTACGTATGAGATAGAAGAAAGTTTTGGGATTGGCACATCCAACTAGTTTACAATTAATTTGAATTTAAAACTGTATTAAAACTATTTAACATATAGTTAATAGTATAAGTAAATAAAAATAACGTTGATAGCCAGAAAAAATGCAAACTACTTATGGTAGTTCTACATAATTATTGGAAAACTTTTAGTAGGAAATTTATCACGCCTTGCATTCAATATACAGGGTGTCCAGCAAATAACACCCTGATTTTAAAATTAAATTCCTCAAAAACAAAGATCGACAGAACTATGCGGTAAACGATTTGTTTATTTGGTAAGCTGTAAAAGTCTTATATAGAAGTTTCTAACAGTGAATCTTTGGAAAAGATTGTGTTCTGATAGCAAAGAATGCTTTGTTTTGACATTTTTCTTGTTTTAGATTGTTTGCGGAGAATGAGTTTTTCGGCTTAAAATGCCATAGTTTAAATATTTTTGGAATTAAATTTTTAAAATTTCGAAATTCAAGAAATTTAGTTCGAAAAATCGTTAAACTGTAAGCCAAAAAACTCTATCTCTGCAAGCAATCTAAAACAAAAAAATACCAAATCAAAGCATTCTTTGCAATCAGAACACAATCTTTTCAAAATATTCACCGTTCGAAACTTCTGTATCAGATTTTTACAACTTACCTAATAAACAAACCGTTTACTGCATAGTTCTGTCGATCTTTGTTTTGAGAAATTTAATTTTAAAATCAGGGTGTTATTTGCTGGACACCCTGTAACTTCAAATTATAATTGTTAATTGAAAGTTCTGAATGCAAGGCGTGAGCAATTTTCTACTGAAAGTTTCCAATAATTATGTTGCTTTATTCAATTTCTTCGATGGTGGATTCTCATTAATTTCGTTTTTGCTTCAGAGCTGGTGGCTTACAGAAAAAAGTTCCATATTTTGCTGCGGTTGTAGCTTTGCCAATTATAATAGTGAGAACTGCCTGGCTGGGTAACGTTCTAAGTGGTTCAGTTGATAGAACTTCGGTGCGCTATATCGATGGACCAGATTCGTGTTCCGGCTTGGTCATTTATTCACTCTGTTGGCTTCACACCTTTTAAGCAATTTGAAATACTTTCAGTAGTTAATTTAAAAGTATATTTGAAATCTTTAACGTATAGTTAATAGTATAAGTAAATAAAAACAACATTTATAATACCAAAAAAAGAAAAAAAACTCTTTTATTGGTTCTAAACGAGTTTCGGTAGCCGTAATGTACCGTTAACAGTGAAAAATATATTTTCTCAAAAAAGAAATTTGCTAAAATATATCTAAGAGAAGCGGATACAAGTATAAAATTTACTATCTCATAAAATTACAGGATTTTTTTCGAAACAACAGCCGATTTTCTGAACAATCATATTTTGCATTGTTGACGATACGAACCGAATACAACCGAAACTAGTTTGTAACTAACATTAGTGGTTTTTTTGGTGCTATAAATGTTGTTGTTATTTACCTATATTATATTGCGCCAAGTAATTCCTTAGTATAATATAGCTAATATCTTTGTACTCATTTTAAGAAAATTTAACAGAAATTTTAGCTCACAGTTTTAATATTTAATTTCATATGGCAATATTCAGCTCAAATTTAAGTTACATATAAAACAGAGGTACTTATTATACCAACTGCGGACTACAGAGTAACCATTTTTTATAATAAAATTCTTTACTTTAATTTTTCACAGAATTTCGGTTTTTAAAAAGGAGAATATTACTTTATGTAAATAGCGTTATGATAGTATGCTTCAGAAAAAAAAAAGCAGTGAGTACTATTGGCATAAAAAATAAGCAAACATAGGAAATATTTATAATTTCTAAGTTCCATTATTATTAGTTTTTTTAATTGGAGTTCATGCATTACGAAAAAATATAATTCTGAGAAAAATACCTTAAAATTTATCGTGATATAGCAAATATTTGCTTGTCTTGTCAGACGCTTTTAGCGATAACTTTTATCCTAATTCGAATTTATTATCAGAAATGCTTTTAAATTTTACCAGTTGAAAGTATACATGATAAAGTTGTGGAAAAATTGATTCAATTGAAAGTGCCCCTCCATTTCCCTTAACCCTTTCGATTTCGGCGTCTCTTACACAAATTTTATTTGTCGGCACCACTTTTTCAAACGAAGTTACTTTTAATTTCACAATATTAAACATGCTCTAATTAAATAAGGCATTTTTTATTTTCCTTTATTAATGGTTCCAAAAGCCTATTTTGCAAAGTAAGATGATGTCGAGTCAGACTGGACATACGAGAGCAAACGATTAATAAGTGAGACGGAGATTTAACTCATAGCAAAATATTTGCCTAATCAGACAAATTGATCCCATTTTAAAATTATCTTCGCCTTTTAGCACAATGTTGACAAGGCACGAGCGTACATGTATTTGGATAGCTGCCAAATTTGATTATTTTCTTACCGCAATTTTTGAATAATAACTTTTCTCTTTTTTAGTCGGAGATAAAAAACGAAGATAAATCAACACGGTAGTTTAATAAAACATGTTAACGGCAAAATTATATAAAAACAGAATCCATCTCTCATGATGCCGTAGCTACTTTTGAGCAAACGATAACACATATTTGGTACATATTATATTACAAAAATACCTTTTTACAGGATTAAGATTGAAGTTCCAGAAAATTTTCATGGCACTATATCGTTTTATGTTTTCTTTTTTCTATCTTTATTCCCTCCATTCCACCCAAAAAGATTTTAAAGCGTAGAAAAGTCTACATATGGTATAGAAAACATTTGTTTCGACCAATTTTTCTTTAAATTATGTTTCTCTTAGCTTAGGTTTTTATTTTTCATTGTGCAAATGTTATGTTTCTTTTCCTTAAAGATCCCTTATAAATGCTATTGTACACATCTGCTTCTTTAAAGTACCTTTTTACTTTGCCAAAATGCTTTATTTCTGTTCAATTTTGTATATATGATCATATTTGATTATAAGGTTTGGGAAACTTAAGAATATGTTTCGAAAAATGTAATATGTTAGAGTTATATAAAGTATATTTTTTGAAAATATTTAATTTAAAGAAAGTTTTAATATATCACTATAAGCCAAAGCTAGGAAGTATATACATGTACTAAGTAAAATAAATACCCAATAATAACAATATTTACATAATTGATAGATTTATTTATTTGAATTCAAAAGTAATAGTTTTTTATTGATGTCTATATTAAAGGTCTATTTCTTTACACATTTATGAAATAACTCATGTACCAAAATAATATTGTGTAATAATATTTTTTACTGCCTATATTTTAGAAAATATTGGCATAATATATTACCATAGTATTAGATGTTTTCATTTTGAAAATATTTCATAAAAATTAACAAGCAATATTTTGCCATTTAATTGCCAATATTTACAATATTAAGTCTACATTTTTGCATTGTTAGTGTTTCATAGCAAATATTTACAATATAAAACCAATATTTGTATAATAGTGACAGTTTATTACAAATACTTCCAATGCCAACGTTTACCATGCAAATATTTCAATGGAGCCATTTCAAATGAATACAATATTCTTCTACAATTTGGCATCAATATAACCAATGTAACTGCTTCTACTAGGGAAATAATACAGAATATTATTAAAACAACTATCAAATCTGTTAGTTTAGCTTCATTAAAAGCATTTTGTCAATTCTATGGAAAGTATAATTTTTTTCTTTGATCTGATGAATAATTTAAGATGCTTTTACTATGCTTTATGTAATCAAGTTTATTGCTATTTTTTAAAGAAACTTTGCAAGTAAGTAAGTTTTGTATATATGTAGCAAAGTTTTTTAAATTTCCGTTAGTGATTAAATTACTGTTCCACTTTTAATCCTGGATAACTTTCAGATTTCAAAAAATTTACTTTGTCGTTCTCATAGCAACCTGGAATTAAGTCTTTCTGAAAACTTATTTCGTGAAAGTGAGGAGTTAGAAGGTAACTTTATGCGCTGATTTTTGAGTGTCATGTACCAAAGTTTCGATTAGTGACTTTTAGATGACAGTACTTATTTTCAATCGTTTATATTTAAAATTTATTTGAAACATTTGGAAGCATTAGGCCATTTTTTATGTAAAATAGATTAAATTTAAACACGATTATTCAATCGGTAAATAAATTATGACAGATGTAAATGATAGATGTCCGGGATGGCTCAGTTGGAAGAGCATTGGCGGCTTCAGCCAATACATCCCTGCTTCAAATCCTGGCCCGGACTTTTTTCACCCAAAAAATTGAAATTTTACATCTGTCATTTTTTATGTGTTTATTTACACTTTTCTGTCTCTTTACATTCTTCTTGTATTCACAAGAAGAAATATTGGATTTGCGAAAAAAATTATTTGTTTGGTTTTTAATGGATTTAAATGTTTTGGGATGTCTTAAATAATATTTGATTATTTTTTGACAACTGCCTCTCAGTCTCTCTCTCTATGTGTGTGTGTGGCTTCGCGTGCGTTTTCTTTGTTTGTCCGCGTGCTGTAAAAAATTTTTGAGCATCTTAACTGAAGAATAAATTTACGGTTTTCTATGAAATTTCATATTTATTTGAACCGTGACGTAAATTCGTACTGTTTAGATTTTTGTTTATTTTTCAATAGGTGATGCTTATATGTGGGATATTCCACGATATGCATTATAGTTATATCTGAGTATTTGTAGAGTCAAATAGAACAAAACTTAGAGTGTAAGATGTTTTATAAAAAAAAAAAAAAATGATTATTAAATTTAGGTTTCGATAATACGATAGAAGGCGCTACCTTGACATGCTTTTTGATGAACATTAAGTTTGTATCTTAGTTTCTGTGGAGTCGAAATATGCCAAATTTTATTTTTGAGTTTATCCATTATCATATGTGTTGATCCCATTTTGACCTTGTATATAGATAACAGGAGGTAACTGTCACGCTATGCTCTTTTTATACTAAAAGCAACCTTTTGTAAGTGCATACTAAATTATGGCCGCCCGCTTCGTGTTATCCAGCATTATACAAAGTGACTATCATAATTAAACTGATAGTATTTAGCCCGTTCTATAACGCGATCTAATTGCGAGAATGCAGTCAAATTTTGTAGAATGATTAAACAAAACTGGGGACGCAGGAATGCGTTCCACAAGTCATCAATAGAAGGAAATGTGGCGTTTTGTGATAGAAAATAGAGTTCAAAAAGATACAGAATCAATACTGAAATAAAATACATTATATTTAGCACATTTAATGATTTTATCCAAGTTCAATGTACGGCAACAATTAAAAAAAAAAAAAAAATTGAAAATTTACACAAACACCAATAGACTCTTTGTCGGAATTTTTCTTCTCTAAGTCTAAAGAAATGGTTAAAGTATAAACTACACACATATTCAATAAGTAAATATTACACAAAACTTTTTTTTCAACCTCTTCAATATTGAGATAAATTTTATGAAAGACCACAAAAATCAGTTTAAAATTACTATACAACATCTCCAAAAATGTATTCATTCTATATAAAGATGCTTATGAAATGCATGTATTTATTAAAAAGGTGTAGCAGAAATTTTAAGAATTCTAAAAGCATTGAAATAAGTTTAAAGGATGTTTTTTAGTGTCTCCTCCAGGCGACATCAGAAATGAGGAAGTTAAATGTAGAAGACATAGGGTATGTATATTTCCGTATACCCTCCATTACATCTATGATCATTATTCCTGATGTATTTTTTAGATTAACTAGGCTATTTCCATTTAACACTGTGCACTAAAGCTCAAGATGATTAAAAGACAAAAGAAAAACTTATTTTAATTAAATTGTTTAAGAAAAAATCTTAAATCACCTGGAAAAAATCAATTTAATTATAATAAATCAATTATAAAAATCCAGTTCTCTGAAAAAAAGCTTAAATGAGGTATGTTGAAAACCAAGGATTTTTACTCGAATTATTGTTTTACAAATGTTTCAAGTTATTCGTATTAGTATGTTTGTTGTAGTATCAAAAAGTTATAAGTAAAAAAAAAAAAAAAAAAAAAGTTAATCTGAGTTTCAGAAATATTTATATAACGTAGTGTAAAATTTAAGAATGCTTCTGAAAAATTTCTGTACAATTCAATCAATTCAATTTTAAGTATGTAAGAGGGGAGGAAGAGGCGGAAATGCATAAATATTCCTGTAAAAAAATCTCAAAAAGTAAAACAACTTGAGGTGTTACAATTGTAAGATAAAGCGAGGAAAACTTTTTTTTATTTTTTTTATTTTAGTGTGTGTGTGTGTGTAGGGGGGGGGGTGAGATGTTTTTTTGTTTGAATTAGAAGACATTCTTTATACTGTTAGTCGAATTAAGACTACACAAGTTCTGTGCTTAAATTGTTAATATACGATTTTAACAATCCATATCAACTCTAAAAAAATATAGTTTGCAGTAATTATAATTTCAGTTGATCTTATTTTATATAAAAATAGGTATATCGGTGATAATGAAATGATTTTTATTTATATTTAAAGTAAATAGCGAAAATACATCGCGTGCATACTCTTTTGTGGTTGTAAAAAATCCTGCTAGAAAAAATAAACATATCCAGCATATGCGATTGAAAAACATTTAGTTCACAATTTAAACATTCCAAAGTATATGGTTATGAAAGCTATGTAGACAAAATTCAGTCCATTTAAAAGATTGTATAAAAATCTATGAAATATAAAATATGATATTACATAAAGTATTTTATATTTTGAATAGTATACATATCTGTGTTTTGCAAAGTATGTACAAATATGTGTAAGAACAAAATATTACAAAAAATAAATGTAATTTACATACTACACGTATATGTGTGTATTTTATATATTGCACAAAAAACTTTAATTTACATATAACACAAAAATATGTGTAACCATAAAAGATTAAACGTAACGTGTAAAAAGAATACACATAAATATGTGTAGTTTTGAGCAATATACACATTAAAGTGTGTGTTTCACGAGAGATTAGATAATTTTTACATACTTAATGTATCATCAAATTACACATTAAAAATTTGTATTTTGAAATTTACACGTTACGTGTGTACTTCGGCACTTTACGCAACATTTTATACACACAGACAAATCGTTTTTGCATCATGGATATACCTGATTTTATGTGAAAATTTACACATTTATTTCTTAGAGTGTAAAAATGAAGTGGCAAAATATTCACAGTTATAAAGGCTTTCATTTAACATAAAAAAATCGATTTTTTGATGAATATTGAGACAAACTGTCTTTTAAGAGCCATTATTTTGAAAATCAGACAAAGTACGATAGTTGTATTTTTTTATTTGCTTGATTTTTTTATGTTGAATTAGATCATAATAAATAAATAGTGTGCAATTTTGAAGCCCTGAAAATTTTTTCTCTTTCTTATAAAAAATGTCAAAGTTCAAGGTTGTGAAGGCCAGTTTTTTAAAGTGAAATGTCAGTATGTTTGAAGTGCTATATGTCTGGCAAGCAACAATATCTCAAAATGTTTTTGGCATAAACTGTTATTATAACACTACCTGCTTATTAAAACTTTTTGTTTCATGAGGCATTGTTATTTTACGTTGTTATGTTGCCACAAAATATAATCAAAATAACATTTGTGTCCGTTTTCCTAATTTATTTTTTTATTGAAACAGTAGTACTCCAAACTGTTTTTTATAGAAGATGAAAGTGTTCTACTAGGACAAATTGAATAACATAGTACTATACCGAGATATTCTCGCTGTTAGCAGATATAATCTGTTAAAAATTCAAAATTTTCAAAATCTGCAACATTTAAATTAATGTTGAGAAACACCGAAAAAAAACTGGCGATAAATATATATCAATAAATATAAAAACTTTGTTAAATCACCATAAAAGAAAAAAATATACAGGACGCGTTTCGAGCTGCAAAATTACCGCTCGTCTTCAGCTGGTCCAAACACGTGTCACAACGGACAGAGTGGAAATAACAGTGAAATAAAGAGGGAGGAGATTACACAGAGTGCGACAGGTGGCGCTGCTTGTCAGAGCCAAGGAGAAAGAGAAAAGTAAAGATAAACTCAAAGAAGGAGGGAGGAGATTACAAAGAGTGCTCCACGTGGCGCTGGCTAAAAAACCAGGTGGCAGAGAAAAACTAATGAAAGAAAAAGAAAACAATTGAAAAATAAATAAAATAAAATAAAATAAAATAAAATAAAAATAAATAAATAAATAAAAATAAAATAAAATAAAATAAAATAAAATAAATAAATAAAAATCAAAATAAAATAAAGTTAAATTTAAAAAAAAAATTAATTAAATAAAAACTAAAAATAATTATAGTAATAATAATAAACTACAAAAGTAATTTCCATGCAGGAGAAAGGGAATGGGATGAAGAGAGATCGTTGACAAGAGTATTACAATTTTTATAAATAAAATGAGCTTCGTGAGTATCTAAATGAGAAGGAGAGGCAGGATTATAAATAATTCTGGCCATGGAAAAATTGAAAAAATGACCGGAAGACCAACAGTGAGAAGCAATGGAAGACCTAGATAATTCCTGATTTTTAATGTATCTCTGATGTTCATCCAATCTTTTCTTCAACGCTCTTCTGGTCTGACCAATATAACCCAAATTGCAAGAGCAAGGAATAAAATAAACACCCCACCGGTTCTCAACAGGAATAGGATCTTTCAAAGACGAGAATTTAATTTTATTCATAGGTTTAAAGATAACTTTAAAATTGAAACGAGAAAGGATTTTAGCTAATTTGAAACAAAGAGGAGAATAAAAAGGTAGAACTATAGAGTTAATATTAGACGAATTATTAGAATCAGTAAGAAGACGTTTAGGCTTATTAAATTTATACAGAGCTTTGTCAATCAAAGAGGGATTATAACCACGAGTGAGGGCAAGAGATTTGAGGTAACTAATTTCCTTATTTAGAGCAGAAGAGTCAGAAGAAATCCGAAGTGCTCTGTAAACAAAAGTATAAAAGGAAGCCACTTTATGCTGTGGAGGATGGTTATAAAAAGCATGCGGAGGTAGAGATACAGCGAAAGGTTTTCTATAAACAGAGGTAGAGAACCGATCAGGGTGTTTAGTAACTAAGACATCGAGGAAAGGAAGAGAATCATTCTCTTCGACTTCAAGAGTAAACTGGATGCAAGGATCAACAGAGTTGACAAGAGAAAGGAGATTTTGGAGATCCAGCTCAAAAGGAATTAAGATAAAAGTATCATCAACATACCTACACCAGAAGGGAAAATCAAATAAACTGAAGAGTTTTTCTTCCACAAAATGCATATAAATGTCACTTTGTGACAAATGTGACATTTATATGCATTTTGTGGAAGAAAAACTCTTCAGTTTATTTGATTTTCCCTTCTGGTGTAGGTATGTTGATGATACTTTTATCTTAATTCCTTTTGAGCTGGATCTCCAAAATCTCCTTTCTCTTGTCAACTCTGTTGATCCTTGCATCCAGTTTACTCTTGAAGTCGAAGAGAATGATTCTCTTCCTTTCCTCGATGTCTTAGTTACTAAACACCCTGATCGGTTCTCTACCTCTGTTTATAGAAAACCTTTCGCTGTATCTCTACCTCCGCATGCTTTTTCTAACCATCCTCCACAGCATAAAGTGGCTTCCTTTTATACTTTTGTTTACAGAGCACTTCGGATTTCTTCTGACTCTTCTGCTCTAAATAAGGAAATTAGTTACCTCAAATCTCTTGCCCTCACTCGTGGTTATAATCCCTCTTTGATTGACAAAGCTCTGTATAAATTTAATAAGCCTAAACGTCTTCTTACTGATTCTAATAATTCGTCTAATATTAACTCTATAGTTCTACCTTTTTATTCTCCTCTTTGTTTCAAATTAGCTAAAATCCTTTCTCGTTTCAATTTTAAAGTTATCTTTAAACCTATGAATAAAATTAAATTCTCGTCTTTGAAAGATCCTATTCCTGTTGAGAACCGGTGGGGTGTTTATTTTATTCCTTGCTCTTGCAATTTGGGTTATATTGGTCAGACCAGAAGAGCGTTGAAGAAAAGATTGGATGAACATCAGAGATACATTAAAAATCAGGAATTATCTAGGTCTTCCATTGCTTCTCACTGTTGGTCTTCCGGTCATTTTTTCAATTTTTCCATGGCCAGAATTATTTCTAATCCTGCCTCTCCTTCTCATTTAGATACTCACGAAGCTTATTTTATTTATAAAAATTGTAATACTCTTGTCAACGATCTCTCTTCATCCCCCTCCCTTTCTCCTGCATGGAAATTACTTTTGTAGTTTATTATTATTACTATAATTATTTTTAGTTTTTATTTAATTAATTTTTTTTTAAATTTAACTTTATTTTATTTTGATTTTTATTTATTTATTTATTTTATTTTATTTTATTTTATTTTTATTTATTTATTTATTTTTATTTTATTTTATTTTATTTTATTTTATTTTATTTATTTTTCAATTGTTTTCTTTTTCTTTCATTAGTTTTTCTCTGCCACCTGGTTTTTTAGCCAGCGCCACCTGGAGCACTCTTTGTAATCTCCTCCCTCCTTCTTTGAGTTTATCTTTACTTTTCTCTTTCTCCTTGGCTCTGACAAGCAGCGCCACCTGTCGCACTCTGTGTAATCTCCTCCCTCTTTATTTCACTGTTATTTCCACTCTGTCCGTTGTGACACGTGTTTGGACCAGCTGAGGACGAGCGGTAATTTTGCAGCTCGAAACGCGTCCTGTATATTTTTTTCTTTTATGGTGATTTAACAAAGTTTTTATATTTATTGATATTTAAATTAATGTTATCTGAAAAAAGCGTCACAGTTGAATAAAACAAAATATAGCATGCAGTAGTTAAACATATGTACAAAAACATGAAAAAGAAAAAGAAGTGGGATCTCTTGATATTTTTAGAAAAAAAATTACAAAATTTTCAAACAAACAATGTTGATGATCACACTTCTTCTCTATCAGAAAATGAAAAATCCTATTCATCTTTCCTCTTTCTAGGTTTTTTTTCCCAATGAAAAAATGGAGTATCTTTTTGTCTTTCCCCTTCTGAACGAGAAGGGGATATTTCATTTTCTGATAGGGGGAATATGTGATCATTGACACTGTTTTTTTTTTACTTTTGTCATTCCCCCCCCCCCCCCCCTAAAAATATCATGAGAATCTCCTTATTTTTCTTTTCCATGTTATGTACATATGTTCTCAACTACTGCATGCTATATTTTTTTTTTAGATAAGTCATTCAAATATTGCAGATTTTGAAAAAATCGAATATTTAACAGATTACACCTGCTAACAGCAACAATATCTCAGTGCAGTACAATATAATTTAGCTTGTCCTAGTAATACGCTTTCATATTCTATAAGAAAAACTTTGGAGTACTAATGCTTAAATAATATGTTTAGTGCGGAAAATGAACAAAAACGTCATTTTGATTGTAGTTTGTGGCAACATAACAATGTAAAGTAACAATGTTCCATGGAAACAAATAATTTTTAATAAGTAAGTAGTATTATACTAATATTTTATGCCGAAATAATTTGGGGATGTTATTGCTTGTCAGACATATAGCACTCCAAACATACTGGCATTTCACTTTTCATGAAAAATGGCTTACACAACCTTGAACTTTGACATTTACAATAGGGCAGAGGAATTTTTTTCAGGGCTTCAAAATTGCACATTATACATTAAGTATTATTTACTTCAACATGAAAAATATCAAGTTAATTAAGAAATACAACTATCAAAATATAATTTTTTTTGTCTAAATTTCAAAATAATGGTTCTTAACATTTTTATTAGGTTCATGAAAATTAATTCTGGATTAATATCCTGGATCTATTTTTATTCGCTGACTGTATGTTTAGTTTTAATTCGGAAGAATTTCACTGAGTGGGAAATCACTAAAGTAATCAAGATTTGAATTTCTGCTATTGACATATCGAGTTAAATTAATAAAAGCATTTTTATACTACTCTTGGAATTCCTCTTGTAGTTCGAAAGAATGTCCAATCGATTAAAAGAGCATACCCTGCCAACTTCAATACAGTATTTTCGAATGAAATGTCTGTCCTTGAAGGAATTAAAATAATTGTAATTTTTTTAAAATAAGTAGTGGGAATGTAATTGTTAATTTTCGGTTTGTTAGATGGTAAATAAAAGTTGTCGAGTCTTTTGTGTACCATGTTATTTTAGTACACAAATGCTCACAGCAGTGAATAAAAATTAAATTGTTGTACACGATTTTGTAAGTTTGACAGAACAGTATAGTAATAGCATTTTTGATTTTAGGTTGTTATAAGTTTTTTAATTAATCTACATGAGTAATAAACTGATAAGTATGTTGAATTAAACAAAAATACTTTGAAACGTGTTTTTAATTGCGAGACGTGCGTTTGTTTTTACTAAGCTTTATAAAATGCGCAAAATCATTAGTTATTGGATGGATATTGAGGAAAATAAAAAATCTAAACACACAAAAAAACCTTTTTAAATTGAAGACTTTATAGTACATTTTGTTAAATACATACACTTCATACAATCATCATATTCATCAAAAATCATAATCATTTGAGAATTTTGGGCTACTGCTTAGCTTTTTATTTAAACTTTTGCTCGAATTATTAGACATCATAATTCGAATAATGCATGAACTCTCTAATCTATATATATTTTTATAAAATATAAAATAGAAGGCAAGCTAGTGAGTTATTTAAAAAAACTCGTCAACAATATTCCATATTGAATGAAATTATCTAATAAAAACAATTATCTTATAATTAAATTTTTTAAACTTTATTAAATAATTAAGAAATCATTTGAAAACTTTTCTAGTTTAACAGATTATTGGACTTAACTGATTTAAGGTCTGGGACACAAAAAGCCTCAAGTTTTCTAAAAACATTTTATTACATTTTAATGTAATATAATAAATTTTAATGTAATAATAATAATGTATCTGTTTTTTAATGCTTAAAATGACGTTTAAAATCATGTTTCTATCTTAATTAGAAGAGAGAATATTATTTTTTTTTCATTTTGGTTTATTTTCAAAATTTAGCATTCAAGCAATGATTGTCATGAAAGTGAGTTCTTGTAAAAATGTGTTTTTCTTCATGATGGATTTTTTCACAATGTCTCGGATTTAAATTGTTATAACTCAAGAACCGTTAAAGACAAGTCTGAAATCGCACGTGAAGCGTAGCAAGTGAGGTGTGTTCGTACTGTAACGAAGTTTTTAAAATATCCAGATCTTGCTGTTATAGTATACCGTACTTCAAATACAGTATAGTGGTCGAAATCTTTTGTGTGTTCCTGTAAATATACTGGAAGTAGCTTGCATTAAACCTCAGCAACATGTACGAATTTCTTAAAATGTTAAATAGTTTAATATAATTAAAAAACGCCCCAAACAATGTTTCTCTGTATACCATTATGTAGTAGAATACTTTTGTGTGGCCTTGTAAATTAATAATAAATATTCTTTGCATCACATGCTGTACAGAATGTATATTTCAGTATATAATATATAGTTTCATATCAATTCTATATTCGAAAGATTGTAACATCATTAAAATGTACTTGAAACTATTTTTTCCTATTGAATATTATGTAATGGATTATTTTTGATTGTCCATGTAATTAAACTATACACCCGATTTTCATAAAATTTAAATCGACTCGACAAAACTATTCAGCAATTATCTCAAAATGCAGTAAATCTCAAATGATTTGGTTGGGTAGTTTTCGTTCCGTTATATGCGGGCAGGCAGACGGACAGACGGGCGGACATATTGAACAACGACTATAGGTGGTACGTATTTGTATAATTACGGAGGCACCTAAAATATTCAGATCTTGATGTAATAATATGTAGTATTTCAGATACAATATAGTAACCGAAATCTTTTGTGTATCCCTGTAAATACTATGTGTTTTTATTATACTGGAAATAACTTGTAGTATTCCTCAGCAAAATATATTAATTTAATAAAATGTTGAATAGATAAATGTATATAAAATGCGCACCAAACAATGCTCTCCCTATACCATTATGTAATGGAATACTTTTGTGTGGCCCTGTAAATTAATAACAAATGTTCTTTGCACCACAGTTTGTACAGAATGTATATTACAGCATATACTTCATAGATACATGTCAATTTTATTATGTTAGAGTGATGTAACACCATTAAAATGCACTTGAAACTTTTTCCCCATTGACCGTACACTGTAAAAAAAAAAAATCTATAAACCTACAAAACTAGCTTTTGTAACGCTATAGAAATCTGCAAGTTTACTAAAATTTTATCTGTTACCGGGGTACAGATAAAATGTTGGATGTTTACCAGCGCGTAGTACAAATACATGAAATATCTTGGCTTCACCTATCAGCCAATCAGAAAGGGCTTCAGTAGTGATGTAACCATTGTTTATGCGACCACAGGAACGTAAGACTTCCATCTTGAACAGTGTGACCGTTTTTGGATTGTTGTAAGAAATCTGGACTGTTGTAGGACTTACAACAAGCTAAATCAAGCTAAAAACTCAGGCTAAAAGATAGTTGTCTGTCTATTGATAGTCTGACCATCGATAGATGGCAGGAGCATCGTATTTATTTTTAGCTCATTGTCAATCTAAATCTAGCCTGCTTTTACCTTGAAAAAACGGTCACACTGATCTTGAATCCGTTATTGAGAAGGACATCTAGTTAGGAAGTAAGTAAATATTTATTCTTAATATGTTAAATTTTGGGCGTGTTCAGCGCAACTTACCGAAGTAACCAATGTTACCGACCAATTGTAGGTAAGTACGAAAGCAAATTTTTGAACCAATGAAAACTATCCCGTTGAATTATAGATGAATCAGTGTGACCGTTTTTGGATTGTTGTAAGAGATCTGGACTGTTGTAGGACTTACAACAAGCTAAATGAAGCTAAAAATTCAGTCTAAAAGATAGTTGTCAGTCCAATGATATACTGACCATCGAATTTCGTTTCAGCTTGTTGTCAGTCCAAATCTAGCCTGCTTTTAGTTTGATAAAACGGTCACACTGAGATGAATGAATGCGTGCATATTATAAGAATCGATATATTGACTGGTACATCTTTAGAGATTTTTATAAAAATTTTAAAATGATGTTTGTGGTCCTTCGTAATATTTGTCTCAGGACCGAGGAGGCTATTTCCGTTCTTTTTAAATCACAATAACTAAAAATCAAAAACTCAGAAAAGACTATTTGATTTTTTGTTATAATGTAGCATTATCTAGCAAGTAAATCTTTTCATTATTTTCTGTTAATTACACGTCATTGTCACATAACTATTCTTTACGTGAGTATTTATTACAAGTGAGAAATTTTTAATGTTTAATATAACAAATCAAACCTTTCTCTTTTTCTGAAATTTCACCTACGCTTTTTGCCTCCTTCTTCAAAATACAAGAGATTAAAGTGTTTAAAACTTTTTTTCTACTCTATTTGTTAAATCATAGGGAATAATCAATCCTAAATTTCATTAGCAATTTATTACATCACTTTCATTTCATTAAAAATTTCATCTGAATTTCACCCTCAAAATTTCGTTTTTGAATTTTCTCCATCCCATTCAGTAACAGCACTTAAAATTTAAAAACTCTGTAAAACCTTTTAATTTAAAATAAAGAAAATCTGCTCTATGTGTTATTTTATTTTCATAATAAATTGCCAAATAAGATTTTTCTTACAACTCGAAATTTCCAGTTCCCCGTTCCTCCCTCATCCCTTCATATTGCGCGCTATGCTATATATTCTAAGCGCTCCTCATAAAAAAAGGATAGAATTTTAAAGTCTATAAAGCTCTTTACAGCCCAGTGGTGGAGGGGAGGGAGGTCAAAATCTGAATCAATTAGGGGTTGAAAAATCAATTAGGGGTTCAAAGTTGGTAATTGTTTATATCCCTGTAGATCTAGAATGAATATACTAGGTTTTCCTCTTCCTTAATAGATTAGCGTTAGAAAAATGTGTATAGATTTATAATCGAAAAAACGCTTTTATTATTTATCATAAAAATATCTAAAAAACTATTATCAAAAGCATTCTCAATTCAAATGTTATAGAGATTAAAATTCTGAATAAAATGAGTACCGAGTGTCAATATTTTTGTTGAATTTTTAGAAATCTACTTCAAAGTTTTACCTAAATTACTAAGCATAAGCTTTAAACTCCAACAGACGAGGTTAACAGTTCAAAGTGCTTCCGATTTTTATGTGCAAGTATTTTTCACAGATATTAAAACATTATTTAGGGTGGATATATTAAGAATTATGTGTTAACCTCATGATTACGAGTTATAACCTAATAGTGGGCTATGAAAAAAAAAAAAGTCCAATGTCGCAACTTATTAGGAGAAAGCTAGAAAGTTTTTACTCTATTCGAGATAAATTTGTAATGTTGTAAGTTTCCTCCTACTGCCAGAAGAGCTTTTGCTTCTACGAACTTATCAATATCTTAAAAATTGCATTTTTCATTATTTTTATAATATTTCAAAAATGATTCGTAAGTGAGGCTAAACATTGTTTATTATATTCGATATTTGAAATATGTGTATATAGAGTGAATAACAGTGCATATCTATTATAATTAAGGGAATTGAAAAAAAAAGTGCGAGATTTTTTTTTTTTTTGGTGTATGTGTGAGGGGACAAACAAGTAAGTGTGCAGCTTTTTCGTTAGAGGAAATTCAAAGTCAATTAATAGCACGATTCTAACCTTCAATATTTTCCATAAAAGACAAAGATGATTTAATAAAAAAGGATTTTGGACTAGTATACGACCCTTTTAAGTAAACCTTTAACTGAAGTTACTTATCTCACACACCGATGCCCCCCCCCCTCCCCAATTTTTACAGTTTAACTACAAACGCTACCTAAGTTTTCTTTAATTTGAAACTTTTATATTATCATCAGAGACTTTTGAATAGATGGGTTTTTATTATAAGAGACCTACACAAGATGTTTAGTACAAAAATTCCATCCTATAAGTTTATCGAGCCTTTTTGTCATCTTTCGATGGAGACCGCTTCACAGTAGTTGTATGACAATTTCTGTCAAGTTAAATTTATAAAAGTGTGAAATCTTCGGAATATTGAAATAAAGTATTGTAGTCTTAACATAAATTAAGACGATGCCTTAAGATTGGTGATATCAGTTGCGACACATAAAACAGCTATCATTCATGCACCTCTTTATCGATAATTACTAAACTATAATCCTCAAAATATACAAAATAAAGCCCTGGCATAATTACAACAACATCGTAAAGGCTTGAACAACTTAAAACATGTAAAACAAATGGAGGTTGGGCGGATTGATAACTTGGTCTCTCCTTGCATCAATATTTTGTTAGCAATTAAGGCAAAATTTTGAAATAGAATTCGACAAAAATATGAATATGGGTACTCGTTTTATTTTTAATTTCAAATTCTAAGACATTTGTCTTGACAATGTTTTTGATAGAATCAGTTCTTTTGAGATATTCCTAAGATTAAAAAATTAAAGATTAAAATTTAAAAAAATCGTGTTTTTTTTTCGACAATAAATGAGTACCTATTTTGTATAAAGTTGACCTCTAACGAGGACGGGTAATCGGAACGTTCATTCTAGACTTAAACCGAAGGGATGATTAAAACAACTTAGTTTTCTCCTAATTAATTTTGAGTTATACTTCTGACCACTAAGCTAAAATTTTTAAACAGAACTGTGACATTTAATGTTTAACAAAAATTTTAATTGTAGGCGCTCACTTTATTCAGAACTTTAATCCTTAACTGCTGAGACAAAATTACTGTGAGTAGTGTGTCAGGCAGATTAATCTAAAGATGAATAAAATATTAGTAGTAACTCTCAGAATACTGTTTTTGTATTAAACTTTATATACAGGACTATTATAAATAAAATTCAGCTATTCAAAATTCTCTAGCGGTAGTAATAGGACTCCAAACGAAACAAAATTGACCAGTATCTACAGTTACGCTGAAAATTATGAGTTAAACTCTGAAACTTGAAAAACTCAGCGGTCTGTGTGACCGCTAATAACAATTAAGGAAAAAGCTCTACGACATTTGTTTTAATGCTTTTGATACATTTGGCAAAAAAAGTATTTGTACACTCTAAAATTTTTAACTAAATAAAAACAGATACTTTGTCAAATAGTTTTAATACAGTCTGTTTACCGTGCGTTTTAAATTACATAACAGAAAATTTCGATAAAGATGTAAAATAATTTTCTAAAAGGAAAAGTTTAAAAATTTCTTGCAAAAAAAGTATTTGTACATTTCTCCATCCTGATATGTACTGTGTTTTATACTGTTTATGGTTCAAAGGACTACTCTTACAGAAGCTGTTAATAATTTTTAACTTCATATTATATTTGTCTGACATTTAATCTAATTTGCTTTTGAAGTAATTGAGTATAGAGCCTAAAACTAGAGAGGCACGTCTAGATATATGAAATCCTATGATTGAGCATAATAAAAAATTAAATTCGCAACAAGAATTTGTAAAAGCTTTTAAATTACCATTTACAACTATTGGATGTATAGTGAGAAACTATGAATAAATTAAAAGCATCAAAATTCAATGAAAACCAGGACTTCTCAGCAAACTAACAATGAGGGAAAAAGGGAGTGTTGTTAAAAAAGCTTTAAAAAATCCTATGCGTTCGGTTCAAAAATTTGCTGGAGACATTGCAACATCTTCTCGCATCAGAGTAATACCTCAAACAATAAAAAATATTCTTCTCAATTCAGATTTAAAAGGAATAACCTCAAGGAAAAATCCATTCATCAGCGAAACAAATTGGCGAAAACGCATAGTATTCGGTGTAGGTGGTGTATTTTTGTCGGCCGATTATCTACGCTATGGGATATAGGCCCTATGGGGTGGGTTGCCCTCCGTGGGGGTCTTTCTAAGGGAACCTAACCCGTATTTACGCAAGGTTCGAAGAAAACCACGGAAAACTTCGAACGGCTAGGCCGACGGTCGCGATTGGGTTCGAACCCAGCACCTACCGTCTACCAGTTTGGAGGTCAGAACCTCGCGGTTACTGGTGGGGCCGCATAGTATTCGCTTTCGCATACAGAAGTAAATCATTGGATTTTTGGTAAACAGTATTTTTTTCTGATGAGGGAAAATTCGAAATTTTCTTACCACTAAGCATTCGAAAACATTGGCGTAAAAATAAAACTGTTCTAGATCCAAAAAGTATACTTCAAACTATCAAGCATGTTGGGGGGAATATTATAGTTTTGGGGTGTATAGCTTCTAATGGAGCAGGGCATTTAAAATTTATTGACAATGGAAGGACAGGTTTAACATACATTGATGTGTCGCAGCATAATTTATTAAACCGTGCCAAGAAATTATGCGTAGAGGAAGCTTTTCACTTTCTGCAGGATAACGACCAAAGCATACTGCTGTGATCACCAGCACATGGTTACAATACTCGAAGACGACTGTTAACTCTCCTAAAATCTCTAGACTTGAATCAAATAGAAAATTTGCGGATGCTATTGGATGCAAAAATCAAAAAAAAAAAAAAAAAAAAAAAAAAAAAAAAAAAAATCAAAAAAAAAAAATATATATATATATGTATTAGTAAAAAACAGTTTTAAAGAAGTTCTTATTGTGTCATGGAATAACATTAACCAGACCGCTACGAAAAAGTTGGTTGAATCTATATCACATCATCTAGAAGTAGTCATAAACGCTAAATGAATTCACACAAAATGTTAATTTGCATCATTTTACTAATTTTTCATTAATTATATTACATTAATATAGTGTACGAATACTTTTTTTGCATTATATTTTTGTATATTTGTTTATTATAATGTAAAACATCGATTCGTTTAATTTTGTTTTTGCTTATATAATATTATAATGCATTAAATTAATGTATTACAGTATTTTTTGATTAAATCTTTTGTTTAATTTCATTATAATTAAAAAAAAATTAAGTGTACAAATACTTTTTTTGCCAACTGTAGTTAGTTGTTTTTGAGGTATTATTATGGTATTAAAAAAGGGTGTTTTTATTTTAATTATTTTCATTGTAAATCTATATATATTTTCTAACGCTCCCCTAGTAAGAGAAAGAAAAATTAATATATTCATTGTAGACATAAACTGAAAAGATTTGAAATAACTAAATATTTCCCCTTAAAAACGAGTTCCACCAACTAAGTACTGGGTATTAGTATTTTGCGTATATTTGTAAATTTTTAGTAATGTAAATAAGTCATCTAATAAATCTCCCCTCTTAAAAAAAATGCTTATTTTTCTGGCCCTTTAATATCTAAAGTTTAAAATTTTAATAATCTATTGCATTTTAAAAATCTTTTCCTGATTTATCTGTTACTTTATTGTAAAAAAAAAAAAAAAAAAAAAAAAAAAAAAAAAATCGATGAAGAACTCTTAACTTGTTTGCTTTTAATTTTTGTGCACTATTTGTAAATCTTTAATATGGTAGATTATCAGTAGTTTTGTGACCCCCCTCCCTTTAATAATAAATAAAATATAATTATCTTTGTCTCCTATTTTTACTCGCAAAATTTTTTTTAAATGTATTCATATTTTTACTCCTTTATTTATTACTTTATTATAACAGCAGTTAACCACTTGAAATCTTCCCTCAACCCAAGATTCTTATACTTGATATATCTTTTATATTCTGATAATTTCATAGATTTAAACGCATAGCTCAATTATATGTCTGCTAAATTTGTGATTTGTTTATATTTTTTAATTAATTTTAGAGGAATTTTTTTCTCT
This sequence comes from Maratus speculifer, assembly GCA_964019185.1. Taxonomy (NCBI): domain Eukaryota; kingdom Metazoa; phylum Arthropoda; class Arachnida; order Araneae; family Salticidae; genus Maratus; species Maratus speculifer. The sequence continues at coordinate 74,382,089 of OZ025293.1, forward strand.
TTTTAGGGGATATTAGCCGTAAGAAAATGATGATGAAAAACCTTAGTTTTGAAAGCAAGAGATAGTATGGAATGTATATTTTTTAATTTATCTTTCAAAGTTTGTTTTTTAAACCATGTACAATCAGTGACCTCAAATGAACCTTTCAAACAAATTCCATTTGAATGATTCTTTTTTCTATTCTGCTGCCTAAAAAAATTAAATTGTTCGATTACAAATGTGTTAAATTTGTGTATTTTTAATATTATTAATTAAATTATTCATACAGAAAATATTAATTTCGTTATGGAAAATTAGTCAGAAATAAATATTGAAAAAATTATGTCGCTTTATGTGCAAAATGTTTATATACTGAAGCCGGCACGTGATAAGATAAATTACGAAGAATTGTATTTGAAAATTATTTCTAAAACATACTATATCGACCATTTAAAATAGTTCATAAACAAATATAATTTTAAAATGGATTGTTTCCATAGAACGTTCTAAAAATTGAAGGTGTGCAATGTTTAGAAATTTAAAAAATTAGCAGTAGCAACAATTGCAAGGCCAGAATTTCATTTCAAATTTCAAAGTGTTACCATTCGCAAGATCATGTCAGCGTTACGCACAGATGTTTGTCCTTGATAATAGTTTTTTTTTAAACATCAAAATCTTGAGTTACTTATTTGCTTTTCGAAATAGAAGTTTTTCACCCTTAAATACGCTTATACCTGAACCAAACAAATACTGAATTGTTAGCTAAAAAAGTTAGCGTATAATATTAAAATTTCAAAACTATAGTGTATAAAAAAAAGTGTATAGGAGGGGGAATAGGAAAGATGGGACAATTTTTATAAAAATATTTTTAACAATTATGTTTCGCAAATATAAAGAGGAAAATTTCAGAATAAGATTTTGAAACATTTGAACACACTTTAAGATTATAAATTTGTTGATTATAAATAAAATTTTAGACAAATAAATCAATTAATTTAATTAGAAGGTCCCATCTCTCCCTCACGTAAGAGAGGAATGAAAAATGTTTTATAATAAAAATTCATATTTAATTTTCAATAGTGTGGTAGAAAAAATGGCAGATACAGTGTGATATTGATATTTCTAGGGTTTATTGTAAATTACAACAATTATTTTATGTTAAATTCTATTTTGTGAAAATTAAATCTAATGAAAAGTATTCTTATATACAGCCGCCAATTAATTTTGGAGGATATAAAATAATGGATAAAGGTACATACAAATAATATACTGACATACAAACATTAAACGCAATAAACTCAACTGGAGTGACAAATGAACCAGAGCCAGGAATCGAACCCGGACCACAACATTCAGGCTGTTGCTCTATCCACTTTCCGGCCAATGCATGAATCTGCAAGTTGTCCCGTCATCCTAGGCTGTCTAAATTATGGAAGATAACTTTCCCAAACTTCGTTTATTAGTAAGAAACTCAGACTCGGCCATCGGCTGAAGTAGCTTAGTGGATAGGGCAAAAACCTGGAATGCTTGGTATCGGGTTTGATTCCTGGCTCTGGCTAATTTTTCACTCTAGTTGGATTTATTGTATTTAATGTTTGTGTGTCAGTATATTATTTGCATGTACCTTTTTATAATATTGAAGTATTTGTAAAATTCATTTGTTCAATACAAAGATGAATGTATTTTTTTTTTATAATATCACATTCATTATAAATTTTATTGAATATTTCTTTACTTTCGATGTTAACATATAACTTTCTTCTATAGATGCATGAGAAACTGAAGTTCAATTTAAAAAGAGTGTGATCTTCTCTGACGGTGAAAAATTGATAGAGATGAGGAAAAAGAACTATTGTCTATGAGAAAAATTCCTCCCCATACCTCACTCGGACCTTCTAATATGTTCTACAGCCCTGAAATTTTCAAATATTTTAAAATAATATCAGTTTATCAATCATTTTTTAACAGTATCTCAACAGGTATATCAGCTTGATTATTGATATTTGAAGAAAATGTTTCCAAAAATACTATCAATAAGTATAATTTTAATAGGTATTTGTATAAACTCTAGTTATGTAATATTTGTAAAATATGAGTCATATTAAAAATGTATATGTAAATCATTTTTATTGTATAGAATGTAATAAATCGTTATTTAGAAATAAACTTTATTTATATTTCGTTGTATTATGTTATTTAATCACATTGCAATTATTGGTTGTACATGTATGCATATTGCGTTTATAATAAAAATGACTATTCATAATATTTTCCAAAGCATTTTATACATTTCTATTTGTTTCAATTCTAATTTCCATACATTGTCTGCTTTTAGAAAGTTTTCTTAGCCATCTCTAGTGCTTAAGCATACTCATAAGCACTAAAAAAAATGTGAAACCTGCCCATGACTGTTGACATGACTAATATAGATTTTTGAGCACATATGTTAATGTGTGTACATCATCTCTGTTATATGCAGTTTTTTGAGTTAGAAATTCTAATTCCAGAGCAGAATTAACCACTGTTGAATCCTACTAAATTCGTGCATTTAGATCCATTCTTCCGGATCTTTAAGCCAGTTTAGAGTTTTAAAATTTTGGTTTTATGAATAATTAAATTTTCCTTTTTATGTGAGGAGAAAATTGAGGAAAGAGACAATAAAATAAATAAATATAATGAAGAAAGTTTCAAGTGATTAATGACAACTATAGGCTATTTCCATGAGTACTTGTAGTGTAAGTCACAGGCTACGATTTTTGGCTACCAGTATTTTAGGACGAAAAAATGTGATTTATTTTATCGGCAAATTCTCATTAATTGAATAAGGCCAAGCAGACTTTTCGAAAATAACAATGGCAAACAAGCATAGTAATTATAAGGTAATTTGACTTACACTACAAAACCCATGGAACTAGCCTATACGGAATATTCAGCAAAAAATAGAATAATACATTAAAAAAAGATGTTTTCTTAAATATGGCATTCAGGTAAAGACTTTTTTTTACAGATGTGAGTTTTCTCATGTCTAACATGCAAATACTTACGGCAATTGCTGTGATATTACTGAAACACATGTCAGACCATTTTGATTATTTTGTAAAGAAATATTTTGATGAATGAGAAAAACTCCAGTGTGGGTATTTAAAACTATAAAAATTCAATTTCATATTGAAAAAGGAATATTTTAACAACTCCAATTAATATAAGTATTAGCATACAAAAAACAATTACTTAAAATCTTTTCGAAATATTGCTGAAAACCTATTAGTAATACTAATGCAAAAATTTTATAGCCACAAATGCTTTTTGGTAAATATTTTATATACAATGCTAAGAAATCATTAGCAAATTTACGCATTAACTCTTGTACTGTTGTAAAGAACTGTCTGGCGGTAATAAAAAATGTTTTAGATACAATATATAATAATTTTTTGTAATTTTTCTTTCTGTCCCTTAATCAAGTTATATTTCTAATTATTTTTAGTACACCTTCAAGAGATTTTTTAGTATATTTGCTTACAATTTTTTGTGGATTTGTAAAGGATTTTATAATACATTTATTATTATTTTTTTGGAATGCATACTAAGTATTTTATCTGTTTTATCAAAAAATGCAAATTTTATTAAGTATATTTGATAAATCACATAAAACACTTAGTGTGCATTACTAAACAAAATGTACTTTAAAGTCCTTCACAAATCCATAAAATATTCTTAGCAACTGTGCAAAAAAAAAATCCTTTGTAAGTGTACTAAAAATCATTAGAAAACTACAAAATATTTTTTAGGAAACACCCTTAAAATTAGTTAGCACGTTTACTAAATAATCCTTAGTAAATTTACCAGAAAGTATTTAGTAAACTCTCTAAAAAATCACTAGTAAATATACTAAACAATATTTAGTACCTTTACTAAAACTAATTTGAGAAACTCCCTTAAAAATTCTAAGTAAATCTACTAAATAATTCGTTTTAAGTTTACAATGAGTTTTTTGGAAAATTCCCTAAAATATTCTTACTATGTTTACAACATAATCATTGGTAAATTTACTAGACATTATTTACTAAACTCCCTAAACTACCGTTAGTAAGTTTACTAAACAATATTTAGAAAATTTATGGAAGTTTCTTTGGAAACCTCCCTAACAAATCGTTAGTAAGTTTACTAAACAATATTTAGTAACATTTACAAAAGATACTTTAGTAATTTTACGTGATTTTCTTTGGCTGCAGTTACATAAAAAGTTCTAGGCATCCCAGTTTCCAAGAAAATTCTTAGTAACCTTGCAGAATTTTTTTTTGCAGTGTAATGTAATGGAACGCTTTTGATTGTCCCTGTAATTGAACTATACATCCGATTTTCATAAAATTTGAAATGATATGACAAAATTATGTAATAATTATACATTTTAAATTTCAAACGATTCGATTGGGTAGTTTTTGCATTGTTATATGCAGACAGCTGGACAGACGGACGGATTGAACGACAGCTATAGGTGCTCGTATTTACATAAATAGGAACACACCTAATAAAGGCTTCAAACTTGAAGCATGTCTTTTTTGATTATTTTATTTTAATTTTGATTCAGCAAATTAAAAGAAATATATATTTAGTTTTGAAAATATGATTTTTTAAAATAAAAGTTACATCTTACTTTTTAAATTTTTTACTTTCAAAATTTTTAAAAATTAATATTTTTAAAAATACTAATTCAAAATTAAAATTTAGATATTTCTGTTTATTTAAATGAAAAAAAAATGAAATTCTACGAATAATATTTGGAGTTATAACAATTTTAAATTGCTCCACTTTTTTAATAAATTTTAATAAATTTATTTTTTAAAGAGTATTTTTATCACTTGGTTATGTTTAGAAATGATATGGTTAACCATCACAAAATAATTCAAAATTTTAATTCAATAAACAAAAATTATTTTAAATTGTGCCCGGACCCCCTAAAGGATCCGATTCGATTTATTTTCAAAACTCTTTTTCTTTTAAAATTAAAAGATGTGATATTTTTTTGACTTTAAATAGCAGATTAAATTATCTTCTCGAAAATATTTTTTAAAACTAAATCCGATCGTTAAACTTCTTGGCTACATTACTACAGATGATGTGTAAAAATTGAAGCAAAGAAATTAAGAAATTAAATACCAGATAAAATTGGCAATAAAAGTTTTATTTTCTAATTAAAAAAAATTATGAACAATTATTTTTTACATTATATGGATGGCTTTTCACTTAATAATTACCGAAAATAAATTTTGAAAACTCGCAGTAAGGGGAAAAAAAAAAAAAAAAAAAAGATAGAAGTCTTGTTTACTTGGAGAAAGTTAGGATTTTTATGGCTTAATGGAATGTTTTTCAAACTTATCTTATTCACGCCCTATCTAACAATCGCTAAAATATAATATACTTCTATCATAAGAAATTCTTATAGTTTTAAAGGTTAATTATTATTTACGGAACTTTATCTCAATTAATCTTTTTAAACAAATTTCGAAAGAAGAAAGCATAAAAGAAAGCACAAAAAAATCATGTGTTATTATATTATTGTTTATTGGTATCATGCCATTATACCAATACTTTCATAATAATGCAATGGAACTTCATCGTTTAAAAAAGTGAAAAAAAATACCTAAGAAAATAATTTGATAAACGCAACAACACAGTTGGAAAACAGATCTCTGCAATTTATGTCCAAGAACAGAAGAGTAATAAAATTTTTTGTGCATCCCTATAGATGATCTATGGATCTGTATATGGACTACACAATGTGCTAAAATTTGGTTTAGTTAGAAAACGCATAGTCCGGTCGAATATATCTGCAGCAATTTCTGTCAATAGACGGCAATGATATAGAGTAATCTTGTATAGCTCTGTATATTACTTATAGATGTTTATACACATCTCATATAAAACTAAAACTCAATTCGAAAAATACCTACGAAAGAGCTAAAAATGTTCATTCAGACATTATCATCCGTAGACGGCAATTCATCCAATTCCTTGTATAGTTTAAGTGAGCGTGTGAATTTATTTACATTTTACAAACATCTTTTAGTATACTGTACATAATTCATCTGGAAAATGCATAATTCTAAAAAAAAAAAAAAAAAAAAAAAAAAAAAAAAAAACCCTTTAGCAATTTACGCTTATGCACAGTAACATGCTTAAGCACTCTTTTATGTAGCCATGAGTATGATCTACAGAAGTTGTACGCATCACATAGTAAGGAAAAATTTAATTAAACTAAAAAAACGTATGCTACAACTGAAAACGCACTTCTAATGTTTATCGCTCATAAAAAGTGTTTTAATCGAAATCTTTTGTATGTCTCTATAAATGAAGGATAATTACTATGCGTGTCATATTCTACAGTAAGCAAATGGTGGTGCATCTCAATAATATGTATAAATTTCATCATGTTTGAAATAATGTAATATCATTAAAATAAATTGGAAATAGTTTTTTTCCCGTAGATCATTCATTAACCAAATCCCATTTTAGGACTATGTAAATGAAGTTTAAATGCTTTGTATTTCCTATTCTATCAAAACCATGCTTCAGTACCCCTTAGAAATTCATATCAATTTCATTAATTTTGCATTAATGAACATGCTAAAATAAACCTCAATAACATACATCAATTATATACTATTCCGAATATATTTACCTACGTTAGAACACGACAGATAGGTGCCAGATGGCAGAAAGCAAATAGACAAACCGAAGTAATAAACACCATCTGCTATGTTTTAAAGTATTGAATGCATAATTAAAGTACTGAGAAAAAAAATCACTAAGGAATCACTAAGAAGTGATAGAAAATTATATTAACAAACAAAGAAAAACTTATAATACATAGTGGAAAACAGAATTTATAAAAATAAAATATTTTTCTTTGAGCCTTCATCTTTAACATTGATCATTTTAAATATTACTAGTTGGGATGACCGTCTTAAGCTCGGTCAAAATTAGCTTTCTGTTCAACTAGATATCATATTCTCACTGTATCATCTCTCTGTTTTATATTGCTACAAAGAATATTATTTATAAAAGTAATACTTTCAAAAACATTTAATATGAAAACTATGTATTTATGTACATATTTGTAAATTTTACATTATTTACATATTTACAACGGAAGGGCATCAATCCAAATCACGATTTTAGCTAGCTCTGATTGCTTTAACCGTACAACTCGATTCCTATTAACCCATTAACGCCCGAATTATTTTCTTCGCTAAAATTTAAATTTTGTATTTCCCACCACTTTTGAAAGCAAATTAATTCTTATCTAAACTTATCGAGGATTCTGTCTCGTGAATCAAGGTATATATCTATCTTCCTTTTTTCTGGTGGGAAAACCGTCCTCAAAAAAAGGACGCTGGGCGTTAATGGGTTAAGGCAGACATGCCAACCTCCGGCTTTTTAAAAATCAAACAATTATACTTCTAACCAGAAATTTATTGAGTCAATTAAATTAAAAAAATTTCAAATGACCCTCTCAGTTAATACTAGACACTTCTAATTAAATAAATTTTCTGGTTCAAAATACGTTTTCATGAATTAACAAAAGCCGGAGGTTGGCAACTCTGGTTAAGGATGTCTAAAAAAATCTTCACATTCTGAAAGCCATTTTTTTCGAAATGCAGCAAAATTTGACGATATTCTTCCATTTGGCACAAAGTACGTTTTTTGGCATTCATAATCTTAAAAGTTGATTTTTCAGCCAAATGTCGACAATATTTTGTCAAATATCTCCAACTTATTGGCTGTTGCAATCTTCTCGGTTACGTGACCCTGAATTACTTGGGTAAAACGAGTAATGACCCACTAATCCGTTCAAACATGTGACTTAGCTCAATGGCTTTCTGGTAATAAAAAAACGGTAGGATATAAAATTTAGTCAAAATCGCTTAAGTCGTTTCTTAGATAAAATTAGCTTGATCAGTAAGTGAACCGCAAAATGACCAACTAATATAATTTTCTTGAACATAGAACCCAGCCCGATGGTCTTTTGATGGATGAAAACGGTAAAATACCAAATTCAGTTAAAAATTGTTAAAGCCGTATTCTAGATAAGAATAGCTTTACACGTAGTGACCCAAGAGTGACCCACTAATAGAAATTGCTTGAACATGTGATCTAGCCGAATGATTTTATCGTCTCACAAAACCATTAACACAAAATTTTGTCACTATAATTTGAGCCATTTTTAAAATAAAATTAGAATGACCCGAACTCATAGTGACCCAAATATACCTACTGCAGTCATACAGGGTAACTTTGATTCGCATTTTCTCTATTTTGGGATGCCATTTTAAAGGTATTGTTGCAACTAGGGGCATAAAAGAGAAGAAAAGATCCTAAATTATTGTATGACTATCAAAAATTACGGAAAAATAATGATAAAAGCAATAAAAAAAGAGTTTTTAGCCTGGTTCAAAGATACCCAGCCATGTATGGTAAGTTAGAACCTTATGATAATTACCATCTAAAAAAAAATATTATAAAAAGAATATTATAGTTAGGACAACTTTGAACTCCAAAAAATGTTTTCAGCTATTTAAAGACTTCTAATTTACATTTTCTAATATCACAAAATTTGTATAATTTATGATATTACAACAAATATTATGGACAAGAATAATGAAAGAAGAAAACCATGAATATTTAGAAAAAAAAAGAAATGTTTATTGTTCATACAAAACATAAAAATGAAGTGAAAAACAATTTTTAATGTTTTAATTCAATAATATATCCATAATTACAGTAATACACACTAGTACTAGTATTATTCGAACAAGAATAAAAAATATCGAATGTATGAAATGTCAAATTTGACTAGCTCCGCCCCGAACAACGCCTTTAAGGGTACAGTGGACTTTCAAAATCGCAAAAAAACATCAAATTGTCGAATTTTCATTTTTAGCATAATAACATCATATGAACTCCCTGCTATTGAACTCAAAAAGAATTTTTCAATTTCGACTATTTTTACTGGAGTTACAAGCACTTTTGTTCAATCAGCTGATTCTGCCACGCCCCTTTATTTACTTTTTCGCCGATTTGCAACCGTAAAATTTAACCTAGTTTTTCGTTTTACCTTACATAATGTTATTATTTTGTACTGAATACTTATTAATTTTGTGATTTCACAAAACAATCACTTTAACTGTAACTTTTAACTATTTCATTTAGTATTTAGAGGAACTGCTTTTTCAACCCCAAACTTTTTAGCGTAAAAAAAAAGTCTACTTTTCAACAACTATTTAATATATTTAAAAAATTGTACAATAAGAGGTATTTATACCATGGATATTTACAGAAAAATTAAAAAAAATCACCAGAAAATAAAAAAGCTAATTTTGAGAAGATTTTTTAAAATTCAGATACTTCACGTACTTTGCATGAATTATTGTCGAATCCACAAATTTTATGCGAATTTACCATAAAAACATAAAACACTTACATATAAGCTAGAAATGATATTATATCCCTTATATATAACTGAAACTGTGTCAGTAGGAAAATATTAAGCAATTATAACCATTGTAATTACTAAAACCTGTTTTTCTCAGAATGAATAATTTTGTCGTTTTCATGATTTCAAAATGTTCCATGAGAAATACTTTATGCCCAATATTTCTGATTTTTTTTAAAATGCTCTCTTTATATGTGTTAACAAATGTTATTAAAAATAAACTTGTTCAGAAACCTTTAAATTTTTAAAATTTCAGCTATATGGAATTTTTAATGATTTTTTAATAAAAAATATATAAAAATTAAGTTAAAATCATTTTTTTTCAATGTTTTACAAGTAAATTGCTTAGTAAATTGCTAAAATTGCTTAGTAACATTTATTTGTATCTATGAAAGGACTATTATAGAAAAATTTTGAACAATTATATGAAAACTAATTTCGCATGGAGCATTTTGAAATATCGCCATTTTCCTTAATTTTTGAAAAAAAAAAAAAAAAAAAAAAAAAAAAAATCTGTGTCTCAAAAACTATTGAATATATATTAAAAAAAATGTAAAATAAGATATATATACACTATCTACCAAAAAGTATTTGTACACTTTCAGTTTTTGACATTTTGTCAAATATTTAAAAATATACTGGTCGGATTCTTCTGGAACTTCAGAAATATAAAGATTATGTTTCACTTTATATTTATTTACATTCATTTGTTAAGCGGGTAATTAGGGGGCCGGCAAAAAAACAAAGAATAATAGAAATATTTGGGATCGCCCTGTACATGAAAATGCACGAAACGACTTATCGCTTTAGAATACAAATATATGAATACAGTAGAATATGTACACTAATTTTTGTGAGAATAGCATGTATATTTATGGCGATAGAGCGATTTTTTTTGAAAAATTCAAAAAATTCTGGTATGTTTTTTGTTTATATCATGCTGGGTTTTTGACCAAATTTAACGCAAATTTCAGAAAAATTGGCAAAATGCAGTAGAAAAAATGTAGCGCAATTGGAATATAAATATATTAAATATTTTATGAAATATGAGTAGTTGTATAAAATAATTTTTATCTGCACATGCGCGAACTAGAAAAACATTTTTTTTACATCATTTAATAGTCAATTCTATGGAGTGACTTATAAAAAAAATCCAATCAAATATCGTGAAAATTCAAAAAGATATCATTAATTTAGTGAGATGTTTTTACTCTGCTCTCTAAAAACGGCTGAATCTTAAGGGATTCTCCACAAATTGACATTTTTTAATAACTGACTTAAAAAAAAAAAACTAGTATTGAATTAATACAATATCTAATACAATATTGCTGCTAATAAGTACTTGACAATTGTGATAGAAAAGAAAAAGAGCTTTATTCGCATTCAGGGCCAAAACTAAGAGAGGGGGGGGAGAAGGGCATGTGCCCCGGGCGTTAGGATGAAAGTGTCCCAAATGTACATTTTGTTTGGCGATTTTTTCCATGTCTATGTTTAGCATGATATTGTCAAAATCGTCCCATTCAAAGCATTTCTCCTATACCAAAGCATAGAAGAATCTAATGATGATGGCATAAAGATCCCGCATAAAGGAGATTTTTTTTTTTCGTTTTGATTCGGTTTCACGATTTTAAGGTATCATTTTTTTTAAACAAAGCAGACTACTTTAATCAATATTACATATTTTAAGTTTTAAAATAAGTCGGCTATTAATAAATTAGAAAATTTTTCTTTGCAAATACTTTTGCAGATGCTTTGCAAAGAAGAAAAGGGAGGGGGGGGGGGAGTTCACCAAAATTCATTGAAATATAAATATATTAAATATTTTCTAAAATGTTTTATGTCATGCAATATTTTCAACCAAATATAAAGCCACATTCAGAAAAATTCGCAAAATGTAGTAGAAAGAATAAGGTGCTATTGAAATATAAATATATTAAAAGTTTTCTAAAATATGAGTATTTGTATGAAATATTTTTTAATCAGCGTATGCGTGAACGATAAAATTTATCATTTTACATAATTTAATATTCAACTCTATGGAGCTACCCATAAAAAAATCCGATCGAATTTCGTGGAAATTCAGAAAGTTATTGTGGATAGGAGTGAACTGATTTTCAATTGGTCTCTGAAAGCAGTTGAATGACGTCAGATTTTACGCAAATTGCCAAATCTCCATTTACGTTTTTTACTGGTGATTTACTTCTTTTCTTAGATAATTACCAGAACGAACCTATTTCAGGATAAAAATAATTATAAAAAATCGAAGCATTTGTGTCAAATCTACCCATTGATACATAATTGATAATGGCTCTTATGCAAATGCCGATATCTGCGATCCTGAAATACGTCAAGTTCTCCACTGTTAAATGTGGTGTCGAAAACAACACTGACATCAATCGCATGCATGATGCCAAGAAGAACAGAGCTGTCTGATTTTGAGAAAGGTGTGATCATCGGGTACCACCGAAATGGCCGATCTTTAATCGACATATCTAGCGAGCTTAATTACCCCAAAACGATTGTGGCTTATGTGATTAGAAAATGGAAGCTGAATGGTGATTGTCAGAATGTGGCCAGAGTTAGGCAGACCGACGAAACTGGGCGACGGGTTCTGTCTAGAGAAATTCGGAAGAACCGCAACCAACCAATGTTACACATACGCCAAGAATTTCAACAAGCTTCAGGATGTGTTGTTTCCATGAATACCATACGTAAGGAAGCTCATCTGCTTAATTTTTATTGCCGTGCTGCCGCCCATAAGCCTTTAATCACCAAGTCCAACCGCGCAGCTCGGTTAAGTTGGTGCAAAACACGCCAGCAATGGACTGTACAGCAATGGAAACAGGTTCTCTGTAGTGATGAATCAAGGTTCACCCTCTACCGTTCTGATGGTAGGGTCTGGATCTGGCGTCTGCCTGGAGAACGCCTCCTACCAGAATGTATTGTGCCCACAGTTAAATTTGGCGGAGGGGGAATTATGTTCTGGGGTTGTTTTTCCTGGATCGGACTAGGACCCTTGGTCCCAATTCATGGTAAGCTCAATGCCGATGCCTACTGTAATATACTGGACAACAGTGTACTTCCTACGTTGTGGCAATACTATGGATTGGACCCATGTTATTTCCAGGATGACAACGCAAGCTGCCATGTAGCGAGGTCCAGCATGGATTCGTATGCTGATAATGGAGTGCATCGACTCGAGTGGCCTGCCTAGAGCCCAGACCTGAACCCAATAGAGAACCTCTGAGACGAGTTGGATCGTCGAATTAAGGTGGGTGACACACGCCCAAAATCAGTAAAAGAGCTTACCTGCCTTGTGCAAACAGAGTGGAATAAAATACCATTAAATGTAATACAAGGACTAGTTGAGAGCATGCCCAGGAGAGTCGCAGCTGTAATTGCCTCTCGAGGAGGATCTACAAATTATTAAATGTGAACAGGGCCAAAACCTTCTTTTTTCCCCGAGGCAAACGTGGATTTTGAAGGTACCCCTTTCCCCCTCCTTCGCAAAGCATATTTACAAAGAAAATTTCTCCAATTTATTAATAGCCGACTTATTTTAAAACTTAAAATATGTAATATAAAATAACGTATTCTGCTTTATTAAAATACTCCAATTTGATACTTTAAACCGAATCAAAAAAATTCTACTTTCAACAGGATCTTTAAGGCCCTTGTCCCTACCCGCGAAGACACTGCTGAGCTAATGCTATTCCTGTGGGGAGGCATTTTTCTAATAACTCTTTCGCATTTTGAAATTTTCATTTTTTTTTTTTTTTTTTTTTTTTTTTTTTTTTTTTTTTTGCATTGGATAGCGGAAGTCCCTCTCAAAATCGCTCCTTGACTACTTTTTCGATTTGAATTATAGATATTTTTTATAAAGTTAGTTTCACTTTCAGAACCGCTTTTGGAAGTGAAAGAAACATTATAAAAATATCTACGCCAAAATTGAAAAAGTAATCACGGAGCAATCTTGAAAAGGACTTCCGCTATCCAATGCAAAACATATTATTTAAAAATGTCCAAATGCAAAAGAGTTAGAAAAATGCATCCCCATAGGAATAGCATTAGCTCGTGAGCATCTTCGCGGTAGGGCAGGGACCTTAAGCCATCATCATTAGATTTTTTTATGCTTTAGCATAGCCCAGATATAATAATTTTAACAATATTATGCTAAACATAGCCATGAAAAAAATCGCCAAACGAAAGATACATTTGGAACACTTTCATCCTAGCGCCCGGAGCACATGCCCTTCTCCCCCCCCCTCTCTTAGTTTTGGCCCTGAATGCGAATAAAGCTCTTTTTCTTTTCTATCACAATTGTCAAGTACTTATTAGCAGCAATATTGTATTAGATATTGTATTAATTCAATACTAGTTTTTTTTTAAAGTCAGTTATTAAAAAATGTCAATTTGTGGAGAATCCCTTAAGATTCAGCCGTTTTTAGAGAGCAGAGTAAAAACATCTCACTAAATTAATGATATCTTTTTGAATTTTCACGATATTTGATTGGATTTTTTTTATAAGTCACTCCATAGAATTGACTATTAAATGATGTAAAAAAAATGTTTTTCTAGTTCGCGCATGCGCAGATAAAAATTATTTTATACAACTACTCATATTTCATAAACTATTTAATATATTTATATTCCAATTGCGCTACATTTTTTCTACTGCATTTTGCCAATTTTTCTGAAATTTGCGTTAAATTTGGTCAAAAACCCAGCATGATATAAACAAAAAACATACCAGAATTTTTTGAATTTTTCAAAAAAATCGCTCTATCGCCATAAATATACAGGCTATTCCCACAAAAATTAGTGTACATATTTTACTGTATTCATATATTTGTATTCTAAAGCGATAAGTCGTTTTGTGCATTTTCATGTACAGGGCGATCCCAAATATTTCTATTATTCTTTGTTTTTTTGCCGGCCCCCTAATTACCCGCTTAACAAATGAATGTAAATAAATATAAAGTGAAACATAATCTTTATATTTCTGAAGTTCCAGAAGAATCCGACCAGTATATTTTTAAATATTTGACAAAATGTCAAAAACTGAAAGTGTACAAATACTTTTTGGTAGATAGTGTATATATACTATGACTATTTCCAGAAATTTTTAAAAAAAATCATTGAAAATTAAAAAAAAAATAGTTTTGAGAGTCCACTGTACCCTTAAACCTTTCCGGCGCACTACTCTTTAAAGTTGGAATTTAAAGAAAAAAAATTAGGCAATCTATTTAGGCCTAGAGCAGTACACAGGTATTGTTTTGTAAAGATTGCACTAACCATTTTAATTATACAGCTGTTGCCGAAGTGGTAACCTCCCATAAGTACACCATTGATAAGCGCAATGAGAAGAGCATTGCTGTGAAGCTCGTATTACAGTAAAACATTTTACCTATTATTTAAAAACAGTAGAGTTTGATCTCTGTGGTGCTGCCATCTAGAACTCATAAGAAAGATTTAAAGTAGCCATTAGAGTAGTTTTTGAAATATTCACTGAGTTTTTGTGTCTCTAAACAGGGGGAACTTAAGGTGTTGCCGACCCGCCAACACTGCGCGTTAAGGGGTTAAATGAATTTATGTATTTTACACATGTTTGTGAAGCTATTTATATGTTATATCTAATGCACACTTTCGGCATTTAAAATGTACGTGCAAATATGGGGGAAATTTATACGGTAGTACCTATAATCAGTAAATTAGAAGCCTACGCCTAACTTTGAGCCAGCTCAAAGTTATACTGAAAATGGAATAAAACGATAGTTCCTTCTTATTTTACATTTTATTAACTATAAATAAATAAATAATCACAAAATATTAACATATTTACAACATTTAGATGATAATACTTCTGATAAATGAGTGTATTTTTACCTTACAATAAGAATATAATTGGATTACAACAACTTCAAAACAGCATTCAAAATTAACTTTTAAACAATGCTTTACAACACTGTAAAACATTTGTGTTACGTTACTCCATAAAATTGGTGGCAGCTACGAATTCCATTTTACAGAGTAATTTTTCACTTATATAATGGTATAATTTAAACATATATTACTGGTGTAACTTTGCAATGTTATACCAGTTATATCGGTTAAAGTACTCCAAAAATTGGAGGCAGCAAGGCTGCCACCAATTTTATGGAGTAACGTTACACAAATTTTTTACAGTGAATAATAGTTGGATGATTTAATTAATTGGGTATAATGTTTCTAATTTATTTTCCAAAATAAAGATTAGAAATCCCAGTTTAGAACCTTGCTAACAGAGCACAGTTCTGGAGTTTATCCAGCCTTTTGAAGTCAAAAATATTGAAAATTAGGATGTGGTGCAAATTTACATCCCATGGTTCAATGTTACACTGTATAACTGTAATCGAATTTTCTCTAGCATGCAATCTAACCCAATAACCTTCTTCGAGTTTATAAACGATAGAATACAAAATTTAATCCAATTCTTTTGAGCTGTTTTCCAGATAAAATTTGATTGACGCGTAGTGACCCAAAACTGATCCCAGAGCCCGATTAAGGTTGTATTGGGCCCAAGACCCAGCACTTTTTCCGGGCCCCCTCGCACTAAAATAGGAGCTAGATTTTTCTCCCCTTAGGGGACGTATTTCAGCGATTATAAGTAGATTATCATACGGTTGCCGAGTTAAGCAACATTGTTTTCGGTTTTTGAGAAAATAATTGCAAAAAACTGCAATATTTAAAAATATTTTTAAAATCATTTCTTTTTAAATTTGGGCCCTTCTCAGCAATGGGCCCAAGGCTACGGCCTTGTTCGCGTCTGCGGTAATCAGGCCTGACTGACACACTAATTGACATTTCTTGAACATATAACCCAGTGATCTTTTCGTATCCGAAATCAGTATATCATGAAATTTTCTCAGTATCGTTTGAGCCGTTTTTTTTAAATACAATTAGCTCGACCCGGACCCATTGAGATTAAAAATACCCCTTGATCGAATTTTCTCAAACATGTGATTTTCTCGTGCCCAAAAATGATATAATACAAAAATTTTTTTAGCGTCATTTGAGCCGTTTTTAGCTATAAATAGCCTTCACCCATAGTGACCTAAATAGACTCACTAATCGAATGTTTTTGATCATGCAACCTAGCCTATTGGTTTTCTTGAATCCAAAAATGAAAACATAAAGAACTTAGTCAAAATCATTAGGGTCGTTTTTAGGGTTTCTTGAGATGACCGAAATCCTATTTCTCTCTGTTCTCTATCTGTCCGTATGTCACAGAATCCGTACAGAAAATTGTATAAGTCAGAGACATCAAATTTTGGGTACTTACAGATAAATACCTCGTGTCACACGAAAAATCATAACATTTTGAAAAAATCTATCGTTCTAATTAAGTTAATTTCTTCAGTATCATCCGTTCATTTTTGCGATTTAAATTTCAAAAGAGAGCCTTAATTTGAACTCTTTGTGTGTAGCCATCGCGATATCGTGCTAATAAATAGCAGATGGATTTTATTTCGAACCCCGGTGCTGGATGTTAAAATTTTCAGTTGTTCAGAATTGTTCGAATTTTCTGAAAATTTGAAATTTCGGATTTTATTTAACCCTTTCCGGCACCAGTATTATTTTAGTGAAATTTTTCTTTTAAAATAAAAGCCTAAATTAAGGATTTCAAGCTATCTAAAGAATTCGCTTTTGAATTCCGGTGTCAGTCGATAATTTCTCATTTTATCTACATATTTTCCCCTGCCGGAAAGGGTTAAATAGTTTATTTTGAAATTTTTAACATTTTTAATTTTATTAAAGTAAATAACTTCCTTTTCTAATTATTTTAAAATTATTTTAAAATTAAATTTGCTGGTGCTATCATCTATGTAAGAATTTAATATTTATAGATTAACAATTTGGATTTATTAATCATTTCAAAGTATTAAAATGGAAACGGGATATTTGAAAGTAATGTTCCCATAGACTTAACATTAGCGTTCTCGTTTCTTCCCGTGGCTCTTAAGAATTTCTTCCAATGAAGCTTCATTTTTAGGCCATTTTCGTTAATATTTTTACCGTAAGTAAGGCACACCGAAAAAATTGAATTTCGGAATTGAATTTATTGTATTTTGTCTTAATTGTGTGAATATGTTCATATAAAAATATTGCTATTTTAGTAGTTTATCAAATCCACAAATATACACTATAAACGGTGTACAATAAATCGCGGTAAGTGGTTACATTCTTAATAATAAATTTATAGAAAAAGTTCACATGAATTCTTAAAATGTGTTAAATTAAACGTAGGCCAAACCTACAATTATTAAAAAGAATCCAAATAAAAAAAAATCGTAGTTGTTTGAATTTTGAGGTCAGTTTTAAGCTGTCTTATTTTATTTTCAAATTTTCTTTAAAAAAATAGAAATTATTAAAATATGTAACCTTTTAAAGGTTTTTATTCCAATGAAAAATGTTTAAGATAATTTGAAAAACAAAACATTGTTAGTTTGAAAGATATAATCGAGAGTACCTACATCAATAAAAAAAAGAAATGATAGAGCTCCAAGAAAACGCCTTTAAAGTTTTGGATACGTATTAAATTAGTCGTGGCACCGTTAAATTGGTTCTCCTGATTTAAATAATGAGTGAAACAAAAAAACATTTCTGAAGGCATATTTTAGACACGTTATAAAAAAAAAAAAAAAAAAAAAAAAAAAAAATAGCTATTACAATTTTGTTTTCTTAAACATTACAGTTTAACCTACATTCAGAAGAATATTTTATAATATTTCTTAACCTTTAATAGCGCAAAATTTTACTTTTAAGTATAAATAACATGATTTTATGTTAGAGAATTTTTGATTTTAAGAAAACGAGAAAAATACAATATACGATTTATAATTTTAATTTTACCATTATTAATGATTTTTTCTTCCAAATAGACTGGTGGTTCAAAATAAATGTAATGGCGATTTTCTTTCTAAACATTGATCACTGAAACATACTCTATTTCAAAAAATAGACAATTCAAATATATCATTTAAATATGGTATTTGTTCTATCAAGGGAAGTAAACATTTATTTTTTATATGTTACCTTTTCTCAATAATATACTTTAAAAAATATTTCTATGCATCTGAGGGGAAAAAAAGATAAAAATCTACCGACTTATGATATTTTGGATGTTTTGAATCTTCAACAACTTCTGGCATTAAAAACTGATAATGTGTCCATATTGCTTTTGTCAAATATAATTCTATTGAAATATTAATATTGGTTTAAATTTTTACAATAAACTTTTGCCCTATTTCTTTGCATTTGAAATATTTGAAGAAAAAGCTGCGGCTGTAAAAAAATTAGTTTGATATTAGAAGTAAAATAAAACATGCCAAAAGCGAAATTTTGGAAAGCGTAATAGAAACCCTAACATATAGAAAATATTTTAAGTCCATATGAAAGATATATGATAAAGTTACAATAGATTGTGTACCTGCTAAAACGAAAATATGTCTAAAATGAAATTCTCCCCTTTAAACCTTAACAGGTTCTACAGTGCTTGAATTTACTACAATGAGACTTCAATATAGGCTTTACATAGGAAACATTAACAAAGAAATAGAGTTATTTTTTTTTCTAATCTTGGTACATTATTGGCAAAATGTAAACACCTCAACTTTGAGGCAATATTTTATACA
The DNA here is from genome assembly GCA_964019185.1 of Maratus speculifer. Taxonomy (NCBI): domain Eukaryota; kingdom Metazoa; phylum Arthropoda; class Arachnida; order Araneae; family Salticidae; genus Maratus; species Maratus speculifer. Next base: position 74,401,235 of record OZ025293.1, read on the forward strand.
TCAATGTTGTTAATAACAGCTAAACTGCAGCCACTACTAACAATATTGCTCCAATAATCTTTTGTTACTACGGATTTGTTTCTATTATAGTGAGAGTAAAATTGCGAAGGTCAATGTGTTAAAATGGATATGTAACTACTATCAGGCATGGAAACCGCATTTTTTTTCTAAATCGATTTTACCTTCGTCTTTTTCTTACGATGGGTAAGATTTTGGGAAAACTATCACATCTCATAAGCTGTACAAATTACTTCTAAGTTAAAGGAGAATCATAAAATAAATTAGTTAAATTTTTTTGTAACAGAGTCTGTTTACTCACAACAACAACGAAAATCAGGCGGCAACAATAGGTTATAAAGCACTTTTAGACACACCCAGAAAACTGTATGAAACTTCACTGTTAAATAAGGTAAAAGAAAATATATAAATAATCAGTATCAAAAACATATAGCACATTTAAAAATCCAGTATTAGTTATTACTTTCCATAGTCAAAAAAGGAGTAGTATTATTTTGCGCAGCACTGTGTATGATAATATATTTGTATCTGGAGAGTGAGCTGGCCATTTCATTCTCTCCAAACCGTGATCATCAAGATAATCCTCAACAACCACAGCTCGGTGTGGTTTCGCATTATCATCCTTTAGAATGAAACCATTGCCAATAGTATCGGCATATGGGCACAAATATGAATCAAAGATCTCGATCATCCCGATATCTCGCACCAGTCAGAGTTCCTCCATGGAACACATGCAGGTCAGTGTGGTCTCCGAGTGAGATCCCTGCTCAAACTATGATTCCACCGTTTCTGTACCTGTGTGTTTCGACAGTGTTTAATTGATCGTATCGAGTGTATTGTACTATCCAGATCAGAAGACGTCCTGAATTGCTCTCCAGTGTGAATCTGAACTCGTATGTGAAGAGTACAGAAGCCCACTGTTGCCTGGTCTAGGGAACATTTTCCCTTACCCAACATAAATGTACCCTTCTCTGTCGTCTGTTGAGGGGGACAGACACAACTGGTCGCCTTGCATAGAGACCTGCATTGTGAAGATGCCTTCACACCGTAGTAGCGAAGATTCTTCTCCCTGATGATGCAAAGTGGTCCGCAATGAGTTGTGTTGTATGAGTTGCAAACAGTAGTGCTTCTTCTCCTTCAGGTCAAAAGAGCTAGAAACCGGTCTTCTGCAGTTGTAACACGTGGGCGGCATTAAACAAGTCTTCTCGACACATAATCTTCGGATTCGTACTGATCCCAGATTCGTTGGACTACACTGCGAGACACATTGATCCGTCTAGCAGTATCGACCTGTTACTACCCCATTTTCATCCAACCCACCGCCCGCCACCTTAATGAATCGCGCAAACAACTTTTTCTAGACATTTCTAGACTCTACTAGTTGTTGTGAACAAAACTAACAACAATAGTTCAAATACAACAAAACACACACGCGAAATTACAAAAGCTTCGTAATTACATATTTTTCTCTCATTCACAAATACCTATTATTTTCTATAAAATAACAGTGGTAACTGTAATTTTTGGGTAAGTTTTTTTAAAGCTTATTATTGTCATTCATATAAACTATGAAGTTTAATCTGGGTGCCATTTTTTTTTCTGGTGAGCTTCGAAAAACATGTTGTACCTTAACGTTTGGTGGCGAGTGTCTGTATTTATATATATATATATAAATACAGATTTTATATATATAGATATATATAAATATATCCGATCTTTGTCATGCTGTAACTTTCGTATTTTTGACCTGATTTGAATGAAACTTGGTGTGTACTAATGCACACCAAAGTCTCGATCGAGTTCGTTGGCCAGCATCATCAATCATATTGTTTCAAAATGGCATCCATTTGAATTTTTTAGAAAAATTTAAATTTAAAATTAAGTGAAAAAAAATTAGAAATCGAAACATAGTTTTTTCTATGTGTTTAACTTTGATACAAAGATTCCAGAGCATATTTTGTTTTGTCTATAGCTGAAAAAAATGTCTGAGTTACAGCACTTTGAATATCTAGTGTGACTGACATTTTGAAACGGTCAGATTTTTGTCACGTAATAACATGCGTATTTATGAACCGATTTGGATGTAACTTGGTGTGTACATAAGAAATACCGATGTCTGAACCAAGTTCTTAGCCAGCTCCATCCGCCATCTTGTTTCAAAATGGTGTCCATTTAAACTTTAAAAAAAAATTAATTTAAAATTAAGGACAGAAAAATTAGAAATTGAAAAATATTTTTCTTCCTTATGTTTAAACTTGATATAAAGATTCCAGGGCATTTTTTGTTTTGTCTAAATCTTAAAAAATGGCTGAGTTATATATAGCCCTTTGAAGTTCTAGTGTGGCTGACATTTTGAAACAGTCTGTCGTGATAACATGCGTATTTATGAACCAGTTCGGATGTAACTAAATGTGTACATAGTATAAGGAATGTCTAAACCGTTGGCCGGCTTCATCCCCCATCTTGTTTCAAAATGGTGGTTTGTTATTATTTTTTTTTAATTTAAAATTAAAAATAGGTACACAAAAATAAGAAGTTGAAAAATATTTTTCTTTTATGTGTTTTTGCTTGATACAAAGACTCCAGAGCTTTTTTTGTTTTGTCTGTATCTTAAAAAAAAGTCTGAGTTATAGCACTTTGAATTTCATGTATTGCTGACATTTTGAAATGATTTGATTTTTGTCACGTGATAACACGCGTATTAATGAACCGATTCGGATGCAACTTGTTGTGTACATAGTACATACAGATGTCTCGACGGAGTTCTTTGGCTAACATCATCCACCCCCTTGTTTCAAAATGGAGGGCATTTGAATTTTTTTAAAGAATTTAAATTTAAAATGAGGTGCAAAAAATTAGAAATTGACATTTTTTGTTTCGTCTATATCTTAAATAATGGCTGAATTGTAGTGCTTTGAATTTCTAGTGTGATTGACATATTGAAATGATCTGATTTTTGTCATGTGATACTATGCGTATTTATGAACCGATCTGGATAATTTTTGTTTTGTCTATATTTTAAAAAATGGCTGATTTGAATTTCTAGTGTGGCTGACATTTTGAAACAGTCTGATGTTTATCACGTCATAATACGCGATTATTTGGATATAACTTGGTGTGTACATAGAACAAACCAATGTCTTGACCGAGTTCGTAGGTCAACTTCATCCGCCTTTTAATTTCAAAATGGCGGCCATTTAAAATTCTCAAAAAACTTTTAAATTTATAATAATGTACAATAAATAAATAAATAAATAAATAAATAAATAAAAATAGAAAAAGGATTTTTTAAAGTGTTTGACCTTAATGACCTTAATACCGGAGTATTTTTTGTTTTGTTTTTATCTTAAAAAAAAATGGCTCATATATAACAGTTGTAATTTCTAAATTGGGTGACGTCTTGAAAAATCTATTTGCCTGCGGCAGCACTTACATATATCAACCGATTTCGATGTGAGTGAGCATATGCACAGGACTTAATTAGATCTCGATCGAACTCATTGGAATTTCACCCTTCATGTTGTTTTAAAATGGCAGGCACTTCATTATATCGCCGAATTAGGCGATCAAATATAAATCGCTTCAAATGAAACCAACTTGTATAAAATTGATTAGTTTCTCGAATTTACCATTCATATTCAGTATTGACAAAATTAAGTATTGAATCTTCTATTATCATGTTTCACTAATTTGAGCCTTGTTTGTTTGAATAATATAACTTGATTTTTTTTAAAGTAAGGAATATAAAAGCTACCTCTTCCTCCCGATACTGGCCGGAAAGACTTTTATATGATAATTTATGGAAGCCAGGAAAATTACACAGTAAAAATCTACTCAATTTTTACAAATAATTTAAACGCATTATTTTTAAAGAATTATCTAAATGATCTTGCTCGCAGCTATGATTTTACTACTTTTGACTTGAGCTATGTCGAAAATAAGAATTATTCTGCAGTGCCATTACTGTACCTCATAATATCCTAAAATGAGCTGGCCAAGAAAATGACATTCATTTTCTGTGAAAATCATATTTTAATTATGGAAAATTATTTGAAAATACAAAATTTGTAACCTTCCTCATACGTGTTTTATAAGGCATAAATATTAACTAGAAAAAAAAGAAAAAGATATTTGTACATTATAGCAGAGAGTCCTTTGCTTTGCACAAATAACAGTGTCACATGCCAGGAAAATGACAATCTGAAAATTTTTTTAATGGCTTTATTTGTGTTATAAGAAATGTAATGTCCTTTGAAAATACTTCTAAAAATACTATTTATTAGAATGCAAAAAAGAAAAAAATGTATTATATTACATTCAATAGGAATTTTTCTGTGCGGACTGCAGTTTTTGTATTTTGTGATATTTTACTACTATGCATAAATTTAGTTAATTAAACACGAAAATCAAAGGTGAAAACGCAGCAACTATTGCTCATAGAGAGTACTGTAACCGAACTCTTCTGTATGGTCTCTGTAAATGAACGATAAATGGTAAATACATCATGCTTTTACAGTATGAAACATATAGAGCACTTCAGAAATGCATATAAATTTCCTTATTTTTGAAAAGATTGAAAATAATTAAAATTCAATGCAAACTATTTTTTTTCATAGACCATTATGAAACGGAATTCTTTTGTGTGACGCTACAAATGAATCAATCTTTGCATCCCATATTATACATAAATTATGTTTCAGTGCACTTCATAAATGCATTAATTTAATTATAGCTTTTGAAATGGTAAACATAAAAAAATCTTTGAAACTTTTTTTTTTTAATAGTGACCTTAATATAATCGAACTTTTCTGACTATCCCGGTAAGCAAATTTAAAGGCTGCATACTAGTTTCAATAGAGATCGTGCTATAGTAAATACCGATAACATATAAAAATGGATGTCAATGACGAATAAAAATATGTCATCCGAGTATATATTTACCACAGTTAGGCCACAGGCAGACAAAAATTGAGGATGTGAAAAAATTAAAGGTAGTTTTTTTAAAAATATTCCAACTGAGAATTCGTACTTTTCTTTTCTTTTTATCCTAATGCCATACTAAAATTTAAATGCATTAGTTTAAATTAAATACTAAGATACAATTTTATTCTATCTGTCTTTTAATAAATTTACGTATTTTATACGGTTGATCTTTCTTTTCACAAAAGATAATTGCCTTCCTGTTATTTTACTCTTAGAATAGTAAGAGGTTTCATTGGATTACTTGTGTCTCATAAAACACTGAGGAAAAAAATTTTGTTGGTTTAAAGATTTTTATTCACATCAGTATTCTCGTTTGAAATATTCACCTTGAAGTTCACATCCCTTTTCTGTTTTTCCAATACATTGACTATACTTTCGCAGACAAAGAATAAATACAACTTTTTAACATAACTATCACAAAAAATTCCATCTTAAGAAAAGCTTTATTTTAAATTTAAACAACATTTTCTGACAAATTATTTCTCTGGAATTTTGAATATTGCATAACTTTTTAAAATTGTTTTGAATGCAATACTTTATTATAAATAAAGCCTTTTTCCCTCTGCAAACACGTATTATTTTTATTCAATTAATCAAAAGTTTTCCGTGCATGCAAATTGACTTTCCTTATCTTTTTTTATTTCGTAAAAGAAGTTTTGTGTTTTTATATGTTTACTTCAGAAATGTGAAACTTCCACATCATTATTTTTCTGTTTTCTTTTTATGCTTATATTAGAATTGTTTTATGAAAACATCAAAGCAAAATTTTTATACTTGACACATTCCAACTACATACTTGGAATTTATTCATTTATTTGTCAAAATAAGATAGTCACCAAAATGTATTTGATTTGATGGGATATATATATTTTATTTTCTTTCAAATAAAGTTCAATAAAAGATGACAGATCAGATGCTGAAATTTTATATTAATTATTTTTTAATTATTTCTTGGACAAACAATTTGCGAAATATCGTATTTATTGCAAGAGTTAGAATTTTTTTCGACGAGGAAATAAATATATAAACGCATAGAATTAAAACAAAGGTACAAAAGAATTAGCATTAAATTCTTTAGAGTAATATATCAAAAAGAACAGTAAATTTGGTTAAAACATACTTAAATTTAATAGTGAATTCAAGCAAAATAATTATTATTAAAGTACTCAAAAAAAAACTTTTTTAAAACTTTTTAATGAAATTTAAGTTAGTTTCGGTCATTAATCTTTCTTTGCGCTAATTACTTATCTAAAGATTAAAAATTATTCTTCTCAGATGACTTGTTTAAAGATTAAAAGTTATTGCACTAATTGTGAAATACTGGACAACTTCAAGTGCCGGTAAAACTAGTCGTTGGGGGCCACCGTAATACTTACGCATCATGGATATGCATGCTATAAAATATGAAAATAAAACACGTGTAAAACTATTTAAAAAATGCATTTCAATTCTAAAATAAAATTGAAACATATATTTAAATATTTTCAATACGTAGTCATGCTCTGTTATGAAATTGCAAGTACTGCTTGATTATCCCGTCGACCCATTTCGACAAATTATGTAAATCGCCAAACTGCTCGTAAATTATACAGATTGGCATAATTTTTATTTTAAATAACGAAAGAACAGATAAATTAGTAAAAGATCAATAAAAATACAATTAGCATCAAATTAAAATCAGTTATGATATACAAACACATGTAACTATTTAATGTTAAGTGCATGTGACGTTTACGATAAGTCATTATTGGTATTTAATCTTATAGTTTAGCGATAGTTTTTTAGTCGATGTAATAATCAAGTAGTAAAATAAACAACCTTATAACTCCAAAAATGATAAACCTATTAACTAACAGTTTACTGACTCGGAAGAAATGTCTCACTTCCAATTAAAAAATATATTTGTATTTATATTTCAATGAAATACAGGGTCATGAAAAATCGAACAGTGTGAAATATAGGACTACAAATATCTCAATTATTAATTATACGATCGATTTCATTCATTATGCAAAATTTATATTTTTTATTGTCTTTTACAGACACTTTTTGAAAAAAAATTATATACCTTTCAGCAAAACGAATATTTCGAGAGTCTAAAAAAATAGTTTTGGATAATCGAGAGAACTGATATTCATTAGTCTTCTTTCCATTATTACATGCGAAATGCACACCAAATTTTAAGTCTCTATCTCTATTTGTTCGGGAGATAGACGTTTACAGACATACACACAGACAGACACACGGCAAATATTTTTACCCTAAAAATATGTTCCTTGGAATCTCCAGTGTCTGAAACGTGTAAATCCGTCAAACAAATTTTTCAATTTTAAAAACGATTGCAAGACTTACCCTATACTATGTATGACCGGTAAGTAAAATACGTATAATACTATATGCTACTGTAATCATTTATTTATAAAATTATAATGGAATAAAATTTTTATTTCTTGCATAAAAATTCTTAAAAATGTGACAGGGTTCGTACGTTTCAAGGACTTTCAAGTATCTTTTATCAAAATTTTTGGAAAGTAATATTTGCCTTATTTAATGAAAAAAAAATCTTTCTTCAGATATGACGCCAGTACTTTATAAAATTTCTTATACTAAAACACCTACAATCCCCTAAATACTTTGATGCGTACGAATCCTCTATCTAATATGAACAAAAGGCTTGTATTTTTTTTCCTTACGCAATTTTTTAAAATGTTCAATAAAATAGTCTGAATTGGCTGTTAAGAGAATAACTCTAACCAGCTACGATTTGATTTATAAAATCAAATATATAAAATCAAATTATTGCACGTTTCTTTATTTCATACAAATCCATAAAATATTTTCAAACTTATTTCTATGCAAAATATCATGCAATAAAATGTTAAAAAACAAATGTACAAGGCGTGTGTGATAAACTGGCTATGCTTTTGTATGTTTTTATTTCAAATGTTTGTTAATACTTTGGAAATCTGTATGTCTAAGTTATGATTTAGTGTTATTTATTTTCAGATATTATAGTCAAATGCTGAAAGAAGCCATCATTTTGAAGAAATGCGAAATTTGTTGAATAGCAATTCCCTCGACTCCGTGCATGGATAATGTCTAAGAAAATTGCAGGTTTCAATAACATTATTGATTCTCGAACTTAGTCTGTAAAAAATATCATTAATGCAAAAAAAAAAAAAAAAAAAAAAAAAAAAAAAAAAAAAAAAATTAATATATTGATAGTTTAATGTCAGTATTCTTCATATTAGAATATGCTACAACTACTAATTCAAATGGAATGAATTCGATTTACCTAAACTCATTTCATTCGGTGATGAATTTAAAAGTTTCGTAGTATAAATTCGCAGGATCCAGTCAATAATCACAAAATCAAATTGATGACACAAATATCTATTTACATAAATCCATATATAGTATTTGCATATTTTATATTTACACCAGTAAAACAATTATAAATATGAAACATGACAATCACATTCAAGTACACAAAATTTCAATAATTTCGTTAGTAAAAAAAAAAAAAAAAGTATTGTCTGTGCACGGCGCAAATCGAAACGATTACAATTAAATGAAAGACCATGGAGGGAGCGATAACCGCAATAAGTATATCTTTATTTATAATTTTAAGCGTGAATAATGTGAAAATAGCGGATACATCGCATACTGGAGAAATTCCCAAACTGCAAGCCAAAACCGATAAATAAAAGTTCAACGCACGACTTTGCATAACTCCAGATTAATGTCGTTAGAATGTGTTTTGGATCATCATTATGGCATTAGGAAAGTGCATAACAGCTAGCTTGAGGTCGCAATGTTGATGATTTCGAATATATAGAAGATTAAATAAAATCGGTTTTAAATCCTATGCTGAAAATTTATATTTTTAAAGATCTTTTTTGAACGTTTAACGATAGACTGCGTTTCAGGGAGTCTGAATCATTAGATTTTGATTATTATATATAAAAGGAATTTAAGAAAAGCTGTCAAAGGACGAGTAAGTTCACGTTCAAGTACACAGTAGCTCTCTCTCTCTTTTTCTCTGAAAAAAAAAAATCGTCAAAATAATTGTGGCATTTATTTTTAAAAATTACGTGCGTTAACCGCTCTTACGCGCTTTTATTAAAAATAATGCAGTCTCATTATTTAATTATTTCACACAATAAATGCACAAACTACTTGAATTTTATACTGAGATTTCATTCATACACACCTGGTAAGATTTATGTTTCATAAAATATCAATATATAAAAATTTATCAACATGATTTTCTATTCTGACTACGTTCGTATTTTTGAAGAAAACTCAGAAAAGCAGAAAGCAATTCGAGTTTTGGCCAAAAGTTTGGAAAAATTTGCCATTGTGCGTCACTACGCTATTAAGGAAGATGTATGAGGGATGCAAGAATCGCACAAGGATTGTATGATATATATAACCATGCCTTGTGCTAAATAATGTGAAAAGTTTTACGGAAGTCTTAGGGGAAAGTGCACGGAAAGGCGTGAACTGTAAAAAAAATGAGTCAAATGAGTCTTAGTCTACGAAAATGTACAGTAATCGCTTACGAGTTATTCATGATTCCGAAATGTATTTTTTATCATTAGGACTTCAGAAACCAATGTATTCTTGAAATTTAAAGAAATATGTTTAAAAACGAAAATTCGTTTACTGCTATTAACTTTTGCGAACTTCTCTTGCTTGTGTATCAATCAATTTCTTAAAAAGAAAAAGTGCTTTTTTATGATGCTAGCTATATCCGATTTTTTCAGCTGCGTAATTGAATTTATGCACAGAAAAGTAACAAACTAATTTTAATTTGATTGTTAATGTTGTCAATGGATCATTTTTGCCTGCAAAACATGTTTCTTGAATATGAAAATATTTACTTGAAAATTGGTAGCATCTGATGAACTACATCTCCGGTTGAGAAAACTAATTAAAATACTATTCAAAACTATTTGGAAAAGTTTCCGAAAATCAATGGCAGAAAAAGCAATACTGTTAGCAATTCGGAAGAGATTATTGTATATTTTCACTTGGAGTTATATTTTCATAGAATAAAAAATACATATTTTCGTTTACAATGTAGCAAAATTTATGATAGTTAAAATACATGGAACTATTAAGAAAGAGGAACTGACATATCTCTAAAATAGAGAAGCTTCAATTGTAAATGATTTCGCAGAGGTTTATCACCATCACAGTGAGATTCCATGAGTAATTTTAAGTAGAAATCATCTCTTTATTCAAATGAAATTTTAGTCAAAAATAATTGCAAAAACTGATATTCATTTTTATTGGTAGCAGTTTACTTTAGCGATGGTAGTTCCGTCATATTGTGAAACCAAGATAATCTCCTGTCAGTGCCTGCGAAAATATTATAATATGTGGGCAAAATTACATAGTAAAAATAAATGGGAAATTTTGACCACATTTATGACAGAAATATTAAATGAATAAGAGTCTTAAATAAAATGAAATTTTCTATTTTATTCTAATGGCAGATGTTTCGCCGGATGTAATCAGAAGGGTCACAAAAGCATGTTTGGTATTGTATATGAAGTATGTACGATTAATGGTACATTTACAGGGAACCTCAAAATAATTCGATTACATTGTGATATATGGGGGAAAAACGTTTGGAAAGTATTTTAATGACAATACCTTATTTCAAATGTATTCAAATTGATATAAATCACTGAATTTCACTACGATCACATTGAAACAGAGCATTCATAACACTTTTTATTAATTTACAGAGACACATAAAATAAATAGGTTACAGTACTGTGTTTGTGTAATAATTGCTGGAGAGTATGTTTTAAACTTCGGTATGTGCTTTTAAATTTAACTAGTTTTTTGCCTGTTACGCTTTTTATATAAATTCTATACTCCCATGTACAGGGCTGCACAAAAGTATTTGCATACTATTCACCTTGTTAGAGGAAATTGCTGAAGGAGGATTTTCAACTAAAATATATATTTATCTCTTAAATGAACTAAATTTTTAAATGCTTGTTGTTAAAAGATACGAATCTCTATATCATATAAAGGACAGCTAAAAATTTCAGCTAATTTTCCGATTGTAGATGGGAATAGCTGAAATTTTGTTTTGAAATGCGTTATACATTTCCATATTGTGAAATAAGTCGTAATTTTAATTTTTTAAAATGGGCAGTTTTGTTGCATTACTCTGAATGTGTTGGAAAATGCTTCATAATCTATGACTGACGCATGTTTTTTTTTTCTTGTATAAGTATTGTTGGGATAGCCAGTTTTCGCACAATATATTCTAGATGCTATAATATATAGGTGACATATAATTATAGGTGACATATTTCAATCAAATAATGCGTATTTTTCTACCTGTTCAGAAATACAGGGTGTCTATAAAAGAACTCCGGGGTTTTAAAAATTCATATCTCACTAACTATAAAAGATATCAAAATTTAGTCGATTTCTCTGAAAAGAGTAGCTCAAAAAGTTTTACTCATACGATTTGGGAATGTTTGCATCAACTGTTGGCGGCGCTGCAGGGCGTTGACCTTGAAATGATGGCGACTCCGCAACAAAAGGCAATGTGTTATTTGGCTCATAGAAACGATAGAAATTTCTTCTGGGGGCATATCAAGAATCTTGCGTATGCAGAGAAAGTTCGTGATGTTCAACATCTCAGGGAACGAATAGTCAATTGTGTGGCAACCGTCCCCCCAGACATGCTCGCCAGGACATGGGAAGAGGTAGAATACCGTTTAGACGTCTGACGTGCCACTAACGGGGCTCATATAGAATTTTACTAAGTGTTAAAAAAAAACTTGAAAATGTAAGCTTTTCAGCCATGTATAAAACATGTATGTATGTTTTTTATTTCATTAAAATATTTTGCCTCAAAACCCCGGAGTTTTTTTTATAGACCGGAGTATTTTAGTTAACATACATATAATTTCAGAATGAGATCTTTTACAACTTTCTTTCACTGACCAAAAAATATTTCTATAAAATAAATTAACTTCTATCTAAGGAGAAAAGAAATACAAAAGCAATTTTACATTTTCACAAATTACATATACCATCAACAAATGCAAGTTATTAAACATAAAACATATTTTTGATGAAATAAAAGTTTATTTTAATGCATCTCTTTATTGAATCCATCCGAATTCCATAAATAGATCTTTTATAGATTTCTATATTTGCACTTTAATCAAAGATGGCTCTGATTATGTGCATAAATCAAAAATGGAGACCGAGAAAAATTGAATTTTAAACACTTACTTCCATATGCTTTTTACGATCGTCTAAGAATATAGCTAATAAAAGAAGGGAAAATTAAAGATACATTTGTTTATTCTGCATCCAATATCAACGTGCATTTTTGAGAAGAATAAACATTTAGTCACTTGACCATATTATTTTGAGAAATTTTTCTATTTAAAAGATAACTCTTACCTCCATGTTTACAAAGCTACAGAAACAGAATAATAGTAAAACTTGGGAAAAAAATATATGAAAAGGTTAACTCAACATTACTTTAGATTTGTGATTATTGATCAAAAGCCAAAATTTAAAATAGCTTTGTGCAAAAGTTAAAAAAAAATAATTACTTTTGATTTTTGACTACATAAAATGGAATTTGAAATAAAGTGTTTTAAGCATTTTCTTCCATAGGCTTATTAAAAATTTTGGCAGAATATTAACGATGCGTTTGTTTGTTCGGTATCTAATATCAAGGAGACATTTGGGAATAACTATAAAAGTTTCACCATTAATTCATTAAAGGCCATTAATACTTTGAAGCATTTTACTATTTAAAAAGAACTATTTTTGATATTTTCCGCTTTAGAAAACAGTGACGGAATAATAATAAATTTATATAAATAAAATAAATTAAGATGGCCAAATAAAGCTCTGTGACATTGTTTTCGATTGTTGATCGAAACGAAAATTTAAATTAACATTGTGCTAATATTAAAAAAAAAAAAAAAGAATAACCTGTTGTTTTGCCTTTGTACATAATTTGCCAGACAATACAAACGTTCCAAGTAAAAATAAACCGTGATTTTTTTTTATTTTTTTTTATTTATTTATTTATTTTTTTTTTTAGTTCAGTCAGACTTTTGATTTTCACTATTGATATTCATTGTAGTGCGGAGTTTGCACAATATGAAAAGAAGTTTAAAATCCTGATAAGTAAGGATTCTACAGCAGATAATGCTATAGCAGTGTTGTAGATACATGAGATTGTATTATGATTCATTATGATTATGCGAATACACACGGAGTGATTTCTGGTTTTGAACTAATTAAAATTAAGTGTTTTTTACAAAAAAAACTTGCAACTTTTATTAGTACATAAAAAAAGCCATATGGTAGAAAATTATACGTTGTTTTGTAGATTTCCTCTGGATCCGGCGTAATATACCAGATTGTACCGACTACTGGAACGCATGTAGCGCGGTAGTGGACACACATTAAACATCTGAAGCTTTAAATCAAATTGAAAGAACAGTACCATTTCAATTTTATATCTGCCTTATTTTACTTTCCAATAGCATACTACAAAATGCAGATTTTGAGCCTTTTTTCATCTTTACAAAATCCCGTATCACTGTGAATATTAATCTGCAAGACAGAAGCTTCGTAATATATATACAGTCGACTCTCGTTAATTCGAAATCGGGTAATTCGAATTTTCGCTTAATTCGAACTAAACATGAAGTCCCGAAATTTTCATTGGCAGAATAACGTTAAAAATTTTCATTAATTCGAACTCATTTTCTCTTGACTTCGTTTAATTCGAACTAACGAGGATTCCGATTTTTCATTTTTCTTTCCTTTCTCACAGATTTCAAATCATTTGAATAACTTTCTTTCTTCGATTTTTGTGAAACTTGTTCCGAACGAGTATACATATAATACAATGCATTTGATATCCACTTTCTTAGAGTCCCGTTTGTCCATCAGTGACGCTTTAAATTTTGCTTCCATCATGCTTGTATCTAATCTTTTAATTAGTTTATGTATTTATACATTTTAATTTAATATTAAGTAATATTCTAATGATAACAGACGAAATAAGTCTAAAAACCACTATAACATTAATTCCTTTGTAATAGTACCACATTAAGCATGTTTTCCATAATTCGAACTTCGGATAATTCGAACATTTCTTGTCGTCCCGACGAGTTCGAATTAACGAGAGTCGACTGTATATATATATATATATATATATATATATATATATTCTAGTATTATATGTGAATTATTGCATTATATACATAGTACTATAATGTTTAATAAAATTAATAATGTATATTGAGATAGAAATTAAACTTAATTTTAAAATACATTTTAAACTATCTATTTTCTATTATTACTAAAATAATTTTAAATAATATTGCTAATAATACAAGTATTTTATTAATAAAAAGCAATCCTTTATTTGTTGCACAAATTTGTCTTAAGATGGCAGGACTGAAATTATTTTGTGAAACACTGTGTTAGTTTATTTTCTATGTACATTTCTAGCTTTCGGAATTCCGTTTGATGGATTCTTAAATTTAAAATATCTCCTCGGGAGATTACTACTTTTAACTTCTATTTTCAGAGTACTAGTCTTAAAGGATATTTCTTGTTTTCTTAGTTGTCAAAATATTTCTAAAATCTATGCTTAGTTTAATATTTTATGCATTAAAAACCGACGAACTGTGAGTAAAATTTTAACATTTCTATGAAATTAAATGTATACCTTAGAAAAATTTTCAAAACTAAGAAAAATTATATCATTATTTTATAATTATCATATTTACAGCTGTAATAGTTGCATGAATACTTCAAAATAATTTTTTAAATGACAATTATAATGTTAAATGTTATATCCAATATTATTTAACCTCTTTAGAACGAATAAACACTTCATAAATATTTTATTAAAGATCATTAATACTTTTAAATCGTGAAGGATTTTTTTCTTAGGGCTTAAATACCGCTTCACAAAATTACAGCAAAGTTATAACGGTAAAAATCACAAATAAAAGCAATTTTAAGATTTCTGCAATCTTTCTTTAGTTTTTTTTCGTCTGTGTCTCTAAATGTTATCGTTATAACTATTCACTAGACTATTAAGGAAATTTGAGATTCGCATCTGTGGCTTTAATATTTTTATAGCAAAATGTTTCTCTATCTATGGCTTTTCAGAATTTGATATAATTATTATCAAACTGTAGATGATAAAACTAAAAGTGTTATTTATAAAGATTTTTATTATACTTTTTAGACATTTATTTCACTCAAAAAAATATCTAAAGTTGAAGAAGCTATTAAATGTTTTATTTTTTTAGGTTACAAAGATTAACCGAAATATTTTGTGCAAATGTACATCAGGTCAAAAGTTTAAAGTAGAGGTCGGCACAATTCCTATTTTGGCTACTACTATTTCCAAACAAAGATTTTCGTAGTAGATTGACACTTGAAAAAAAATCTTTTAAGAAGATTATTCGTTGAAAATAGTGGCAGCTAAAAAGTTACGTCATCGACTCATATTAAAATTATCTATTTCACTTTAAAAATTACCTTTTTTATATAAATGCAATTCTTGAATTAGAAACATTCACTAAATACATACAACAGACATAAATCAAGTGCGAATCTCACGAGACTAAAAAAAGAAGGAAATTGGTGTGATAAATAAAAAAAAATCTCTTTACAGTAAAAATACTTTAGAGTACAAAAGAATTATTCTAACGAATGTAAAATGGGATGAGAATAAAATGCAGACAGTAGAATTTCCAGTTCTTTTTTGAAACTCTCTTTTAAAAAAAGTACCTATTGCAACAGAAATAGATCACCAGGGAGTAGAATAATTGATTAAATGGAAGAGTTAAACTAGTCTAATACGTTTTTGAATTTTGGAAAAGAAAAACGAATTTAAATTCAATTTTGAATAATATACAGAACAATTAAATGAAAATTAGGCTTCTTAAAAAAGGAAAGTTAAATTAAATAGGCAAAATTAAAGCACAAAAATAAAATATCTCAATTGTATTTTGAATATTTATGTACGTATCCATATATTCAATGCTTAGAATCGGTATAAAACATTCATTTAAGTATTATCGTTTCAATACTACATTTTATACTATCTTTTTTTATATACATTTAGGAACATGTTAGTCTTTTTTTTTTTTTTTTTTTTTTTTTTTTTTTTTTTTTTTTTTTTTTACCACTCCTGTTTCTTTTAAGAAATTTTCGCACAACTGAAGAGCGTTTATACGAAATCATCGAAAAACGTTGGACACAATCCTTTTACCGTTTCGAGGTTTTTCATGTATCTTTATAAGAATGCTTGTAAATCCCAGGATACATGTTTTTAATCGCAGTTTAATTCTATCATATCTTCAGTATCACTTCTTTCTATATATAGTTCAAAATGGAATTCTGTTTAAAATATTTTTGTCTACTGCCATTTTAACATGATTTCTAAAAATGGAAAAACCTGGTCTAGCCGGTTAAAGAGTTTAAAAAAAAATCATAACTCTGAAAGTAATTGAAAAAGTCTTAAAAATATTTTTGCAAAGTATTTGATATTTGTTAGATCTAACTGTTTCGCAGCCGTGGTTTTCAGAAAACGCTCAGAAGTGTTACCCAAGCACTGCAAATTCCCATAGCACCATCATTCTAAGTTATCTTCTCTCGCCTTAGTATACCCGTGTATAGTGTTGGAAAAAAGTGACAATCACTTTGTATTTTGTTACAACTCGCCAAATAAAAATATGATCTCGCTTCACTTGAATAATAATATCGACATCTATTAATTAATGCGACAGTTAAAATTTGCATGGGAGTCACAAATTACAGAAATTGTACCAATCTTGTAACTGTTCAATATTAACAGCAATTTTTAACACCATATTTGGATTATTTGTTAAATTTAACCCTGCGATTACGAACTGCAAGTCATTCGAAAGTAGTTTATGAACGAACAGTTTCTTTGGAAAATTAAAGTTCTTAATGTAAAAACGTCTGAGACACTGATGGTTTTGACTCTATTTTTTAGAACAATTTATAAACGTTCCCTTAACCCGTTCGGGTCTGTTGTACTACTAATAGTACATGTCATTTCATAGATTATCGACATATAGTAACAGTAGTATTTGTTCAAGAATTTCTGCTAACTAACTACATTCCTTATGTTTCAAACTATTTACAAACTAAAATATTTGTTAAACTTGAGTAAATTTATTGGAATGGATATTATTAACATTCTTAATATAAATGTATTTTTCTTTGCTAAATTGAAAAAAAAAAAAAAAATTCGGGTCCAAAAGAGTTAAACACAAATATTTGCTATTTTTCTCAGATTTTAACTGAAAAAATCTGTTGTACTCCAAATAGTTTGGAATCTGGCTGCTACGATTTTTATTGCATTTGTTGTGTGGCGCATGTGACTTTCAAATTCATTTCAATAAATTTTAGACAATTCATTACAATAAAAACGCGTTCTTCATCAGTCAACTGGATTGGAGTCATTTTAACTTAAATAAAAAATATCTTCCAGTATAAAAATTAAAAATAGAGCAAAATTTATTTCAAAGTAACTGCGCTCTTTAGTTCAATATTTCAAACTAATACAGAAAAGATTTTTAATTTTAAATTTTTAACGGAAAACAACACCTAAATGAAAAGTAAAATACAATACACAGTTTTCAACTATCCAAAAACAGCAACATATAAAAAGTTTTGAATACATTTTGAATTTTGTTTTCCTCCAAACTTCGTGAATGTAAAAATATGAGCTTAAAAATATTAAGAAAATCATAGGCGTGTCAATCACCCCTATATCTGTGGCTTCCGGTAATAACCAAGTAAGGCACATTTTTAATATTTTGAGTAATTAACATTTAAAGTTTTCAAATGTCTTTTTATCATTACTTTTATAAAATAGATTAGAACTTAATATTTTTCACTACATTCAATTAGGATATAAGAACCTCTTTTTTTGCCAAAAAAGTTACATAAAAATGGTTTTTATTAATTGAGAACCAATTAAAAAGTTTTTCAATTTTTAAATGAAAATTTATAGTCGCCCTATGACGAGAAGTATTTGATTTTCATTTTTCAATACTATGGCAGATGAAAGTACTCTTTTAAAGTTACATTTTCCCAAACTATCTAAATTTTTTCAAAAATGTGTCTTACCTGGTTATTACCAGAAGCCAGAGATATTTTCATATAATACTTCTTTGTTCTTCAGAATGAAAGAGAAAGCATATTATATATAAGAAAAAGAAGTAAAAGTTTTATAAGAAACACGTGATTAATACTCTTTGTCTGTGAAGGTCACACATGGAAGCCCGGAATATCCAGTATTAACGGAACTTTTGATTTATTTCTCAGAATAAAAAGGAACAAAAGCCAAATTGTTAAAGCACAGAAAGCAGAAGAAAGGTTTGCAAATGGGCTTACAAATAAATGAAATAATAACGCTCAAGTATTTTATCTAAAAAAAATGTGGAGTTAATCAATTTATTTTTGTGGAATTAATTCTTTTTTTCATTTACGCTATTTGCTCATTTTCAGCACGTATTATAATAGTGGCATAGTAGAAATATTGAGATTGTATAAATTTTAATTTTTACAGTGAATGAAATAAATATTTACATTTTTGTATTGCTCATGTACTTTGCAACAACGACTACTATAGTGTTATGGGCCGACGACTTAACTTAAACAGTGTAAAAAATTTAACAAAATAAGGCTCTCAAATTGAAAGTAACAAAAACTTCATAAGCACAAACAGCTCAAATTTACTAGTATGTCTATCTATACTAATAAAATAACAAATCTCTGTCTGTGTGTGTGTCTGCGATGGCTAGCAAAATCCACCGCACGTAAAAGTCTGAAAATTTTGGTGAAGACAGTCCAAGACATATCCTGATACACCTGAGGCTCAGATTATTAATATTTTAAGGGTCAGGGCCCCTTAATATTTTTATGTACTAAATTGTTAATAACTTAACCCCTTTTTATTCAATCTTCTTCGTTTTGAAGGCCCTTTCTCCTCTTAATTATTCTCGCTTAATTATTCTAACTATTATGTTTTGACCCTAGACCTTTCGGCCCAATTCCAGGCCCCCTTGAAGTTTTTGTGATAATAAATTGTTAATAAATTGCTTCCATTTAATACGATCTTCGTTTTTGGGATTCCAGTTCCATTTAAATATTTTCAAGTTTTTATATTCCATAAAAGATACTGGGGCCCCTTAGGGAATTACAGGGGCTCTTGGCCATTTAAACTTTTTGTGCGACAAACATTTTTTCGACTTTTAAATTTCTCACCTTCTTAGTGCAAAATTTTAAAGTTAAGTATTTTACTCTTTTTCCAGGGCCAACATCCTGACATTTTTATTCAGGCCTTCGGGCCTTTTTTCATACATTTACGAAATAAATTGGTGCATTAAAGAAAAAATATTATTCAACAAATAATTAATACTCTATGCTTAATTTTGATTAATTAAAGATCTAAAGCGCTATATACTAAAACATTTTAACATGTTTCCATGTTAGGGCAGTGGATTTAACTATCAATTGGTCCCTCTGGGGCCCCTTATCATAGCTTCCTTAAAAATGTTCCGATTCCCTATCTTTTTTTTTTCTATCAACTTCCTAGGTCCTCAAGCCATTTGAAAACTGCCCACCGCTGATGAGATCCACAGCCTTTTAGGTAGCTTTCATTACAAAAAGTAAAAAGCTACCTATTGCAGCCGTCCGGAGGAAAGCACTTACAGAAAATTTTGGTATATTTTCACCGATCATGACCCCCAGACCCCAAAACCACCCTCCGTTCAAATGTTGACATATATATATATATATATATATATATACAGGGTGATTCCAAATTTTCTTTACAATAAAAGAGGGGTGATAGTATACATGAAGACAAACAATATTAAATAGGAGACCAAGGGTCCAAAACGTTTTCCTAAGGAGATAACCGCCATTAAAGTTTGGGGACCAAAATTTCAAATAAACATAAAAAACGGAAAAATCGGTCGATTGATTTGCGGTTTTCACTAAAATTATTCTTTATGTCGGCATTTTCTTGAAATTAAATTACAAAGATAAATTTCAAAAAATGCCGATAGAGGGCGCTTTAGACTTTGGAGTAACGAACAACTATTTTTTGCCGGTATTTTTTTCATCTCATTAAATGTTTTCGTAAGCTTAGAGTCAAACTTAAATTTTGAGCTCAAAATCTGAAAGTGGGAGTAGTTAAGTAGAACAAACTGAGCTGTGTTCAGAGGGTTCAAATTTCAAATGATTATAAAAAACAGAAAAAATGATCGATTGATTTGCGGTTTTCACTAAAACTATTCTTTATTTAGGTATTTTCGTGAAAATAAATTATAAAGATAAATTTCAGAAAATGCCGATAGAGGGCGCTTTAGACTTTGGAGTAACGAAACACTCTTTTTTGGCGTTATTTTTTGCATCTTATTAAATGCTTTCGTAAGCTTAGACTTGAACGTAAATTTTGAGCTCAAAATCTGAATAGCTGGGAGTGGTTAAGTAGACAAACTTAGCTGTGTTCAGAGGGTTCAAATTTCAAATAATTGTAAAAAACGGAAAAATTGGTCGATTCGTTTGTGGTTTTTGCTAAAACTAATTTTTAAATCAGCAGTTTTCTTGATCAATCAGTGTTTTCTTGAAAATAATTTTTAAAGATAAATTTCGCAAAATGCCGATAGAGGGCGCTTTAGACTTTGGAGTAACTATTTTTAACTGTTATTTTTTTAATCTCATTAAATGCTTTCAAATGCATAGACTTAAATTTTGTGCTGAAATTCTGAATCGTTGGGAGTGTTTAAGTAGCGAAAAATTGAATTGTGTTGTAGGAGGAAAGAGGGTTAAATTTCAACTCCTGAACACACTTCAGTTTGCGCTTCTTAACTCCTCATAACGATTCAGGATTTGAGCTCAAAATTTAAGTTTAAATCTAAGCTTCCGAGAACATTTAAAATGCTTTTGCAAGCATTTAATTAGAGCCAAAAAATAATGGTTAAAATGAATTGTTGGTTACTCTGAAGTTTAAGGCGCCCTCTGACGGAATTTTTTGAGTTTTATCTTTAAAAATTATTTTCAAGAAGATACTGACTTAAAGAATAGTTTTATTTTAAACCGCAAACGAATCGATCAATTTTTCCATTTTCTATAATTACTTTAAATTTGAACCTCCCCCTCCCCCTTGAACACAGTTCAGTTTGTACTACTTAACCAGTCCCTACTATTCAGATTTTCAGCTCAAAATTTAAGTTTAAGTCTAAGCTTCCTAAATCATTTAAAGAGATGCAAACATTAACGCCAAAAAATAGTTGTTCGTTACTCCAAAGTCTAAAGCGCCCTCTATCGGCATGTTTTGAAATTTATCTTTATAATTTATTTTCACGAAAATATCTAAATAAAGAATAGTTTTAGTGAAAACCGCAAATCAATAGACCAATTTTTCCGTTTTTTATAATCATTTGAAATTTGAACCGTCTGAACACAGCTCAGTTTGTGTAACTTAACCACTCCCAACTACAGATATTGAGCTCAAAATTTAAGTTTGAGTGTAAGCTTATGAAAACATTTAATGGGATGCAAAAAATACCGGCCAAAAATAGTTTTTCGTTACTCCAAAGTCTAAAGCGCCCTCTATCGGCATTTTTTGAAATTTATCTTTGTAATTTAATTTCAAGAAAATGCCGACATAAAGAATAATTTTAGTGAAAACCGCAAATCAATCGACCGATTTTTCCGTTTTTTATGTTTATTTGAAATTTTGGTCCCCAAACTTTAATGGCGGCTATCTCCTTAGGAAAACGTTTTGGACCCTTGGTCTCCGATTTAATATTGTTTGTCTTGATGTGTACTATCACCCCTCTTTTATTGTAAAGAAAATTTGGAATCACCCTGTATATATATATATATACAGGGTTGTTATAATTAAAGTTCGCCTATTCAGAAGGCTCTAGAGCCGGTTCTATGGCTCCAAACGAATCAGAATTTCACTAGTACGTAGTTGAAGACATGCGCTCTGCGAAAATCGAAAAAAAAAATTAGTTACAATTTTTGCCAGTAGGTGGCGCTGCGCCAATATTTAAGCCAATATTTTCAGATTCCTTTATTTTTTGGGGATTTTTGAAAGATTCTGTATTTAAAAACACATGTCAGACAATCTCTGATCTGAAACACAGCATTAGACTTCACATTCGCTCAATCTTACAGGACAGTTTACGCAATGCTGTAGAAAGCACAATTCTGAGAATGGAATGCATTATTAAAAATGGCGGAGGATTCATTGAGCATGCATCATGTTATTCTTCGTTATTTCCTTACTTTCGAGCGACATGTTTTATTATTGTTGATGCAGATTACATCACATGAAATGATATTCATTTTTCTGTATTGTTTGGAGTCATAGGTCAGGCTTTAGAGCTGTCTGATTAGGTGAACTTAATTATAACAATTCGCAGCTCGTTGAAGTTTGTTGAAACTTTTAAATTTGTGTGTTTCGTCTGGATTGACTGATATTGATATAATGAATCTGCAAACATCGCCTTAAATATTTGCGCAGCGCCACCTAGTGATAAAAATTTTAACTTTTTTTTTCAATTTTCGCAGAGCGCATCTCTTTAACTATGTACTAGCGGAATTTTGTTTCGTTTGGAGCAATAGAACCGACTCCAGAGCCTTCTAAATAGGCGAACTTTAATTATAACAACCCTGTATATATATCTGATTTTTGTCATGCGATAACTATCGCATTTATGAACCGATTTGAATGAAACTTGGTATGTACATGGTAAATACAAATGTCTCGACCGAGTTCGTTAGCCACCATCATCCGCCATCTTGTTTCAAAATGGCGGCCATTTAAAATTTTTAAAAAAATTTAAAATTTAAAATTAAATGCGAAAATATTAAAAGTTGAAAAACATTTTTCTTTTATGTGTTAGAACTTAAAACAACGATTCCAGAACACTTTTTATTTTAACTATATCTTAAAAAATGATTGAGTTATAGCACTTTGAATTTTTCTTATGGTTTACATTTTGAAACGATCTGATTTTTGTCACGTGATAACACGCGTATTTTTGAATCGATTTGAATGAAACTTGATATGTAGATAGTACATACAAATGTCTCGACCGAGTTCGTTAGCCAGCATCATCCGCCATCTTGTTTCAAAATTGCGGCCATTTAAATTTTTTCAAAAAATTAAAATTTAAAATTAAATGCAAAATAATTAAAAGTTGAAAAATATTTTTCGTTTATGTGTTAGAACTTAAAACAACGATTCCAGAACACTTTTTTTGTCTATATCTTAAAAAATGATTGAGTTATAGCACTTTGAATTTTTCTTATGGTTGACATTTTGAAACGATCTAATTTTTGTCACGCGAAAACAAGCGTATTTATGAATCGATTTACATGTAACTTGGTGTGTACATAGTAAGTTATGAGGCCTTGACCGAGTTCGTTAGCAAGTTCCATCCGCCATCTTGTTTCTAAATGGCGGCCATTTACATTTTTTTTAAAATTTAAAATTTAAAATTAGGTACAAAAAAGTGAGAAACTGAAAAAGATTTTTCTTTTATTCTTTTGACCTTCATACAAAGATTCCAGAGCATTTTTTGTTTCGTCTGTATCTTAAAAAATAGCTGAGTTACAGCACTTTTTTAATTTCTAGTGTTGCTCACTTTTTAGAATTATCTGATTTTCGTCACGTGATAACACGTGTATTTATAAACCGATTTCGATGAAACTTGGTGCGTACATAGTGCATATCGATGTCTGGACCGAGTTCGTTGGCCAGTTCCATTCACCATCTTGTTTCAAAATGACGGAATATTATTTTTTTAAATTAAATTTAAAATTAAATTTTTCTTTTGTGTGTTTGACCTTCATACAAAGATTCCAGAGTATTTGCTGTTTCATCTATATTTTAAAAAATGGCTGAGTTATAGCACTTTCAATTTCCAGTGCGGTTAATATTTTGAAACGGTCTGAAATTTGTCACGAGATAATACGCATATTTATAAGCTGATTTGGATATAACTCCGTGTGTATATAGTTCCTATCAATTTCTTGACCGAGTTCACTGTCCAACTTCATCCGCCATCTTGTTTTAAAATGGCGGCTATTTAAGTTTGTCTAAAATCTTTTAAATGTATAATGATGTACAAACAAAAAAATTGAAATTGAAAAAAGGTTCTTTCTAAAGTATTTATCTTAATAATGAATTCCGGAGTATTTTTTGCTTTGTCTTTATCTTAAAAAACGCCTGAGATATAGCAGTTTGAATTTCTATTTCGGGTGACATTAAAAAAAAATCAATTTGCCCGCGATAGCACTCGTATATATTAATCGATTTCGATATGAGTGGCATGTGCACATGAATTAAGATTTCGACCAAGCTAATTGGTTTGTTTTATCCATCATGTTGCTTTGAAAAGGAATGAACTTCATGATATCGTGGAATTTGGCGACTCTCTAAATCGCTGATAATGAAACCAAGGGTAATAGAATATGACTAATTTCTAAATATTCCTATTAATATTCAGTTTTGACAAAAACTAGCATTCAATCTTATAAAATCGTGTTCCACTAATTTGAGCTTCGTATGTTTGAATAATATAACTTAATTTAAAATAAATAAATAAATAAATAAATACGTATATGAAAGCTACCTCTTCCTCCCGGCATTGCCGGAAGGACTCTTTATACTGTCTTTATACTGTTTTTCTTACTCGTTTTTTATTTCCTTTAAAGTTTAATAGTTTGATTTCATTTTTTATTATGGCACGGGACTTTGGATCTGCCGATACACATTATTCTTAAAGTGCTATATATATATATATATATATATATATATATATATATATATATATATATCAGACTTCAGCTACCACTAATTTTGAATATTAATCACTTTCTTGGGGCTCTTGGTGTAGCTTCTTTAAAAATATTCGAAATTGCTTTCAATTTTATTTAACATAGTTTTAGCATCCTCCCATTATTTTAATAACTGCAAAAAAATATTTTTATACCCCATTGCATACGAAATAAATTTCTGTCTCTTGAAGTTTTGTAATAATAATTTGTTAATAAATTTCTTCATTTTAATCCGATCTTCATTTTTAGAATTTTTTTTATCTATTTAGATATTTTCAAGATTTTACATTCCATATAAGACACAGTGGCTCCCTAGGGTATTGCAGGGCCTGCCCAGGGCCCCCCTGAACTTTTTGTGAGACAAACATATTTCACTTCTAAACTTCTCACTTTTTCAGTGCAAAACTTTTAAATTGAGTCTAGAACTCTTTTTTCAGAGCCAACAACCTCCAATTTTTATTGGGGCTCTAGTGTCCTTTTTTTAAACATTTACCCAATCAATTTGTACATTTCGCTAAAATATTATTCTAACGAATAATTCATACCCTATCCTTAATTTGACTAATTGTAGATCTAAAGTATTGAGACATTTTAACATGTTTTCCTGCTAGGGCTCTCTTTTAGCTGTCCGTTGGCCTCTTTGGGGCCACTATTATATACCCCTTAAAAATGGTCCAATTCACTAGCTTTTTTTTTTATAACAGCTTCTTAGGTCCTTCAACTACTACATGAACAATAACAACAAAAGAAGAATCTCGGACTTTATTTACTACTAATTTTGAATATTAATCGCGTTCTTGGGACCCTTGGTGCAACTTCTTTAAAATGACCCGAATTGCTTTCAATTTTCTTTAACATAGTTTTAGTGTCCTCCCATTACTTTAATAACAACAACAAATAAGTTGGAAAATAAGTTTATCCATTTACATGCGAAATAAGTTCATGGCCCCTTGGAACTTGGTACAGGGGTCCTTGAAGTTTTTGAGCCATAAATTGTTATTAAATTTTCCTCTGTTAATCTAATCTTCATTTTTGGAATCCTTTTTCCATTTAATTATTTCCACGTTCTTACATTCCATTAAAGACTCTGGGGTCCCCAACGGTCCTGCAGTCCCCTTGAATTTTTTGTTCCTCATGCATATTTCAGCTCCTCATTTCCCCACCATCTCAGTGCATAGTTTTAAAGTCGAGTTTTGGACTCTTCTTCTACAAACTACATAGGGCCTTATTTAAAGCATCTACTCAATTTTTTATGCATTTCTTTAAAATATTATTTTAACGAATAATTCATATCCTATGCTTAATTTTGACTAATTGTATATCTAAAGTATAAAGTACCGTAAAATGGGGTGAATCGGAACACCTTTCCACTTTAACGTTAAAACAAGTAAGAAAAATCATGCATTAAGCATAGATTATGAAGCACTTTCTAACACTTAATGAAATCGTTAAAAAAAACTTTGTTATTTAGGGAAATAATAGTGTATAGCCAAATATACCCAAATATGTATTCCAGTACATTAGAACAGCCCTGTATTTCATATGTCAGTTCATATAATGGGAAAATTTAGCTCAGCAAGAAAATACCTAGTAGCTTGAAATTTCTTTTTCAGCAATTCATACTATTAGATGGAAACATACTTGAATACTTTTGTTCAGCCCTGTAGTTTACATTATACCTTTATTACACGTCAGCATTAGGCTAAAATTTATTGTAAACTAAAACACTTTTAAAACAACTGAAATCACATTCTCATAAATTATCATTCATAGGCGTCCATGTACCGAATTCTTTGCGTGGCCCTGTATATCTCTTTATCTATATTCTGCAAACATTTCTCAGTAAATTGAATGCAGCTCAGCGTAAAAATGCATAGCTTATTTAAGAACCACGTTTAAATAATTTACGCTCATATTCAGTAACGTTGGTGAGCTCTTTTGGGTAGCCCTGTATATCAACTATAACAGTTATACACACCATGTAATGCGCATATATTTAGCGAAATACAAACGCTAATATCATAATTAAAATGCATTTCATCCCTCCATCAGCCATCATCGGACACATATACGGTACTTCGGAAAGAATATACTATTTGAAATCTTTTGTATGGCCCTGTAAATGCTATGTACTTCATATTATGCAAGACAGTAGCGTATAACTTATATTAAGCTTCAGTGACATATATCAGTTTTATTATATATGAAAAAGCTCAATATATTTTTAAAATGTCACACACAATTCCCCCTTTTACCATTATATCTAATGGAATTCTTTTGTGTGGACCTGTAAATGAATAATAGCTACATTTGCACCTTATATTTTATAGAATGCATATTTTAATACCTTTGACAGGGTATAACATCCTTAAAATTCCTTTGAAACGATTTTTCCCCATAGGCCGTAATGTAATAGGAAAATTTTGATTCGCCCTGTAGATAAACTAATCATGGTAGAAACTAAATTTTCGATAGGACTTGTGCTAGGGTAAACGTCAATAACATCCTAAAATTTCATGGCAATCTGAGTATATTAACGATTTTTCCCCATAGGCCGTAATCTAATGGGAAACTTTTGAATCTCTCTGTAGATAAACTAATCACGGTAGATACTTCATTTTCAGTAGGGTTCGTGCTAGGGTAAACCTCAATAACGTCCTAAAATTTCATTGCAATCCGAGTATATTAACGATTTTTCCCCATAGGCCGTAATGTAATGGGAAACTTTTGATTCGCCCTGTAGATAAACTAATCATGGTAGAAACTTCATTTTCAATAGGACTTGTGCCAGGGTAAACGTCAATAACGTCCTAAAATTTCATGGCAATCTGAGTATATTAACGATTTTTCCCCATAGGCCGTAATGTAATGTGAAACTTTTGATTCTCTCTGTAGATAAACTAATCATGGTAGATACTTCATTTTCAATAGGGTTCGTGCTAGGGTAAACCTCAATAACGTATAAAAATTTCATAGCAATCCGAGTATATTTACGGGAGTTAGAGCGCGGCCAGACGGCCAGACGGCCAGACAAACCGAATGCATAAGCACTTTTCAACTTTGTTGGAAAGTGCTAAAAAGGCAACAACTACTAATTTTTTAATTTTTTTTTATTTTTCTACTAGAAACTTCGGTCTTGTTTTGTTCTTTACTTTTTAAGCAAAAACGAAACATTTTTACTGTTTATATATATCTTATTTATTTTTTTAATGGTGTTCCGATTCACCCCGCAGATAAGGGTGAATCGGAACAAATGGTATAATCTTTATTTATTCCGATTCAAACTTTAATAGGGTTAATAAAAACAGGTAATAATGATAAGGGAGGAATAGGAACAAGTAATTACTGTGAAACCAAGCCTTTATTTTATATACAAGTAAAGAAATGCCTTTTTAAAAATTAGAACACAACTTTGAAATGAAGAAGAATTAAAATTTATTTTAAGAAATTATATTCGAATTGCAGAAGTAGAATTTAATACAAATTCAGCCCTGTTCTGTATTATTCTTTACTATTAGTCATTGGGTAAGTGAATCTATTGAGTAACCCCAATCGCTGCATGTATTAATACGATCTACTAATACGCCCTCATACCCAGCCCTTAATACTGTTTGCATCCCTTTCTTTTTCAATTGGTTTTTCATTTTGAGATGTTTGTGTAATGTTGTGGATGTCAGAGTATAATTCTGTGCAGTTTTTCTAACTAATTTGCTATTTTTAAATTCGTTTATTGTGTGTTCCATGTCTATTGGATTAGGCGTAGACATTTTTGTTTAAACAAGTAATTTCTTCGCACCTTTAAGCTCTTCAAGTAATTAGAACAAACAAAATATTGCTACAATGCATATTCATACATATGTTTTCCTTTATTGCATAAAACTATGATTGTATAGAAAAATAAACTATGAGAGAAAACGTGTTCCGATTCACCCCGTAAATCTTAAACCTCTGATGTTACAAGCCATTTTTCATTTTTTCATAATATAGTTTAGAAATAAGTAGAATTTAATACAGCGTATCGTTTACAGGTCTATCATTACTTGAAAATCCCCTCTCTTAGGTTTAGAATACGAAAAATACTGTAGTCACATACAGAGTTTTGAAGGCGTTGAAAAAAATGAGGTTTTTGAGGATCCTCTTGAAGTTTTTTTATATACCCCAGTAGTAGTGTAAACATATCAAAACTAAATTTCCCAACTCTTAATGTTATTACCTTCTTATAAAAAAATGGCAACTAAAAATATCATCACATATACTTATAATGAATTTATTTGTATGACCGGGAAGTTTCGTTCCTATTCACCCCATTTTACAGTACTAAAGAATTTTAACGTTTTTCATGTTAAGGTTCAGTTTTTAACTACCAGTTCTTCCCTTTTGGGTCCCTTATTATAGCTCCCTTAAAAATGGTCCAATTAACTAGCTTTTTTTCCAAGAAGTTCTTAGATCCTCCAGCGATTACATAAATGAATATATATATATACTAACTTCCATGCAGTTTGAATATTAATCACCTTTTTGTAGCCCTTGGTGCAGCTTCTTTAATAATGTTCAAAATTGCTTTTAATTTTATTTAACATAGTTTTAGTATCCTCCCATTATTTTGATAACTACAAAAATATTTTTATACCCCATTATATACGAAATAAATTTCTGGCCCCCTAAAAACATTTTTAAACAATGTTTAAAATTATTTTTTAACAATGCTTGGAATTGCATGCAATTTTCTTTTTCTAACATCTATTTTAAAAACTACTAAAAATATCTTTATATTCAACTACATGCCAGTTAAGTCCCTAGCACCTAGTACTTTGAAGTTTTTGCACCATAAATAGTTAATAATTTGTCCCCTTTTAATCTGATCTTTTTTGGAACCCTTTTTCAAGTTAGTTATTTTAATGTTTCTATATTCCAGTTGGAAGTCTTGGGGCTCCCCTATTCGGGGTCCTTTTAACTTTTCGTGCGAATCTCACCTTCCAATTTTCTCGCATTCTGAATGAAAAGTTTTAAAGTTGAATTTTGGATCCTTCTATGGAGACCAACACCTTTATATTTTTACTGGGGTATTAGGGCCCTGTTCTAAGTATTTCCCTCCATTTTTTGTGCATTTCTTTAAAATTTCCTTCTAATAATTCATACATGTGCTTAATTTTGAATAATTGAAGATCTAAAGTGCTAAGAAATAAAACCATTTAAGATGTTCTTATGTTGGGACCCTACTCTTAACCATCAGAGAACCCCCTTTTGGTCCTTTGTCACAACTCCCCTAAAATGATAGATTTTTTTCTTACAGCTTAAGTCCTCCAACTATTTCATGAACATCAGAAATATTTTTCAGACTTCAGCTACCACCAATTTTGATCATTTATCTCCTTCTTTGGGTCTTTTTTGCAGCTTTTTTAAGAATGATCCTATTATATTATCATTTTCTGCAACTTAATTTCAGCGTCTTCTAGCTACTCCAAAACTACCAGCTAGGGTCGATGTGCCAGTAATGGACCACCTTCCAGTAATGGGCCACCTCGCACTTTTTTGTTTATAAGAAAAAAAAAAATAGTTTGGCTTTTATTATTTTTTTCTGAACTCCACCTTGCATGCTTTATAAGCTGGATTAATTTTTTACACTTTTTGTCAAAACAATTAGGAAGCAGAAAATAAAGTTTCACAGTTTTTCTGTTTTTCACTGAAAATCTTAATGGACATGCTAAGAGCAGACTTTACTTACTTAGTTTATAACTTTTTTATTTTTCCGTAAAAATTGAATGTTTTTGTTTGGTTAGCAACATAAAACATTGAATTTAATGTACCAATGGCCATTAACAAAATTTTATTTATTTTTAAGATTTTAGGAGGGGTGGTCCATTACTGGATTGCTTATTTCGCGATTTTCCAGTAATGGACCACCCAAGTGACTAGTACAAGAAGTGTTATTTCAGTAGAGATAAAATATTTTGATTTAACTGAAAAGCTAAATAATCAAATTTAATACTTAAATTTTACCTATTAGAATTTAATAAAGGCAACTTCTTTATAAATAGTTGTTTTTAAAAAGTCATCCAAAATTGGTATAAAACACAAGCAGAACATTTGACAAAATCTAGATGTGCCGTTACAAGAGAAGTTGTTTTAAGTTGGTTCAGAAATGTAAAATCATATTTGGAAGAAGATATTATTAATATTTTCCTCCGAATTCTAAAGCATACAGAGAGAATTTTCAATGAGGTTAAAACAAGGTTTCTTTTGTGCTCTTAAAACAAGGAAAATTTTGGGACTAAAATCAGTTAAAGATGTGTATTATGTAGTACCAAATAACGAAAAAGAACAAATCACTGTTATGGGATGTTTTCAGCAAATACTGAGATTGTTCCATTGGTGATAATATATCCATATAAGCATTTCTGAAGGGAAATTGTGGAATCAATCTATACCAAATTGGTGGCTATATGATTATCTGAAAATGGTTGGATAATGCAAGAACATTTATCATTTTAAATGCATTCTAAAATTCCATATTGAGCAGTTTGGACTATCGGAAAGGGAAGATAAAATTGAAGATCTGTTATTTATATTTCACAGTTGCAAAGCACATCACTTAGATAATGACATAAATGAACATTGGAGACTTTTTTTTTAATGCCTTATTTTATCTAAACTTGATTTTAGTAAAACATAGTCGTTATCTTGTAAATCATTTTAATTTAAATATTTTGTTGGATATCTTTACAATATAAATCCTTTAATGTTAGTTAATAATAAACAGTTAATAATATCATTAATATTTTGTTTTATATCCACATTATAAATCCTTGATTATAATAAAGTTAAGTTTAAATATTTTGTTTTATGTTTTTTCATTATAAATCCTTTAATGTAATGAATTTCTAACTTAAGTTTTAATATTTTTTTTATTATTATGCTTTCATTAAGTTCTGGAGAAAAATACAATTGAAACCAGTTCGAAATTGCACGTGAAGCGTAGCAAATGAGGTTCGTTCGTACGACAACGAAGTTTTAAAAATATACAGATCTTCCTGATATAGTAGACAATACTTCGGATACAGTACAGTGGTTGAACTCTTTGTTTTCCTATAAACACACAGGAAGTAATTTTCATTACACCTCAGCAACGTATATCATATTCGTAAAATGTGGCACAGTTTAATATAATTAAAACATGTCCCAAACAATGTTTCCCCGTATAGCATTATGTAGTGGAATACTTTTGTGTGGCCCTGTAATTTAATAATAAATATTCTTTGCATCTCAGATTGTACAGAATTTATATTTTAGTATATATATACGTCATAGATTCATGTCAATTTTATTATGTTCCAATGAGTGTAACACCATTAAAATGCATTTGCAACTTTTTTCCCCTTTGGCTGTAATGTAACGGAATATTTTTGATAGTCCCTGTAATTGATCTATGCATCTGATTATCATAAGATCTGAAATGACTCGACAAAATTATGTAATATTTATGTTTTAAATTTCAAACGATTAAAATGCATTTCAAACTTTTTTCCGCATTGACCGTAATGTAACGGAATACTTTTGATTTTCCCTGTAATTGATCTATTCATCCGATTTTCATGAAATTTGAAATTACTTGACAAAATTATGTAATAATTATGTATTTTAAATTTCAAACGATTCGTTTGGATAGTTTTTGCGTTGTTATATGTGGACAGACAGATAGACGGACAGACAAACGGACAGATAGACGGACAGACAGACGGACAGACAAACGGACAGACAGACGGATGGACTGAACGACAACTATAGGTGCTACGTATTTACATAATTGCGAACGCACCTAAAAGCAATTATCTATTATTTTTTGTAGGGTGGCCCATTACTGGAACATAGGCGGTCCATTTACAATACATAGACAGATACTAACATTACTACATGTAAACAGTACAAGGAAATATTT
The DNA here is from genome assembly GCA_964019185.1 of Maratus speculifer. NCBI lineage: Eukaryota > Metazoa > Arthropoda > Arachnida > Araneae > Salticidae > Maratus > Maratus speculifer. Next base: position 74,434,107 of record OZ025293.1, read on the forward strand.
GTACAAACAAAATAATACTCAATTAAAAGGTATGTACTAATAATAGTACACCAGACCCGAAAGGGTTAAATTTATTAGCTGTGTAAAAGGTGTTTCTTCTTTACGTTGGCTAATCGTTAATTCCTAAATTGACCGGTCTTTAATAAATTTTGGAGCTATGAGTAGAGGCATAGTTACAAATGTTTTCATCATCATGTAAAATCTATTTTTTTCAAAATATTTAAATCCTTTAAACTTATGAAATTTAAATTTTCTTACGGTTCTCGAGTCCTTTTGTTACTTTTTTTAAAGATCAAAACTTACATTAAATTACTTGATATTTTGAATTATATATATTTTCAAATTTTTCTGGCCCTAAAACACAGTTTTTTTCCGTTTTAAGCGTTCGAAAAGCTGAAAATCCACAAATTTTAAAGGATCATAATTCTATAAGCTATGTCATTAGAAAAAAAGGAATTTCAACGTTTTATTTGATATAAGAAGGAAAAAGATTTTCTAAATATAAATTATTCTATTATATATTCTATTATTATATGACCGTATGAAAATTCAAATTTGCAACTTTTTAAAAAGTAATTATTTTCACACAAATGTATTTTCACACCATGAAGAACCACATTTGAAATATTTTTGCAACTAGAACTCTACTTCTAAAGCTAACAGTTAAGGAATTAGCTATTTATCAACGATAAAAAAGGCACCCTGTAGATTTTAGTTTGAAAATTTCCGAGACATTAATATTATTTATGTTTTTATTTATCAGAATATCTTTACATAAGAAATAATAAAAAAATGCATTATTTCTTTTTAGATACGAAGAAACACAAAAGCAATAAAATATTTATAACCTACATATTGCTTATTTTTTCTTGTGTACTGCTTCCTAAAGCAGCCTTAGAGTAAATAATCTGAACAAGAAATAAGCTAATAATTATCTGTCATTTAGGTATTTCTCAACCTTTATTTAGTCTCTTGATAGAGATTTATGGTAAAGTCATCAAACCTGTGAGTGTCTCAGGGGGAATCATACTGAAAAAGACACATTTTCTAAGAACAAAAATACTAAGATTGATTGAAATTATTTTCTCCGTTATTTCTTTATTTAGATTCAGCCTACTTTGATTATAAAGCAAATTTTTTTAAGAAATTTCGTCACGTTCGTATTCATGTTCAGAACTTTTTTATTATTTTGTGAATTAAAAAAAATCGTAAAAGGCGAAACACGTTCTTAAAAATTCTTCGTTTCTAAATCTACCAGAATTAGTCAAATTTCTATGATTCTGCTGAAATACTGCTTGATTCGCTTTAATACGTTAAAAACCTATCATAATAATTATTATGCAAATGTCCAAAATGAAATGCATTTTATATTTTTAACTAAAAATATTACACCAATACAGTAATTCGCAGGAATCTTGATGCAATTCGGGTTCGTTTATCAGCGACAGCGCTATCGCGCAAGAGAGTCTTTTAATAGTCAGGACGTAGGTAGAGGTCGCCGACGAGGATGGGCTGCTCATCGGGGCGGCTGACCCACTCACCTTCCCCAATCGCCGTCCGAGACAAATATATTCGGGATGTAGGTCAGGGCGATCGCTATTTCATCATATCTGTTGCATAATATTTAATTATTTTTTTTCTCAAACATTCGATTTCCCACAATTCCATTTGGTCGTTTTTGTTTGAACAGAAGATTCTAGCGGCATAATATGCGGCCGTCGAAGAAAACTAGCTTTACGTTTGTGCCAGCGGATTAAATTTCATTTGTTAAAAGTAAATTCTCAAAATTTAATTGGTAAATAAAGAGTTTGTCGTGAAATCCCTTCTTTCTCGCGCTGATAACTTATATAAAAGATTACCTTGGCTTTGGAATCAGAGTCATTTTAGTTTCGTATGTGTTTCTTCATATTTTTGTCACCTGGTGAAAGATGACGCAATGGACGGATATCTACGACACCAACATTTTTTTTTTTTTTTTTAGTCGGTACTTTATATTTTTAAATTCATCACAAGCGGAAGAGTTTTGCTGTGATATGAAAGTCCATTAAAGGTGCTTAAAAAAATGTACGGCGCTTCTGTCTAAATTCAGTGGGAAATATCCCTTAAGAAGTTGTCTTGTTGCCTTGCTATTTTGATGCTGCACGATTGCGAATTCTTCGATGGAGTATTTAAAAGATATGGTTTCGACCAGAATTTTACACACACACACACACATATATATATATATCAGATTTTGATTCCGATAAAGTAGTAGTAGAGAATTATTGTCTAGTGTGAGTTGCAAATATTCTACCTCGAAGATCAACCATAATTCTGTGTTTTTTGTCTTATTCGTGTATTCGTCATGTGTTATTTCAACTGCTGTCAGTGTAAATAAACTTATGGGCATTTAAAGCCTGGATTCTGGGATTTAATATACAGGGTGGTCATAAAAAAACTTTGCCGATATATGGAGCTCTAGCGGCCAGTCCGTTCAACCGATCGAGGTGAAATTTCAGATATAGGTATTCAGAGGTATGAGCTCGAGATTCTGTGAACGGCAACAAAATGGCGCTAACGGTTACGGTTATAGTTACAGAAACTCGAAATTTTCCAATGGCAACACCCATTTTTTTTCATCTCAAAATGCTCAGCACATGCGAAAACCCTAAAAAGCATTCGAACCGTACGTGTATCGCAGGAAACGGACACGTTATGCACGCACAAAAAATTGTTCTGCGAATCCCCCACCTCCATAAAAAAGATAGGGGCGCAAGGAGTAAATTTGCATATGACACAGAGTCTGTACACTAATTTCTGATTACAACACAGATCGGAGAAACGAAAACTTTTATTTGATTACACTTTTCCACATGGGTGCCATCACAGGCAATTACACATTGCATGGTAGCGACTGTGGGCAATACATCAGAACGTTACATCGCATAAGGGATGTTTGCAATCTCATGTTTGATAGAATCTTTCAAATCCGGCAAAGTTTGCGGATTGCACATGTACACTCTAGATTTTAGATATCCCCAGAATCCATAGGAGTGAGGTTGGGGAATCGCGGAGGTCATTGATGTTACCAGTTAAGGTGAAATGTGTCTCGTCCGTTCATAATATGCGAAGAAACCGATTATTATCTCCATCATATTGGATAAGAAATTCATTAACAAAGTCTATATGTTGTTGATGGTCTCTCACTTCCAACATCTGCACTGAGAAAAAAATATAGTTCCAGCATCTAGAATCTAAATTGTGGTTCTTGAAAAAATAGTTCCATGTCATCCTTATAAATTCTATTTCCCTATGCCAGAGAGTTCTGGAGTTCCCTATTAGAATTCAAGAGCGTTTTCTTATATTCTCGTTGGCAAGTCTATTTAAAAATCTCTGCAAATAGATGCGAACACAAGAGGTTTAATTTAGTAACTAGAATTCTAGTATATGAAATTATTCCCAAAATCAAGCAATAATTTCTCGTTACTGAAACTATTCATTATCGTTTCGTCACCTAGAAAACACTAGACTAGAAATGTCAGGTCATTGCGTCTATTCAACATAGTTGTTCAATCTATTCGCATAGTTCGGTCATCTGTAGTTCTAGTTTGAGTATTCAGAAAGTGACTGACTATTCATTCTAGGTGAAGGAGGTATTTAAATTTTTTTTCTCAGTGTGGGCGCGCTGGTACCGGTAAGGAAACATGCGGATTACAGAGCGCAGTAACTTTAAGACCATTGATTTCGGTATATCAAATACACGAGATGCATCTTTTAACCCTTTCCGGCGCACTACCCTTTAAAGTTGGAATTTAAAGAAGAAAAAAATTAGGCAATCTATTTAGGCCTAGAGGAGTACACAGGTATTGTTTTGTAAAGATTGCACTAACCATTTTAATTATACAGCTGTTGCCGAAGTGGTAATCTCCCATCAGTAAAGCTGTGAGGGAATGACCTTTAGTCATAAAGGCACTCTAGTGTTTCTGAGATCGTGACGTCAATAATTTAACATTTTGTAGGCGTAAAAGTGACATCTATCCTCTCTTTTACTTTAACTTTCTAGAGTGTGTGTGCTCTTTCGAATTCCGCAGTTAGCTCGCGGTTATTAGTATTATGTTAATGAGAAGTATCTCAGTTTGTCGCGTATAAAAGCTTGGGTGTGAGTTTGTGGTGTGTGTGTTTCTGGCCTTAGCCAGCAGCCAGCGTCTGTGTGTTTCTGGCCTTGGCCAGCAGCCAGCGTCTGTGTGTTTCTGGCCTTAGCCAGCAGCCAGCGTCTGTGTGTTTCTGGTAGTAGCCAGCAGCCTCTGTGTGTATTCCGCCATTGGACAACGAAGTTGATGACTGTTTAGTAAGGTGCTGACGATTAGAGAATAGCTACGGCCTCCAGTAAAGCGAAAAGGAGTTCAGATAGTGGATTAAAGATTCGGCCTTGGTAAGAAAGTTTAGAATCGTTCCGTTTTGATTATTTGAGCAAATAAAGAAATATCCACAGCCACGGGCTGTGAAATTAGGATTTGTTTAGTAGATCAGCCAGGAATAGTGTCAAGTGTTAGACGGTGCCCCGACTGAGCTAGACCAAAGCCTGTGAGTATGATTTAGCTTTTCATAGTGTTCTCAGTGAGTGAAATTGTAGACTTTCTCCACTTTCCTTTAGCCCTTATCATTTTAATAAACTGTGTTGTTTTAACCTAAATTACTGAGTATGTCTGCATATAATGTGATAAATGACACCCAGCATGAGTATACCGTCACAAATGGCGCCCAACGAAACATCGGACATTATGAGATTGTGCCACGTGTGTATTTCACCGGTGAGGGTGATATTAGTGAATTTCTAGTTAAATTAGACGATTATATTTTGTTCAATAATATACCTGAAAAAAGTAGATACGTAGTGCTTAAATGCTCGTTAAAGGGCGAAGCACTTTTGTGGTTGGAAAATATAGGAAAGTTTTTGATTAATGATGAAGCGAAAAGATTTGAACAAACTGTAATTGAGTTAAAAAAGGCATTTCCTCCCATTAAAGATAAAAGTATTTTGAGAAAAGAGTTCTATTGTAATAAGCAGAGTATATATGAGTCGGCGTCAAAATTTTATCTTCGTAAGCTGGAACTAAAAAATAAATTAGATTTAGATATTACATTTGAGGAGTTGTTGGACATTGTTTTTCCTCTTTTTAATCCAAATATACAAGACTTTATTGAAGTTAGAGCACCGAAGAATTTTGCAGAAATGCACCAGATACTATCGAAGTATGAGTCTCGGCATAGCTCGGATCCACGGGATTTGCGTAACCCTCGGCAGAGACCTGTCACGGATAGTAATTTGAGAAATGAGAGGGAACGTAATTTTGTGAGAGGGGGGCAGCGATTTCCGGATAGTAATGTGCGTAATAGAAATGATGGATTTGGTCGTAATATGTCGAATACGAGTAATGGTAATAGGAATGGTGGTGGTGCTAATAATTTTAGAAGTGGTGAGAGAAATATGCATGGAAATAGACAGAATAGTGGTTATGATCGTAGTGGGGGAGTACGGGACAGGAATGTTTCTTCGCAAGTAAGGAGATTAACTTCGGATGAGAATTTTGAAGGTAGATCAGTGCAAAGGAGAGGTGTGAGGAGGTCGGGTCAGTTAAACTGGTAAGTGACTGTATTTCGGAAGGTATGCAGTCACAGGTCAAATCGAAAAAGCCTTCTGTGAGTTTAAATAAAATAACTATTAATCCGGTTGAGTTACCTGAAGTGTTAATTGTGTTAGATGGTATTGTCGTTAAAAGTGTCTTCGATACAGGGGCAGATAAGTCGTTCATTTCTTTTGATTGTTATCATAAATATTTTTCGTATAAGAAGTTGAAAAGGTCAAGTCTGGTGGTTCAGTCGGCACAGGGAGTAGCTTGCGATAATAAAGGTTCAGTAGAATTGGAAGTTGAAATTCGTTCGGTTAAGACATGTTGGGAGTTTTGTGTGTTAGATGGATTAACGGTGCATTGTATAGTTGGTGTGGATTATATGAAGGATAGAGGAATTAGTTTGGATTTCTTTAAAAAGTCGTTAATAGTGAACAATGATGAGAATGTGAGTAAGAAAGAGCCTGTTTTAGTGTCAGTTAGTTTGGAGGAGTCGGGGTTAAGTGAAATCGAGAAGGAGGAATTTAATAAGTTTTTAAATGAATTTGGAGAGGTTTTTTCTGATAAACCGGGTTTAACGCATGTTGCGTGGCATGAGATTGATACTGGTTTAAAAGCACCTGTTGCTAGTAAACCATATCGTTATGATAAAGTTAAACAAGGTATAATTGATTATCATATTCAAAAAATGTTAGCGGACGATATTATAATGCCAATTGAGTCGCCTTTTGCATCTCCAGTAGTGTTATGTCGTAAAAATAATGGGAAAAGTTTAGATAATCCAGAGGCATATAGGTTTGCAGTAGATTATAGAAAGTTAAATGCGATAACGCAATACCCTCAGTATCCTATTCCAGTAATTGACGACATTTTGGCTAATATAACGAGTACGAATTATATGTCAACGTTAGATCTTACGTCGGGTTATTTTCAGATTGCAATGAAGCCGGAGGACATACCTAAGACTGCGTTTATTACTCGGGACGGTTGTTTTGCTTTTAAGAGAATGAGTTTTGGTTTATCGGGAGCGCCGGCAACGTTTCAGAAGGCCATGAATAATATCCTTAAACCTTTGCTTGGTAAGGGTGTCTTGGTCTATCTGGACGACATAATTATAATGGCAGCTACTTTTGAAGAGCATTTAAGATTATTGAGGGAAGTATTTACGTTGTTAAGAGATGCTGGGTTAACAGTTAAGTTAGAAAAATGTAAATTTTTGAGAAAAGAGATAAAGTATTTAGGAGTTAAAATTACGCGTGATGGTATTAATATAGATAATGAGAAAATGGAGGCAATTACGTCAATGAATCCCCCCAAAAATAGTAAGGAAGTGGCGACATTTTTAGGGATGGTGGCTTGGTTTGCCAAGTTCATTCCACGTTTTTCGGAGTTATGTGAACCGTTGTATAATTTAAAAAGGAAAAGGGTTAAGTTTGTATGGTCATCAGCAGCTCAGAGATCGTTTGAATTATTAAAAAAGGCAGTAGTTTCCCCTCCTGTTTTGGCTCACCCCGATTATTCGTCTCAGTTTGAAGTGTATTGCGATGCGAGTGCTGTGGGGGTTGGAGCGATGTTAGCACAGAAAGGTCGACCTATAGCGTTTGCGTCAAGAATTTTAAATGCAGCGGAAAGGAATTATTCAATTACGGAAAGGGAGTGTCTTGCAGTAATTTGGGCTTTGAATAAATTTCGTTGTTTTTTCACTAATATACCGGTTAAAGTCATTACGGACCATTCAGCTTTGACAAAGTTAACTAATGGAAAGGGGTTGTCGTCTCGTATGGTCAGGTGGTGTTTGAAGTTAGCAGAGTATAATGTTGTTGTAGAACATAGGGCTGGCAAGGAGAATGCGGTAGCGGATGCTTTGTCACGAAACCCGCATGGTGGTTTAGAGGTCACGGAGGAAGTTAAGTGTTGTGCATTGTCGTCGTTGGTGTTAAGGTCACGAGAGCAGTTAATAAGGGAACAGAAGCAAGATGAAGAATTTGGTAGCTTGTATCGATATTTGGAAAATCCTGATGATGTCCCGAGCGCAGATGTGCCTATGTTTGAGAAGTGGTCCCAATCTTTTAAGCTTATCGATGGTCTTCTTTTTTATTCTAAAATTGTAAATTCACGTGGAGAATTAAGAGTTTTTATTCCGGCTAGTCTTCGTAAGGCCATCTTGAAAGAATTTCATGATAATCCATTAGCAGGTCACTTAGGAATCAGGAAAACTTATGCTCGAATTTGTGAATCCTGCTACTTCCCTAAAATGCGGGAAGCAGTGCGCGCTTATGTCTCCAGCTGTAGCACATGCCAACGTTATAATTATAAAAATGTAAGTCCAGCTGGCAAATTAATTCCTATTAAAGTAAATTTTCCTAATGAATGTGTAGGTGTAGATTTAATCGGTCCTTATCCATTGTCTAATCCTAAAAGATATAGATTTGTACTAGTTATAGTTGATTATTTTAGTAAATGGGTAGAGTTAGTCCCCCTCAGGAAGGCTTCTGCACCTGCAGTTGCCGATGCATTTTTTGAGAACTATATTTCTAAATATGGTGCACCAATTAGGGTAGTGAGCGATCATGGCCCTTGTTTCATTTCTGATATATTTAAGGCCCTGTGTGAAAAGCTGGAGATCGATCATTCTTTTACTGTTCCGTATCGTCCTCAGTCTAATATGGCTGAACGTGTAAATCGTACATTAATTCAAATGATTTCTTCTTATGTTGGTTCTCATCATGCAAATTGGGACCAGTTTCTTCAACATTTTGCGTACGCACTTCGTACGGCAGTTCACGAGTCAACGGGGAAAACGCCTGCTGAATTGTTTTTGGGTAGAAAAGTTATTACTCCATTCCAAAGGTTAGTTATGGTGTCAGATGCGGAAAGTCAGTACATGTGTCAGGATATTGAGAGGTTGGTTAAGGAAGCTCAGGTTCAAATGGGAAAAGCGCAAGAAAAGCAAGCTCAGTATTATAATATGCGTAGAAGGGAGTTAGAAGTGAAAGTTGGAGATTTTGTGTTAGTAGAAAAGCATTGGTTAAGTTCAAGTCGTCAAAAGAGTAGCTAAGTTTGGTCCGAAGTTTGTAGGTCCGTTCGAGGTTTTGGAAGTTCGAAATAATAATTTGGTGGTTGATGTCAATGGTGAAAGAATGACTGTTAATCTGGATCAGGTTAGAGTGTATAAGTTTAGAGAAAATGGTAGTGAATGTTCTCATATGTCGAGTGGTGTTTCGCGAAATTCCCGATCCAATGAGTGTCCCGAGTCCAGCACTTCTTCGTCTAATTCTTTTCATCAATATTCAAGAAGAAAATTTGGTCAAACAGCTCCAAAGACTGTTATTGAAAGTCGAAAGCCTAGCAATCCGAGAGCAAAGTATAATAAAAATAAGAGAACTGTGTCAAATACATCGGACTCTGTGTGTCATAAAAGACAAAAAATTATAAATTGTCCAGTTCCTCCATCGATTAGACAACAACCTCACAAGCATAAATTAACTAATAGTTCACCATCTTCAGTGATTAATCCCCAGAAAAGATTTCGTTTGGACACTCGTAAAACTGTTAAGCGAAGTTTAAATTCTGAATTTTTGCCTAACAAGAAACTACATAGGTCCGGAAAGAAACGTGGCCTAGGATCTTCGGTAACTTCGGGTGCGTCTAGAAAGAGGAGGCAACTCTCAGATTACCGGCAACAACAGTGTGAACCTCGCCATGGAGTGAACCCAGCGAACCGGCCAGAGCAGAGTCGTCGAGTGGAACCTACGAGTATTCCACGGCATCCATTCAGAACCAGGCTCCAGGCACGACAATCAACTGTGGCGTCACCGTACAGTTCTGATGACGAGAGATCCTTCGTACAAGCCTTTTGGGACAGGAGGAGAAAGCCATCTTGCAGTATGAAGCCTGCCAGCAGCGAATCGTCTCTATGATTGGGTGATAATGTTCTTTATTAAATTTCTATTAGAGTGCATAGATGTGGTAGCAATGTGAAGGAATAGAAAGCAGAAAGACTGTTTGGTACTTTTGGCCATTTTTGGAATTTTTTTGACGGACTCACGTTTAGTGCTTAATTGTGTTCAAAATTTGTTTGCAAAATTGTTAGTTTTATGTATGTTGGAAATTTTGGTCTTAACTGCTTTTAAAAATTCTGGATCTATTGTTAAATGGTTATGTTATTTGTTTAAAATGTTATTATATTGTTATATTGTTCATGTGTTATAAAATGTATGTTAATGTATGTTTAAATTTTCAGAAAGTACAGATAGTAATTTGGGTTATTTTGTACACGCGCCGCGGTTCAGGCGCGCACGTGTTTTGCGGTCAAGAAGTCCTTGACACGCGTTTCTATCTCTTATACTAACATTTAATGAATTAACTTTCTTCTTATCGTTCGTGTTTTATGAGTTGCGTTTTGTACTTTAGTTGGAAATGGTTTCCGCAAGTTGCGAAGTTTTAAGCTGCATTTGAATTTGAAATTGTATTGTATTAAAATTGAATGTTAATGTGATTTTCTTGCAGGGAAGTATACCTTTTGTTATGTATTGATTCTGTTATTTTTCTTTTAGTTAATACAGATGAAGAGATTGATGACGTCATTTTGTAAATTTTTGATATTTTTTGATTGTTGCATAAGCACAGCGATATGCCGCTGTACGTATGTGCCCCAATTATTGTTCAAGTGGAGTTAAGTCTGAAGAAGTTTGGGAGTTAGTTCATTGGCTAATGGGTATGTAGGTATTACGTAGTAGCAGAGTTAGTTTAGTATGAAGTAAATGTAATTTTAGATGAAGTCGGAATTTGGATGAGGAAAGTTTTTGCGCATTGGATTTTTTGGACTTGGTGCGAATTCTAGTATATTAAAAGTTATGGAGAAATTTTTGGGTAAAGTTATAGTTGCATTGCAATATTGAGGGAAATTTCGGAAGGTTAGTGTTTTGAGAAATTTTAAGCACTCCCAGTGGAGTGGGTTGTTTTGAGAGAAGAAGTAATTAGTTTTGAAAGTTTTACGAGTTTTTGGAAGTTTTACGGAGGCTATTTGTAAGATAGAAGAATGATTGGACTGAATATGTGATTATTTGAGGCAAACTGAGTTTTTTTGGTTGTGATGGGTTAAAGTTAATATTTTAAAAGTTATGTTTCGGCGTTAAATTTCACCCATCACTGTGTTTTATTACGGCTCTAAATTTATAACAAGAAAAAGTTCTGGGCATGCATTTAGCCCAGCCCTTTTTCTCTGCGGAGTTCGAGGGGGGGTTGTGAGGGAGTGACCTTTAGTCATAAAGGCACTCTAGTGTTTCTGAGATCGTGACGTCAATAATTTAACATTTTGTAGGCGTAAAAGTGACATCTATCCTCTCTTTTACTTTAACTTTCTAGAGTGTGTGTGCTCTTTCGAATTCCGCAGTTAGCTCGCGGTTATTAGTATTATGTTAATGAGAAGTATCTCAGTTTGTCGCGTATAAAAGCTTGGGTGTGAGTTTGTGGTGTGTGTGTTTCTGGCCTTAGCCAGCAGCCAGCGTCTGTGTGTTTCTGGCCTTGGCCAGCAGCCAGCGTCTGTGTGTTTCTGGCCTTAGCCAGCAGCCAGCGTCTGTGTGTTTCTGGTAGTAGCCAGCAGCCTCTGTGTGTATTCCGCCATTGGACAACGAAGTTGATGATTGTTTAGTAAGGTGCTGACGATTAGAGAATAGCTACGGCCTCCAGTAAAGCGAAAAGGAGTTCAGATAGTGGATTAAAGATTCGGCCTTGGTAAGAAAGTTTAGAATCGTTCCGTTTTGATTATTTGAGCAAATAAAGAAATATCCACAGCCACGGGCTGTGAAATTAGGATTTGTTTAGTAGATCAGCCAGGAATAGTGTCAAGTGTTAGACGGTGCCCCGACTGAGCTAGACCAAAGCCTGTGAGTATGATTTAGCTTTTCATAGTGTTCTCAGTGAGTGAAATTGTAGACTTGCTCCACTTTAGCCCTTATCATTTTAATAAACTGTGTTGTTTTAACCTAAATTACTGAGTATGTCTGCATATAACGTGATAAATGACACCCAGCATGAGTGCACCGTCACAAAGCATTGATAAGCGCAGTGAGAAGAGCATTCCTAAATATACAGGGTGATTATAATTAAAGCCCGAGTTTCAAAACGCTCTAAAAAGGGAACCACTCGTTAGAATGGCGTCAAAATTTAACAGCGTATTATTGAAGAAGGGGGGAAAGAACATGAACCAAAAAAAAGTTCCAAATTTGAGTGACAGATGGCGCTGTAAGCGTCAGTATATGTAAATTAAAATACCTGGCATGCGCACGACAATTTCAGGTGTTATAAAAGCGTTGGGTAAACGGCGTTTCCTCATTTCGCTTCTCAGACGTTGGCCATGAGTGTCTCAATGACCCCGGATACACTTCGATCGGTTGTGGAACATGCTGTTTCCCGATTTAATCTTGTTGCACACGACGGTGGACAGCATACTGAACATGTTTTGCGCCAGTCTCGCCAAACTTAAAAACCGATTGGATGGATGCTTTTTACGCGGTTTTTGGCCTCAGGACAATTAAAAACCGATTTTTCCCATCCGATCTGGTACGACCTTGCCGTGGTGGACGGGCTTGCGTAACTAACAGTATCACACGCGTACATTCATGCACACTGAACAATACAGTTGGTTTATATCGTGTAACTTACGCCTTAGCCGTTGTTTTACGATTTGTCCTTTGTAGTCGAAATTCTGACGCTTACAGCGCCATCTGTCGCTAAAATTTGGAACTTTTTTTTTGGTTCATGTTCTTTCCCCCTACTTCAATAATACGCTGTTAAATTTTGACGCCATTCTAACGAGTGGTTCGCTTTTTAGAGCGTTTTGAAACTCGGACTTTAATTATAATCACCCTGTATTTAACCAGTAGACCAGCATGAGTTTTTCGTACATCAAAGTTTGAGGTTATTTTCTGAAGTGTTTTTTCATTAATTTTTAATTAAATGCAATTTGTAATCAAACAACGTGTTTTAATAATTTTAGGATGCACTATGCGAAAATCTTGTCTGAAAATATTTCGTATGATACTTCATTTATCATTGTGTGTTTTGTATGAGCATAAAAAAATATTTTCCGAAATAATATGCATGATTATATAAACCAAATGAAAAAAATTAACTTTAGTCTGTATTTTTTTCTTTATTTGTTTATATTTATTATGTTTAATTTTATACCTTCATCTATTTTATGAAGCATTGATTTTTAGGATTTTTTCCTCTTTACAGATATGCCAGTTTAAATTTTTTTACAATGTTTTAAAATACTTTGTATTATAATTTTAAAAATTAAATTTTATGTAACAGCACTTAAAAAAAATGCATATTAAATTTTTCTTTTTCTATTTAAAATACCACGATTTGGGATTGATTAAGTGTGGCAGAACAGCAAAATTTCATTTTAAGACGTAGTTTTTAATTTTATAACCCAATAAAATCCAATAATTTTATTTTTCCCTTTCAATGCTACCGACAAATGTAAAACTAACTCAAGATTAACAAAAAATACGAAACAGGACAAACAAAGATATACCGTCTGCTCTTTTCAAAGGATTGTTTTTCCTAAATGCATTCAATTATGTAAACAAAATAAAACCCAATAAACATAACTCTGTGTTTCCTTTTTATTTGTTCTTATTGTGCAAAACCCGATTTTAAACTTTCCCTTTAGTGTGCGAAACATTGATTTCTCTCAGTTTATTTCATTTGTCTTTATAAGTACGCCAGATTTCAATTACTTCAACGGTTTAAGCTACAGAACGCCAAAGGAAAAACATCAAGAAGATGGTCGTAACTCTAATTTTAAAAGGCGCAGGATAAAGTTGTTTCGATTAAAATTCCTTGTTTAATATTTTCTATAACCCTATTATAGCAAAATTCATTTGAGGAGCCGTATGCATATTTACTTGCATAACAACATTTAAAATCGTAATATGAAGCCTTATATTTCTTTATTTCTTTCTATTTTTCATGAAACATTTGCACTGAATACAATCTTTCTCTAATTTTTTCTAATTCTGCCTGATCATTTAACTTTCAAATGCCTGATTAAAAACAAACAAACAAAGAAAAAACAATTTAAAAATGTCTTTCGGCTTCATTTCGTAAATAAATCATGGGAAAAATACTTCCTTAAAAATCCTATTTAGTTTTAAGTAGGGTTTACAGATGAAAAGTAGGTTGTTGCCAACATACAATACCGGGCTTTAATTGAAAAAAATAATTTTCCTTGATAAAATTGCATAATATTAAACATACATGAATTTTAAGAACAATGATAAGGAATAAATTTTATTTGTTCATTCCAGAACAAAATATGATACTTAGCAAGCTTACAAACAAAACAAAAAAGCAAATATTGCTACAATTGAAAACATAAATCAATCTATATTCTGAAACGGAATTATGACTGCAATCTATATGTTAAAATTTGAATTAATAATTTCAGTATTTATGTTGCTGGCTACATTATTTATTAAAGCCTCAATATTATTCAAATAGTGCAACAAAATGACTGCCTTCCCTGATTTTTTTAACATTGCCACTTTTGGCAACATATACAGGGTGAGTCATAAATATCGAAACAATAGGCTATCTCCTTAAATATTGCCCCTAGACCCATACTTCCAATTGCAAAAATTCATAAAAAAAGATGAATTTTTTGATAAGATAAGTTACAACTCCATGGGGGGTCTGTTTTAAAAAATACGAAAATTAAATTTTTATACGGCCCCCAGAGGATAAAACTTCCAATTAGAAATATTTTCTTTATCCCTTCCTGAATTGAACAAAAAAAATTTCATCTCGATATCTGCAAATACCTGAAAGATATTAAAATCCAAAATTTTCCGAAATTCCTGACTTACACCACTTAAGCATACCTCTGAGCGCAGCAAAATCAGTTCATTTGAAGTACAATTAAGGGATCGACCATAAATTTACGTATTGTTAAATGTCGATCCAAGACAATACTTAAACTTTTAGATATAAAATAAAAGCGTATAGGTTTTTGCTTTTAACTTCGCTGAAATATGCTAGATGTCTGCAATATTTCGACCTTGCCGCCAACTTCGTAACTGGCACGACTTATTGACATATGATGTCTTATTAAACTGTTATTAAAAGTGTTATCAAATTAAGTGATATTAATTAAACTCTCATTAAAAGTGTCTTAAAAACTTATTGGCGCAGGCAATAAGTTTAGTAAATATAGTAATAGCGATAATGACGCTTTTATTAGCGGAATCATTGGAAATATATTTTAATAAATTACATAGAAATATTTTCAAAAATCTACTTTATACTACAGTTAAACCGCTATAACGGGCGCTCCCGAATAGCAGACACCTCTGTTTAACGGACTATTTTCCAGTCCCCATTCTCAAAACCTAAATTTGTGTATGTTTACCCTCTGAATAATGGACATTCCGAATAGTGGACACTATATAAGGCGATAAAGGATGAAAAAATATTTTTTTAAGGAGAAAAAAATGAAAAAAAAGTAAAAAGGCCTCTAAAATTATCAGGGAATTTTGTGATAAATGAGATGGGGAAAATCCCCCCCCCCCCAAGTTCAGAGTTGAATTGAAGGGGTTGCCCAGGAGGGACATCTTCCAGAGCATTGAAATATCCCCTCGGAAAATTGAGATTTTATGCTTTTAACAGTCAAAAAGTGCAATCCCCGACCGGAACTCTATAATGTCCAATAATGTCACTTTGAAAAACAAATTACAAGTAATCGCAAGCAAAAGTTAACTTTTGTAACAGGGTTTTTTTCACAAGCATGTAATGAACAGTGGGTAAAGATGTGTACAGTTTTATTTAGTCGCATTGCTTAAAAAATAATTTTTATTTCTGATTAATCATATAAAAGAGGTTTTAGGACACATAAAAGTCAATTAATAAGATGTTAAACGTTTCTTGGCACTTTTTGAATATCTTTGATTTTCCCAATAGCGGACACTTCCGAATGGCGGACAATTTCTGCGTTCCTGAAGTGTCCGTTATATAGAGGTTTTACTATATTCCGTTTCAAAATTTATGAAGGTTTTAAACATATTTTTGCTTTCTTCTATCTATACAAGAAGAAAGTATTGGATTCATGAAAATTTTAAATTTCGATTTTCGATGGATTCACACGTTTTAGGGCTCAGAGATACCGAAAAACATGTTTCTATGAAATGTCTGTCTGTGAATCACAGCACAATGAAAAAATTTGAAATCGACGTGATAAAAAAATAAAGTTTAAATCAACTGACGCATTTAAACGGCAATTAAAGAAGGTGACAATGGCAAAACTTAGTCTGAAATCGAAACTATACAGCATTTAAACGTTAGGAGCCCATCTTTGCCCATGTTAAAACTAAATGCACTTTACTGCATCAAATGTTTTTATTTCAGTATTTCTCATTTTTAAACCGACATACACTGTAAAAAAAATCTGTAACCTTAGTAATCTAAATTAACCGAAATCTCTTATGCTTACTAAAGTTTTATGTGTACACTGTACAAGAAAATGATGTCAATCTACAAAACTAGTAAGCAAAACTAAAACCATCTGTATCTTTACAAAAGAATTTACTAAAATTTTGGTAACTTTACTAAAATTTTATCTATAATGCTCGTTATCGTCACTTAAAAAGTTCTAGGAATACGATTTCCCAAAAAAATTCTTAGTAACCTTAAAATTTGTTTGATTCAAAGTGCAAATCTGTATCTGTTACATGAATTTTTATTGTTGCCGTTACATAAAAAGTTCTTGGAATACAATTCTACTAGAAAAAATTTTGTAATTCTCCCAATTTTTTTTTACAGTGTACGTCAATAACCGTCGGTTACGGTAAATTTTCAACTCAGAAAATTTACTTTTAAAAATATGATTTGTTTACAAAAATTACTTTTTTTTAATATTGCTATTTTAAATACTTTTATTTTTTTAAATAAATATTATTTAAAATGCTGAATTAAAATTGAAAATTAGACATTTTCGTTTAATCAAAAGAAAAAAATTCAATGCGAAAAATAATATTTTGAGTTATAACAATTTTAATTTACTCAAATTTTTTTGAAAAAAAAAATTATTAAGAAGTCTTATGATGTGATAATGCTTAAAAATTGTATGGTTAACCATCACAAAACATTCAAAATTTAAACTTTATAAATAAATAAATAAAATAAATGTTTCCTGGACCCATTACAGCAACATTGTTTCTTCAATCACAGGCATTTCAATTTGTGTCTGATCCCTTGAAACATCACGATTTATTAAAATTGTCATAACTCTCTGAGTTTTGAAGATATCAAGATGAATTTTTTTTTGTTCAATTCAGGAATGAATAAGAAAAATTTTTCCAATTGGATGTTTTATCCTCTGGGGGCCGTATAAAAATTTAATTTTCGTATTTTTTAAAATAGACCCCCCATGGAGTTGCAACTTATCTTATTAAAAAATTCATCTTTTTTTATGAAACTTTGCAATTGGAAGTATGGGTCTAGGGGCAATATTTAAGGAGATAGCCTATTGTTTCGATATTTATGACTCACCCTGTATAAGGATACATTCTGCCGAACTTGAAGTGAAGAGAATGAAATGTTTTTTGATTGCACGAGTTTTGTAGATATTTTGTGTGTTTTAAGATGTTATCTCTTCTGGAGATTTTTCTAATGTGTGAGAAATTAGAAATACGAGGGAGAGTCCGAAAATAAGTTTTCCCTGGCGACTGTGGACAGAGGTGTGTATGAAAGACAAAACGTATAATGAAACATTTAAGGAAAGACGTAACTTTACTTTTCTATTTAAATTCCAGGTGAGTTGAGACATTTCCCATTTCCTTTATAAGCTTCAAAAAGACCTCTAGTAAAAAATCAGGGCTTTGCATACTTAAGAAGCGTTGAAACGCTGTGTGATTTCGGCATTGCTCCCAAAGTTTCAGTCAAGCATTGCTTTAGTCTATAGTGGTCGTACAAGCCCGTCCAGGTCATACTTGACCTGGACGGGTTTGTTGACCCAGACCTTCTTACCAAGATTTGTTGATGCCTCTCTGTGGAAGTCTATGGGCTAGATGTGATGTCGAAACAAAAGGTGCGGAGATAGTGCCGCTAATTCAGTGAGGGGCATCATCAAGTGTTGGACAGATCGAGACCTTGACGGCCGTGCACGGCCACTACTGACAATAGCAGCGCTTGACTACAGCTTTGGAAGCAATTTCGAAATCACACAAGCAGTTCAAAGCTTCCCTTTCGTATGAAAAGCCATGATTTTTCCCTGGAGGTGTTTTTGAAGCTTACAAAGGGGTATGGCAAATGTCTCAACTCACTTGGCACTTATGTAGAAAAGTAAAGTTACGTCTTATCTTTAATGTTTCATTATATGTTTTGTCTTTCATATACACCTCTGTCCACAATCGCCTGGGGAAACTTATTTTCGGACTCTCTTTCGTATGTATGAGCAATTGATTTAAAGCACTGTAACGAAATTTGATGCAATGTTTGTGTTTTCCAAATGTTACAAATCTATTTGTTTACGTGGCATCTAGTCATTGAAATGACCAACACGATTATAATGAAGCCCAACGAAAAAAATACCAAGCTTCATGAAAATGAAACAAAAACATCTGCACTGCCCGGTTGTGTCATCCTGATATAATATAGTATTGTCATCCTGAGTAGCTCTTTTTTGTCACGATACATACGTCAATTTATAATTAACTCAATTTTTTAAACTATTTGATAAATAAATGTTGAATAGCTTTTTAAAAGGCATATAAAATGTTCTCAAATTGTGATAAATAATTAATAAAGATAATCCAGAAAAAAAATGCAAGAAATGAATATTACCAAAGGTTACAAAATAAACAAATATTTTTAGTGTTCTCTTATTAAGAACAATTATATATTCTATCTAAATTCATTTAATTGCTTAAAAAATAAGAATAAACATAATTACCAGTTTTACCTTAATTTTTTTTCTTAAGTTTCTAAACTTCCCTTTAGCCATGGAAACATTGATTTTCTCCTTTTTGTCGTTATGAGTTCACAAGTTTTAAATTGTTTCAATGTTTTAAAAGAACTTATGAAACAATTTTATAAATCTAATTTTAGATAATAGTTATTAGAAAATGTATATAAAAATTGTTTAATACGGGCTGAATCGTAATTTAAAACATCTTAGAAATAACCAATGCGAAACATTAAGGTTTTAACTTTAAATACAGAGATTGATTTTGTTTCCTTATCCTTTTTAATGTTTCTGAGAAATATAAATAGGTAAAATATAAAATAAAATGAATATTTAAATAGACGAAAACGATCTGTGTGCTACTTTTTTAAAATTGTTATTCGAAAATATAATTTAATTATATATATATATATATATAAACGTATCTTTTTCTTTCCGTTTATTAGTTTCTATTGCCTAACTCTGATTTTATACTTCTCTGTAATGTATAAATTATTAATTTTATTCCTGTAAGTTTTTCCTTTCCTCTTTATAAATATGTCTGTCTTAACAACCTATTTCTTTTTTCTTTTCTTTTCTTTTCTTTTTTGTTTTTCTTTTTTTTATATACAATAAACTGAAAATACGGGATAAACACCACTTTTAAGCTAAGATATCCGTAATATTTAGCATAAATATTTCTGCTATTAAATAGTATGAAATTAGGCTTAGAAAGATTAGTGACGTCAAAAAACTTTAAGTGATGGATCAAGCAAACTCTTCTTGCCCGTACATCGTACGGGCAAATTAGTTAAGCGGTCAAATTATTTTAATATTTAAGGATATTTTATAGGAAAATTGTATAAATCAAATTTTATATAATTATATAGTTTTTAAATGTATTATATTTTCTTTGCGTAACACGAATAATTAAAATTTCGGATAATTTACTTTTCATTATTTTTTATTGGTTGATAAATGTGCATCGTAAAATAATTTTACGACATTTTTCCCTTTTCATTTATTTCCTTTGGGTTTTACGTCAGAACAGTCAAACGAAAAGACCACTTATAACTATTCTCGTTTAATGCTATAAATGGTACATTTTACTTCAGAAAGTAATTACAGTGGATAAAAAGGAAAACTTAAATTGTTTCATTCATCTTTGTGATACTCATTAGAATCACCAAATGACCGAATGCAATTGCAATTAAAATCAATCATTAAGTATTTTTTCTATGTACCTTATTTTTTTTTCTATTTTTGTATTATCTGTTATATTTCTTGGAAATGTATTACAGAATTTGTTAATACAAATCTCAAACATAAAACTAAAAAAATACGTTTTACGTATAGATTGTACAAATTTTATAGAAAATATATGTTATATTATAAGAAACAACATAATTTGTAGAATATTTTTGGGTAAAAAAGAATACAGATAATAAATTATGTATCGAACTTAAAACATAATTATGCTTTAGGATTTATTCATGATTTCTACCTCAGAAATTAAACTTAATTGTTGTAGGTGCCATTGCTCTTGAGAAAGAACCACGTACTTTAATCTCCAATTTTATTTGCAAT
Organism: Maratus speculifer; assembly: GCA_964019185.1. Lineage (NCBI taxonomy): Eukaryota > Metazoa > Arthropoda > Arachnida > Araneae > Salticidae > Maratus > Maratus speculifer. The sequence continues at coordinate 74,454,252 of OZ025293.1, forward strand.
TGTTCCAATAGTGCTAATTCCATTTGATTGTTTGTCATGTTTAAGTTTTTTATATTGGGTTATTCTATATTCATTGTAGATGTTGAATTGCAGTATTATATAGTGGTTATCTATATCTATATCTATATCTATATCTATCTATCTATATCTATCTATCTATCTATCTATCTATCTATCTATATAACCATTAATTGTATTACAGTATATGAACCATTGAATTTAATAGGAAATTACCACATTGAAACATATGAGAAAAAGAAAAAATGAATGCAAATGGAATTTGCAGAACAAAGGCAGAATCCTCAGGCCCCAAATACTTTGAAAATACAAATGAAGTGTGTGGTTTCATCTTTGTATTAGCCATGAAAAGCCATGAAATAATACGAATTTGGGGCTACCAACACGCACAAAACCAAAACCAAATGATTAAAAAACTTCAAAAACAAACACATCAAAATTACTAAATTGGATAGAACAATAAAAAGGGAAAAATAAACAAAGCAATAAAATAAATTAGAAACGAAGTTATCTTATTTAAAATGCGATAGCAGAAAAAATATATCATACACCATAGTTTACATTATAAGATGTAAAACAAAATCATTTAATTTGACTGTGCTATCTAAACTCAATAGTTTAAGAAAATATGAAATAAGAATTAATAAAGAATACTGCCCAGTTAAACTGATGGCATTGAGCTCACAGGCATTGAGCTCAAATACTAATTGTACGTTAAAGCCTTATATTTTCAAGGGTTATTTCCGTTCGAAAAAAAATTAAGAAGGGGAAACAGCTCTCCCCTTTCCTCTTTTTTTATACTTATTCTTTGAACCTCCTATACTATCAAAGACATGCATTATCATATAAAAAATCTATATCCAATATTCAGAGCAAATGAGATAATTCTTAATAAAAACCCATTTAGCATTTATATAATTTAAAAGGAGTTATCCCTCTCTTTTATACTTAACTATTAAACTTCCAAAACTATTCAGAGATTTGAACGAAATCTGAAAATTCTGCTTGAAAAACCCATTTATATAAATTAAGGGGGGCATTAGAACCCCTGTTCCCCCTATTTATACTTATTCAGTGAACACCTAATAACAGTCACGGAATCGCCTCATCAGAATCCTAATCTAAATTTTGAACGAAAACTTAATTTTGCATGAAAATCCCATTTATATCAACTAAGGGGAGGGGCATGAGCCCCCCGTTCCAACTCTTATACATATCGAATGAACTCCAGAAACTAATCAGGGAAGCGCCTTGTCAGGATATACCTACATACAAAATTTCAAATGGATCGGATATTTTTATCACGAGTTATCGCGTTACGCACTAACGTACGAACGAACATACATACAGAACGGACGGGCACATAAGCTCTCAGGGTATGATAGCCTGTGAGCTAAAAATAGATAATTAATCTAATAGGCTTAATAATCACTATTCTAATTCATTATAAAAATATTTAAAATTTAATACATGTAAAAAATATATCAAAATATTGAATTTAACATTTTAAATAATTATTACAACATTAAACAACTAATTTATCCATAAACTAGCGGACCCGCCCGGCGTTGCCCAGGTCCGTATTAACAATATTAAACGAACTTGAAATTTGTATGATTTTATCATTAACTTGAAACATGCAGAAATGCATTGTCTGAAATACGTGGCCACTGACTGTGTGAAAAATCGGTTTAAAAAACAGCTAATGTTAAGCTCTAAAAATACTCAAAATGAGCGATGAGAAACGTGGGAGGGAATATGTATCCAACGATTGCGTGATTTTCGTGTTAAAGTGTTGATATTTATCAAAAATCACTGTTAAGTCACGTAACTAATTATTATTTTCACATAGAAATCCAAGTGAAATATTTTGAATTTCAAACTAATTACATCACTCTTAAATCCGACTATACCATGAATGAAATTGATACTCGATGGTAGCTAAAATGTTGGTATGTAGTATTATAATTTCAGAGCCATTTAACAAAAGTAAGTGATATTTTTATCAAATCATGCGCAATATTCACTCTATGGATAAATTCCTAACCGTAAACTTTTGTACCGTAACCATAACCTGCCTGGAACCTAACTTTGACTTAACAGTATCTAACCGTAAATTAAATATAACATAAATGTAACCTAGCCTTTACTTTATTGTAACATATCCTTATTCTAACCATACAACAAATGCAATTTAACTTTATCCTAACTTTAACTTAACCGTGACCTAACTGTAACCTAACGGGATATTAAATATAATCAAAGAATTAACGTAATGTATTTGCAACCTAAATGTTATTAAACCATATATTGATTTCATGTCCATGGAAATTATTTTGTCTTGTTCGGATCTGGTTATGATTCATTAGAACATTTTTGTCGGGTTCAGATTTCGTTCGGTTTAGATTTTAGGTATTTTTTGATATTGAGTTATAATGTTCGGGTCGTATTCACGTCCATGGAAATTATTTTGCCTTGCTCGGATACAGTTATGGTTCTTTGGAATATTTTTGTCGGGAACAGATTTGTTTCAATTCAGATTTCGGCTTTATCTTCAAATGGAATTTTTGGATTCGGGTTTCATAGCGTGTTCACGGAAATTATGCTGCCTTGTTCGAATAAGAACATGCTTCACTGGAATATTTTTTTTCAAGTTCAGATTTGGTTCAGTTCAGATTTCGTGATTTTTTCAAAGAATTTTTTTAGGTTCAGATTCGGTTCATGTGAATGGAAATTTTTTGTCTTATTCAGATCCGGTTACGATTCTCTGGAATATTTTTTATCAGGTTCCGATTTGGTTCGATTCAAATTTCAGGTATTTTTTTAAATAAAATTTTTAGGTTCGGATCTCGTTCATGTCCACGGAAATTATTTTGCCATACTCGAATCCAGTTATGATTCTTTCGAATATTTTGGTCAAATTTAGATGTGGTTTGGGTCAAATTTCAGTTTTTTCAAATCGAATTTTTTAGGTTCGAGTTGGGTAGTCCATAGAAATTATTTCGTCTTGCTTGGATTGGGTTATAGTTCTTTGGAATATTTTTGTCAGGTCCAGATTTGGTTCAATTCAGATTTCGGGTTTTTTCTTCAAATATAACTGTTGAGCTCGGGTCTTCTTGCATGTTCACGGAAATAATTCTGTCTTGTTCGAATAAGGACATGCTTCACTGGAATATTTTCGCCGAGTTCAGATTTCGTTCAGTTCGCGATTTTTTCAAAGAATTTTTTTGGGTTTGGATTGTGTTCATGTCCATGGAAATATTTTGTCTTGTTTGGATCCGGTTGCGTTTCTTTGAAATAGTTTTGTCAGATTCAGATTTGGTTCGATTCAAATTTCAGGTATTTTTTTGAATGGGAGTTTTAGGTTCGTATCGGGTTCATGTCTACGGAAATTATTTTGTCTTACTCGAATCCGGTTATGGTTCTTTAGAATACTTTGGAGAGATTTAGATGTGGTTTGGGTTAAAGTTCAGGATTTTTCAAACGGAGTTTTTTAGGTTTGAGTCGGAAGGTATTAGTTAGGTTTGACCTTGGAAAGTATTTTGTCTTGCTGGGATCGGGTTATAGTTCTCTGGAATATTTTTATCGGTTTCAGATTTCGTTCGAGTCATATTTCGGGTTTTTTTAAAGAAAATATTTAGGTTCGGGTCAGATTTCATGGCCACGAAAATTATTTTTCCTTGTTTGAATCGGGTTATGCTTCACTTGAACATTTTTGCGGGATTCAGATTTGGTTCGGGTCAGTTATCAAATCCATAGTTTTTTCCAAACAGAATTTTTAGGTCAGTGTCGGATTTATACTCACGGAAATTTTGTGTATCACGGATCGGTGTGTGGTCTGTTTTTTTTCTGGTTGGGATCGGGTTATGTTTAAATTAGTCTAAACATTAAGGTTATAATCAGTTTTGCTACTATTCTTTTTATGGCTATTTCTGTTGGATAATTTACTTTGCTATTTGATAATTTATTATGGTGAATGAATCGTTTGCGGATACAAACAATTGTACGCCAAACACCTATTTTATTTTTGTTTTAAAAACAAATTAAAGCCATATTACAATTTTAAATTGAATAGAACACATTTAAATTTAATCAATGATTAAAAAATATAAACTCTTAGAAAAGTGTTGTGTAATGTTTTTTACTGCAACACAGCTATTGACTCATACATTCTAATGTTCGAAATGCCAAAAATATGTGTACACCCATATAGTAAAAAGAAATTAATAGAGTGGCAGTATAATGTCTTGGGGTGACGCAAAAAATGTAACTCTAAAATCCGCGACATTAAGTACAAATAAGCACCAACAAAACCATGTCCTTTGAAAGTCCGATCAATTCAAACTGGTTTAAACCAGTATTTCTTTGTCTTTGTTTTTTACCTTTGAAACTGTTATTGAATAGATGACTAAAATTTCGTTTAAAAAATAACGTTTTGTGCCATTATTGCCTGTAATACACGATCAGAATGCGTGAAAGATACAATTAGATCAATCATAGGTAAGAATTATTTGATTATTTTTATCATATCACTTTGAAATATCAATATAAAAGCATCATTTAAGACTTTGCTTGAAAAATCAACATTCTTTCGAGAATGTCTTAAAATCGTCTGCACTCTGAAATCTAGATTTTAGATTAATATTATTATTTAAGTGTTTATGCATGATTTTAAAAGAATCTTTTCATCACTATATTTTATATATTGACATGGTATTATAAATATGTTGTTAAATCATAAACATTTTTGATCTACGTTATAAAGTATTAAAAATTTCTGAAAAAAAAACGAGAAATCTTTTAGTAATACAATTTTTTATTTCAAATCATATGTTTTCAATATTTTTTTTAATTTTGTTTTCACATTTAATTATTTTTAATTTTCCAATTTCAATTATTTTAAAAGCAAACATTTGTTTTAATAAATAATATGATAGAAAAAAACATTTAAAAAAATTACTATTTCTTCGTAAAATATGCTTCAGCTGTAATTCATTTCTTCCAATCCGTCTTATTAATACAAAATTCATTCCTTGTGCTTTGTTTTGAGACATTAAAATTTCAGCGATAAATGGTTTCATATTGCAAATCTTTTTTTTTTTCGGTTTACTTCGCCACCACCTATCTTTTTCCTCCATGGCGTACAACATCTGTGATTAAAAAAAAAAAAAAAAAAAAAAAAAAAAAAAAAAAAAAAAAGAATCCTCATTTAAACTGACAGTTTGCCACTCTTTTAATTTTAAAGGTCAGTACCAGTTTTTAAAATTATTTCTGCGAAAATTTTATGCAACCAACCAACCATAAGAAAATGAAAAGGAAAAAAGCTAAAAAAAAGCGATTTTTTATGAGAGTGAGGTTTGGAATTTAATTAATTACTCAGTTAATAAATAGAATTTAGAAATTCTGAGCGTCAGGTGCATCAGGAGAGATATTGGGCTACTCTCAGAAAACTTTTGAGCTTCGTACGTACCGTAGTTTTTGCTAACTATCGCAGACACACACACACATACACACACAGAGCGATTTGTTATTTTATTAATATAGTAGCTGACCCGCCCGGCGTTGCCCGGGTCCGTATTAACAATATTAAACGAACTTGAAATTTGTATGATTTTATCATTAACTCGAAACATGCAGAAATGCATTGTCTGAAATACATGGCCACTGACTGTGTGAAAAATCGGTTTAAAAAACTAATGTTAAGCTCTAAAAATACTCAAAATGAGCAATGAGAAACGCGGGAGGGAATATGTATCACACGACTGCGTGATTTTTGTGTTAAAGTGTTGATATTTATGAAAAATCACTGTTAAGTCATGTAACTAATTTTTTTTTTTTCACATAGAAAACCCAAGTGAAATATTTTGAAATTCAAACTTATTATATCACTCTTAAATCCATCCATACCATGAATGAAATCGATACTCGCTGGTAGCTAAAATGTCGGTATGTAGTATTATAATTTCAGAGCCATTTAACAAAAGTAAGTGTTATTTTTATCAAATCATGCGTAATGTTCACTCTATGGATAAATTCCTACCTGTAAACTTTTGTATCGTAACCATAACCTGTCTGTAACCTAACTTTGACTTAACAGTACCTTACCGTAAATTAAATATAACATAAATGTAACCTATCCTTCACTTTATTGTAACATATCCTTATTCTAACCATAACATAAATGCAATTTAACTTTAACCTAACTTTAACTTAATCGTGACCTAACTGTAACCTAACGGGAAATTAAATATAAAAGAACTTGCAAAGTTTGCAAAGACTTACCGTAATGTAATTGCAACCTAAATGTTACCAAACCATATATTGGTTTCATGTCCATGGAAATTATTTTGTCTTGTTCGGATCTGGTTATGATTTATTAGAACATATTTGTCGGGTTCAGATTTCGTTCAGTTCAGATTTTAGGTTTTTTTTTTATATTGAGATTTAATGTTCGGGTCGTATTCATGTCCATGGAAATTATTTTGCCTTGCTCGGATACAGTTATGGTTCTTTAGAATATTTTTTCGGGAACAGATTTGTTTCAATTCAGATTTCGGCTTTTTCTTCAAATTGAATTTTTGGGTTCGGTTTTTCTTGCGTGTTCACGGAAATTATGCTGCCTTATTCGAATAAGAACATTCTTCACTGGAATATTTTTTTCAAGTTCAGATTTGGTTCCGTTCAGATTTCGTGATTTTTTCAAAGAAATTTTTTAGGTTCAGATTCGGTTCATGTGAATGGAAATTTTTTGTCTTATTCAGATCCGGTTACGATTCTTTGGAATATCTTTTATCAGGTTCTGATTTGGTTCGATTCAAATTTCAGGAATTTTTTAAAATAGAATTTTTAAGTTCGGATCTCGTTCATGTCCACGGAAATTATTTTGTCACTAGCGAGCTACGCCCGCTAGCTGGGCCACATTTTCCAAACGAACCTCGGTATTAAGCAGTATATAATAAGCAAAAAAATTCATTTAATAAGAAAGTCTTGGTGTTCGAATCCTCAAGTACAAAAAAAAGTAAATTAAAGAACCATGGTCCCGTTAAAAATATGTGATTTCGCAATGTGGGAAACGTGCACTTGAAAAAAAAAAGATTGTGGATCGGAACTATGGTCGCTTCGCGCCCATAGTCCCGTTAAAAATATTTGGTTTTGCACGGTGGGCACTACGCGCTCTTAAGACATTTTTCCGTATTTTTTAGTTCATCAGATGCAGATTTTTACGCAGATTCTGAATATATAATCAGTTTTTTTCTACTTTAAAAACTGTCTGCATGATGGTTTAAGAAAAAACGCGCAAAAAACGCAATTAGCGCCGGTAGAAAAAGCGGTTTTCGGCTGTTTCTTCTTTTAGCCAAAGGGGAAAAGTTAGGTTCTTCACCGCAAGGTAGCGCAGTGTTCTGCCTCGGAGCTCCGTTTGAGCTCCGTTTCGGATTTGAGATTTTTTTCGTTCCGATTCCCAAGGGGGTTTTAATTCATAACTTTTTTAATTTTGGTCCCACGGTCTCGAAAATGCCCGAAATGACTTCCCCGGAATATTTCCAATCGAAAGACACCTCTCGCGACTTCCAACTCGCCCGCGTTGCGAAGTCTAATCGGCTTCAAGCAGACAGAGGCGCAGGGATTTTATTAGTATAGATACTCGAATCCAGTTATGATTCTTTCGAATATTTTGGTCGAATTTAGATATGGTTTGGGTCAAATTTCAGTTTTTTTCAAATCGAATTTTTTAGGTTCGAGTTAGCTTTATGTCCATAGAAATTATTTTGTCTTGCTTGGATTGGGCTATAGTTCTTTGGAATACTTTTGTCAGGTCCAGATTTGGTTCAATTTAGATTTCGGGTTTTTTCTTCAAATATAACTGTTGGGTTCAGGTCTTCTTGCATGTTCACGGAAATAATTCTGTCTTGTTCGAATAAGGACATGCTTCACTGGAATATTTTCGCCGAGTTCAGATTTCGTTCAGTTCGCGATTTTTTCAAAGAATTTTTTTGGGTTTGGATTGTGTTCATGTCCATGGAAATATTTTGTCTTGTTTGGATCCTGTTGCGTTTCTTTGAAATAGTTTTGTCAGATTCAGATTTGGTTCGATTCAAATTTCAGGTATTTTTTTGAATGGGAGTTTTAGGTTCGTATCGGGTTCATGTCCACGGAAATTATTTTGTCTTACTCGAATCCGGTTATGGTTCTTTCGAATACTTTGGTGAGATTTAGATGTGGTTTGGGTTAAAGTTCAGGATTTTTCAAACGGAGTTTTTTAGGTTTGAGTCGGGTTTATGACCATGGAAAGTATTTTGTCTTGCTGGGATCGGGTTATAGTTCTCTGGAATATTTTTATCTGTTTCAGATTTCGTTCGAGTCATATTTCGGGTTTTTTTAAAGAAAATATTTAGGTTCGGGTCAGATTTCATGACCACGAAAATTATTTTTCCTTGTTTGAATCGGGTTATGATTCACTTGAACATTTTTGCGGGATTCAGATTTGGTTCGGGTCAGTTATCAAATCCATAGTTTTTTCCAAACAGAATTTTTAGGTCAGGGTCGGATTTATACTCACGGATCGGAGTGTGGTCTGTATGGTGGATCTGTATTTATTATGGTGGATCTGTATTTATTATGGTGAATGAATCGTTTGCGGATACAAACAATTGTACGCCAAACAGCTATTTTATTTTTTTTTAAAAACAAATTAAAGCCATATTACAATTTTAAATTGAATAGAACACATTTAAATTTAATCAATGATTTAAAAAAAATAAACTCTTAGAAAAGTGTTGTGTAAAGTTTTTTACTGCAACACAGCTATTGACTCATACATTCTAATGTTTGAAATGCCAAAAATATGAGTACAACCATATAGTAAAAAGAAATTAATAGAGTGGCAGTATAATGTCTTTGGGTGACGCAAAAAATGTAACTCTAAAATCCGCGTTTGTTTTTTACCTTTTAAACTGTTATTGAATAGATGACTAAAATTTCGTTTAAAAAATAACGTTTTGTGCCATTATTGCCTGTAATACACGATCAGAATGCATGAAAGATACAATTAGATCAATCATAGGTAAGAATTATTTGATTATTTTTATCATATGACTTTGAAATATCAATATAAAAGCATCATTTAAGACTTTGCTTGAAAAATCAACATTCTTTCGAGAATGTCTTAAAATCGTCTGCACTCTGAAATCTAGATTTTAGATTATTATTATTATTTAAGTGTTCATGCATGATTTTAAAAGAATCTTTTCATCACTATATTTTATATATTGACATGGTATTATAAATATGTTATTAAATCATAAACATTTTTCATCTACGTTATAAAGTATTAAAAATTTCTGAAAAAAAAAGAGAAAACTTTTAGTAATACAATTTTTTATTTCAAATCATATGTTTTCAATATTTTATTTAATTTTGTTTTGACATTTAATTATTTTTAATTTTCCAATTTCAATTATTTTAAAAGCAAACATTTGTTTTAATAAATAATATGATAGAAAAAAACATTTTAAAAAATAAATATTTCTTCGTAAAATATGCTTCAGCTGTAATTCATTTCTTCCAATCCGTCTTATTAATACAAAATTCCTTCCTCGTGCTTTGTTTTGAGACATTAAAATTTCAGCGATAAATGGTTTCATATTGCAAATCTTTTTTTTTTTTCGGTTTACTTCGCCACCACCTATCTTTTTCCTCCATGGCGTACAGCAGCTGTGATAAAAAAAAAAAAAAAAAAAAAAAAAAAAAGAATCCTCATTTAAACTGACAGTTTGCCACTCTTTGAATTTTAAAGGTCAGTCCCAGTTTTTAAAATTATTTCTTCGAAAATTTTATGCAACCAACCAACCATAAGAGAATGAAAAGGAAAAAAGCTAAAAAAAAGCGATTTTTTATGAGAGTGAGGTTTGGAATTTAATTAATTACTCAGTTAATAAATAGAATTTAGAAATTCTGAGCGTCAGGTGCATCAGGAGAGATATTGGGCTACTCTCAGAAAACTTTTGAGCTTCGTACGTACCGTAGTTTTTGCTAACTATCGCAGACACACACACACAGCGATTTGTTATTTTATTAATATAGTAGCTGACCCGCCCGGCGTTGCCCGGGTCCGTATTAACAATATTAAACGAACTTGAAATTTGTATGATTTTATCATTAACTCGAAACATGCAGAAATGCATTGTCTGAAATACATGGCCACTGACTGTGTGAAAAATCGGTTTAAAAACTAATGTTAAGCTCTAAAAACACTCAAAATGAGCGATGAGAAACGCGGGAGGGAATATGTATCACACGACTGCGTGATTTTTGTGTTAAAGTGTTGATATTTATCAAAATTTACTGTTAAGTCATGTAACTAATTATTTATTTTTTACATAGAAATCCCAAGTGAAATATTTTGAATTTCAAACTAATTATATCACTCTTAAATCCGTCTATACCATGATTGAAATGGATACTCGCTGGTAGCTAAAATGTTGGTATGTAGTATTATAATTTCAGAGCCATTTAACAAAAGTAAGTGTTATTTTTATCAAATCATGCGTAATGTTCACTCTATGGATAAATTCCTACCCGTAAACTTTTGTACCGTAACCATAACCTGCCTGTAACCTAACTTTGACTTAACAGTACCTTACCGTAAATTAAATATAACATAAATGTAACCTATCCTTCACTTTATTGTAACATATCCTTATTCTAACCATAACATAAATGCAATTTAACTTCAACCTAACTTTAACTTAATCGTGACCTAACTGTAACCTAACGGGAAATTAAATATAATCAATGACTTACCGTAATGTAATTGCAACCTAAATGTTACCAAACCATATTTTGGTTTCATGTCCATGGAAATTATTTTGTCTTGTTCGGATCTGGTTATGATTTATTAGAACATATTTGTCGGGTTCAGATTTCGTTCAGTTCAGATTTTAGGTTTTTTTTTTTATATTGAGTTTTAATGTTCGGGTCGTGTTCATGTCCATGGAAATTATTTTGCCTTGCTCGGATACAGTTATGGTTCTTTAGAATATTTTTTCGGTAACAGATTTGTTTCAATTCAGATTTCGGCTTTTTCTTCAAATTGAATTTTTGGGTTCGGTTTTTCTTGCGTGTTCACGGAAATTATGCTGCCTTATTCGAATAAGAACATTCTTCACTGGAATATTTTTTTCAAGTTCAGATTTGGTTCCGTTCAGATTTCGTGATTTTTTCAAAGAAATTTTTTAGGTTCAGATTCGGTTCATGTGAATGAAAATTTTTTGTCTTATTCAGATCCGGTTACGATTTTTTGGAATATTTTTTTTCAGGTTCTGATTTGGTTCGATTCAAATTTCAGGAATTTTTTCAAATAGAATTTTTAAGTTCGGATCTCGTTCATGTCCACGGAAATTATTTTGTCATACTCGAATCCAGTTATGATTCTTTCGAATATTTTGGTCGAATTTAGATATGGTTTGTGTCAAATTTCAGTTTTTTTCAAATCGAATTTTTTAGGTTCGAGTTGGCTTTATGTCCATAGAAATTATTTTGTCTTGCTTGGATTGGGTTATAGTTCTTTGGAATATTTTTGTCAGGTCCAGATTTGGTTCAATTTAGATTTCGGGTTTTTTCTTCAAATTTAACTGTTGGGTTCAGGTCTTCTTGCATGTTCACGGAAATAATTCTGTCTTGTTCGAATAAGGACATGCTTCACTGGAATATTTTCGCCGAGTTCAGATTTCGTTCAGTTCGTGATTTTTTCAAAGAATTTTTTTGGGTTTGGATTGTGTTCATGTCCATGGAAATATTTTGTCTTGTTTGGATCCGGTTGCGTTTCTTTGAAATAGTTTTGTCAGATTCAGATTTGGTTCGATTCAAATTTCAGGTATTTATTTGAATGGGAGTTTTAGGTTCGTATCGGGTTCATGTCCACGGAAATTATTTTGTCTTACTCGAATCCGTTTATGGTTCTTTCGAATACTTTGGTGAGATTTAGATGTGGTTTGGGTTAAAGTTCAGGATTTTTCAAACGGAGTTTTTTAGGTTTGAGTCGGGTTTATGACCATGGAAAGTATTTTGTCTTGCTGGGATCGGGTTATAGTTCTCTGGAATATTTTTATCGGTTTCAGATTTCGTTCGAGTCATATTTCGGGTTTTTTTAAAGAAAATATTTAGGTTCGGGTCAGATTTCATGACCACGAAAATTATTTTTCCTTGTTTGAATCGGGTTATGATTCACTTGAACATTTTTGCGGGATTCAGATTTGGTTCGGGTCAGTTATCAAATCCATAGTTTTTTCCAAACAGAATTTTTAGGTCAGGGTCGGATTTATACTCACGGATCGGAGTGTGGTCTGTATGGTGGATCTGTATTTATTATGGTGGATCTGTATTTATTATGGTGAATGAATCGTTTGCGGATACAAACAATTGTACGCCAAACAGCTATTTTATTTTTTTTTAAAAACAAATTAAAGCCATATTACAATTTTAAATTGAATAGAACACATTTAAATTTAATCAATGATTAAAAAAAATAAACTCTTAGAAAAGTGTTGTGTAAAGTTTTTTACTGCAACACAGCTATTGACTCATACATTCTAATGTTTGAAATGCCAAAAATATGCGTACAACCATATAGTAAAAAGAAATTAATAGAGTGGCAGTATAATGTCTTTGGGTGACGCAAAAAATGTAACTCTAAAATCCGCGTTTGTTTTTTACCTTTTAAACTGTTATTGAATAGATGACTAAAATTTCGTTTAAAAAATAACGTTTTGTGCCATTATTGCCTGTAATACACGATCAGAATGCATGAAAGATACAATTAGATCAATCATAGGTAAGAATTATTTGATTATTTTTATCATATGACTTTGAAATATCAATATAAAAGCATCATTTAAGACTTTGCTTGAAAAATCAACATTCTTTCGAGAATGTCTTAAAATCGTCTGCACTCTGAAATCTAGATTTTAGATTATTATTATTATTTAAGTGTTCATGCATGATTTTAAAAGAATCTTTTCATCACTATATTTTATATATTGACATGGTATTATAAATATGTTATTAAATCATAAACATTTTTCATCTACGTTATAAAGTATTAAAAATTTCTGAAAAAAAAAAGAGAAAACTTTTAGTAATACAATTTTTTATTTCAAATCATATGTTTTCAATATTTTATTTAATTTTGTTTTGACATTTAATTATTTTTAATTTTCCAATTTCAATTATTTTAAAAGCAAACATTTGTTTTAATAAATAATATGATAGAAAAAAACATTTAAAAAAATAAATTTTTCTTCGTAAAATATGCTTCAGCTGTAATTCATTTCTTCCAATCCGTCTTATTAATACAAAATTCCTTCCTCGTGCTTTGTTTTGAGACATTAAAATTTCAGCGATAAATGGTTTCATATTGCAAATCTTTTTTTTTTTCGGTTTACTTCGCCACCACCTATCTTTTTCCGTATAGCAGCTGTGATAAAAAAAAAAAAAAAAAAAAAAAAAAAAAAAAAAAAGAATCCTCATTTAAACTGACAGTTTGCCACTCTTTGAATTTTAAAGGTCAGTCCCAGTTTTTAAAATTATTTCTTCGAAAATTTTATGCAACCAACCAACCATAAGAGAATGAAAAGGAAAAAAGCTAAAAAAAAGCGATTTTTTATGAGAGTGAGGTTTGGAATTTAATTAATTACTCAGTTAATAAATAGAATTTAGAAATTCTGAGCGTCAGGTGCATCAGGAGAGATATTGGGCTACTCTCAGAAAACTTTTGAGCTTCGTACGTACCGTAGTTTTTGCTAACTATCGCAGACACACACACACAGCGATTTGTTATTTTATTAATATAGTAGCTGACCCGCCCGGCGTTGCCCGGGTCCGTATTAACAATATTAAACGAACTTGAAATTTGTATGATTTTATCATTAACTCGAAACATGCAGAAATGCATTGTCTGAAATACATGGCCACTGACTGTGTGAAAAATCGGTTTAAAAACTAATGTTAAGCTCTAAAAACACTCAAAATGAGCGATGAGAAACGCGGGAGGGAATATGTATCACACGACTGCGTGATTTTTGTGTTAAAGTGTTGATATTTATCAAAATTTACTGTTAAGTCATGTAACTAATTATTTATTTTTTACATAGAAATCCCAAGTGAAATATTTTGAATTTCAAACTAATTATATCACTCTTAAATCCGTCTATACCATGATTGAAATGGATACTCTCTGGTAGCTAAAATGTTGGTATGTAGTATTATAATTTCAGAGCCATTAAACAAAAGTAAGTGTTATTTTTATCAAATCATGCGTAATGTTCACTCTATGGATAAATTCCTACCCGTAAACTTTTGTACCGTAACCATAACCTGCCTGTAACCTAACTTTGACTTAACAGTACCTTACCGTAAATTAAATATAACATAAAAGTAACCTATCCTTCACTTTATTGTAACATATCCTTATTCTAACCATAACATAAATGCAATTTAACTTTAACCTAACTTTAACTTAATCGTGACCTAACTGTAACCTAACGGGAAATTAAATATAATCAATGACTTACCGTAATGTAATTGCAACCTAAATGTTACCAAACCATATTTTGGTTTCATGTCCATGGAAATTATTTTGTCTTGTTCGGATCTGGTTATGATTTATTAGAACATATTTGTCGGGTTCAGATTTCGTTCAGTTCAGATTTTAGGTTTTTTTTTTATATTGAGTTTTAATGTTCGGGTCGTATTCATGTCCATGGAAATTATTTTGCCTTGCTCGGACACAGTTATGGTTCTTTAGAATATTTTTTCGGTAACAGATTTGTTTCAATTCAGATTTCGGCTTTTTCTTCAAATTGAATTTTTGGGTTCGGTTTTTCTTGCGTGTTCACGGAAATTATGCTGCCTTATTCGAATAAGAACATTCTTCACTGGAATATTTTTTTCAAGTTCAGATTTGGTTCCGTTCAGATTTCGTGATTTTTTCAAAGAAATTTTTTAGGTTCAGATTCGGTTCATGTGAATGGAAATTTTTTGTCTTATTCAGATCCGGTTACGATTTTTTGGAATATTTTTTTTCAGGTTCTGATTTGGTTCGATTCAAATTTCAGGAATTTTTTCAAATAGAATTTTTAAGTTCGGATCTCGTTCATGTCCACGGAAATTATTTTGTCATACTCGAATCCAGTTATGATTCTTTCGAATATTTTGGTCGAATTTAGATATGGTTTGTGTCAAATTTCAGTTTTTTTCAAATCGAATTTTTTAGGTTCGAGTTGGCTTTATGTCCATAGAAATTATTTTGTCTTGCTTGGATTGGGTTATAGTTCTTTGGAATATTTTTGTCAGGTCCAGATTTGGTTCAATTTAGATTTCGGGTTTTTTCTTCATATATAACTGTTGGGTTCAGGTCTTCTTGCATGTTCACGGAAATAATTCTGTCTTGTTCGAATAAGGACATGCTTCACTGGAATATTTTCGCCGAGTTCAGATTTCGTTCAGTTCGCGATTTTTTCAAAGAATTTTTTTGGGTTTGGATTGTGTTCATGTCCATGGAAATATTTTGTCTTGTTTGGATCCGGTTGCGTTTCTTTGAAATAGTTTTGTCAGATTCAGATTTGGTTCGATTCAAATTTCAGGTATTTATTTGAATGGGAGTTTTAGGTTCGTATCGGGTTCATGTCCACGGAAATTATTTTGTGTTAATCGAATCCGGTTATGGTTCTTTCGAATACTTTGGTGAGATTTAGATGTGGTTTGGGTTAAAGTTCAGGATTTTTCAAACGGAGTTTTTTAGGTTTGAGTCGGGTTTATGACCATTGAAAGTATTTTGTCTTGCTGGGATCGGGTTATAGTTCTCTGGAATATTTTTATCGGTTTCAGATTTCGTTCGAGTCATATTTCGGGTTTTTTTAAAGAAAATATTTAAGTTCGGGTCAGATTTCATGGCCACGAAAATTATTTTTCCTTGTTTGAATCGGGTTATGATTCACTTGAACATTTTTGCGGGATTCAGATTTGGTTCGGGTCAGTTATCAAATCCATAGTTTTTTCCAAATAGAATTTTTAGGTCAGGGTCGGATTTATACTCACGGATCGGAGTGTGGTCTGTTTTTTTTCTGGTTGGGATCGGGTTATGTTTAAATTAGTCTAAACATTAATGTTATAATCAGTTTTGCTACTATTCTTTTTATGGCTATTTCTGATAGATAATTTACTTTGCTATTTGATAATTTATTATGGTGAATGAATCGTTTGCGGATACAAACAATTGTACGCCAAACAGCTATTTTATTTTTGTTTTAAAAACAAATTAAAGCCATATTACAATTTTAAATTGAATAGAACACATTTAAATTTAATCAATGATTAAAAAAAAATAAACCCTTATAAAAGTGTTGTGTAATGTTTTTTACTACAACAGAGCTATTGACTCATACATTGTAATGTTTGAAATGCCAAAAATATGCGTACAACCATATAGTAAAAAGAAATTAATAGAGTGGCAGTATAATGTCTTTGGGTGACGCAAAAAATGTAACTCTAAAATCCGCGTTTGTTTTTTACCTTTTAAACTGTTATTGAATAGATGACTAAAATTTCGTTTAAAAAATAACGTTTTGTGCTTTTATTGCCTGTAATACACGATCAGAATTCATGAAAGATACAATTAGATCAATCATAGGTAAGAATTATTTGATTATTTTTATCATATGACTTTGAAATATCAATATAAAAGCATCATTTAAGACTTTGCTTGAAAAATCAACATTCTTTCGAGAATGTCTTAAAATCGTCTGCACTCTGAAATCTAGATTTTAGAATATTATTATTATTTAAGTGTTCATGCATGATTTTAAAAGAATCTTTTCATCACTATATTTTATATATTGACATGGTATTATAAATATGTTATTAAATCATAAACATTTTTCATCTACGTTATAAAGTATTAAAAATTTCTGAAAAAAAAAGAGAAAACTTTTAGTAATACAATTTTTTATTTCAAATCATATGTTTTCAATATTTTATTTAATTTTGTTTTGACATTTAATTATTTTTAATTTTCCAATTTCAATTATTTTAAAAGCAAACATTTGTTTTAATAAATAATATGATAGAAAAAAACATTTAAAAAAATAAATATTTCTTCGTAAAATATGCTTCAGCTGTAATTCATTTCTTCCAATCCGTCTTATTAATACAAAATTCCTTCCTCGTGCTTTGTTTTGAGACATTAAAATTTCAGCGATAAATGGTTTCATATTGCAAATCTTTTTTTTTTTTCGGTTTACTTCGCCACCACCTATCTTTTTCCTCCATGGCGTACAGCAGCTGTGATAAAAAAAAAAAAAAAAAAAAAAAAAAAAAAAAAAAAAAAAAAAAGAATCCTCATTTAAACTGACAGTTTGCCACTCTTTGAATTTTAAAGGTCAGTCCCAGTTTTTAAAATTATTTCTTCGAAAATTTTATGCAACCAACCAACCATAAGAGAATGAAAAGGAAAAAAGCTAAAAAAAAGCGATTTTTTATGAGAGTGAGGTTTGGAATTTAATTAATTACTCAGTTAATAAATAGAATTTAGAAATTCTGAGCGTCAGGTGCATCAGGAGAGATATTGGGCTACTCTCAGAAAACTTT
The DNA here is from genome assembly GCA_964019185.1 of Maratus speculifer. NCBI lineage: Eukaryota > Metazoa > Arthropoda > Arachnida > Araneae > Salticidae > Maratus > Maratus speculifer. The sequence continues at coordinate 74,471,910 of OZ025293.1, forward strand.
TGAGCTTCGTACGTACCGTAGTTTTTGCTAACTATCGCAGACACACACACACAGCGATTTGTTATTTTATTAATATAGTAGCTGACCCGCCCGGCGTTGCCCGGGTCCGTATTAACAATATTAAACGAACTTGAAATTTGTATGATTTTATCATTAACTCGAAACATGCAGAAATGCATTGTCTGAAATACATGGCCACTGACTGTGTGAAAAATCGGTTTAAAAACTAATGTTAAGCTCTAAAAACACTCAAAATGAGCGATGAGAAACGCGGGAGGGAATATGTATCACACGACTGCGTGATTTTTGTGTTAAAGTGTTGATATTTATCAAAATTTACTGTTAAGTCATGTAACTAATTATTTATTTTTTACATAGAAATCCCAAGTGAAATATTTTGAATTTCAAACTAATTATATCACTCTTAAATCCGTCTATACCATGATTGAAATGGATACTCGCTGGTAGCTAAAATGTTGGTATGTAGTATTATAATTTCAGAGCCATTTAACAAAAGTAAGTGTTATTTTTATCAAATCATGCGTAATGTTCACTCTATGGATAAATTCCTACCCGTAAACTTTTGTACCGTAACCATAACCTGCCTGTAACCTAACTTTGACTTAACAGTACCTTACCGTAAATTAAATATAACATAAATGTAACCTATCCTTCACTTTATTGTAACATATCCTTATTCTAACCATAACATAAATGCAATTTAACTTCAACCTAACTTTAACTTAATCGTGACCTAACTGTAACCTAACGGGAAATTAAATATAATCAATGACTTACCGTAATGTAATTGCAACCTAAATGTTACCAAACCATATTTTGGTTTCATGTCCATGGAAATTATTTTGTCTTGTTCGGATCTGGTTATGATTTATTAGAACATATTTGTCGGGTTCAGATTTCGTTCAGTTCAGATTTTAGGTTTTTTTTTTTATATTGAGTTTTAATGTTCGGGTCGTGTTCATGTCCATGGAAATTATTTTGCCTTGCTCGGATACAGTTATGGTTCTTTAGAATATTTTTTCGGTAACAGATTTGTTTCAATTCAGATTTCGGCTTTTTCTTCAAATTGAATTTTTGGGTTCGGTTTTTCTTGCGTGTTCAAGGAAATTATGCTGCCTTATTCGAATAAGAACATTCTTCACTGGAATATTTTTTTCAAGTTCAGATTTGGTTCCGTTCAGATTTCGTGATTTTTTCAAAGAAATTTTTTAGGTTCAGATTCGGTTCATGTGAATGAAAATTTTTTGTCTTATTCAGATCCGGTTACGATTTTTTGGAATATTTTTTTTCAGGTTCTGATTTGGTTCGATTCAAATTTCAGGAATTTTTTCAAATAGAATTTTTAAGTTCGGATCTCGTTCATGTCCACGGAAATTATTTTGTCATACTCGAATCCAGTTATGATTCTTTCGAATATTTTGGTCGAATTTAGATATGGTTTGTGTCAAATTTCAGTTTTTTTCAAATCGAATTTTTTAGGTTCGAGTTGGCTTTATGTCCATAGAAATTATTTTGTCTTGCTTGGATTGGGTTATAGTTCTTTGGAATATTTTTGTCAGGTCCAGATTTGGTTCAATTTAGATTTCGGGTTTTTTCTTCAAATATAACTGTTGGGTTCAGGTCTTCTTGCATGTTCACGGAAATAATTCTGTCTTGTTCGAATAAGGACATGCTTCACTGGAATATTTTCGCCGAGTTCAGATTTCGTTCAGTTCGTGATTTTTTCAAAGAATTTTTTTGGGTTTGGATTGTGTTCATGTCCATGGAAATATTTTGTCTTGTTTGGATCCGGTTGCGTTTCTTTGAAATAGTTTTGTCAGATTCAGATTTGGTTCGATTCAAATTTCAGGTATTTATTTGAATGGGAGTTTTAGGTTCGTATCGGGTTCATGTCCACGGAAATTATTTTGTCTTACTCGAATCCGGTTATGGTTCTTTCGAATACTTTGGTGAGATTTAGATGTGGTTTGGGTTAAAGTTCAGGATTTTTCAAACGGAGTTTTTTAGGTTTGAGTCGGGTTTATGACCATGGAAAGTATTTTGTCTTGCTGGGATCGGGTTATAGTTCTCTGGAATATTTTTATCGGTTTCAGATTTCGTTCGAGTCATATTTCGGGTTTTTTTAAAGAAAATATTTAGGTTCGGGTCAGATTTCATGACCACGAAAATTATTTTTCCTTGTTTGAATCGGGTTATGATTCACTTGAACATTTTTGCGGGATTCAGATTTGGTTCGGGTCAGTTATCAAATCCATAGTTTTTTCCAAACAGAATTTTTAGGTCAGGGTCGGATTTATACTCACGGATCGGAGTGTGGTCTGTATGGTGGATCTGTATTTATTATGGTGGATCTGTATTTATTATGGTGAATGAATCGTTTGCGGATACAAACAATTGTACGCCAAACAGCTATTTTATTTTTTTTTAAAAACAAATTAAAGCCATATTACAATTTTAAATTGAATAGAACACATTTAAATTTAATCAATGATTAAAAAAAATAAACTCTTAGAAAAGTGTTGTGTAAAGTTTTTTACTGCAACACAGCTATTGACTCATACATTCTAATGTTTGAAATGCCAAAAATATGCGTACAACCATATAGTAAAAAGAAATTAATAGAGTGGCAGTATAATGTCTTTGGGTGACGCAAAAAATGTAACTCTAAAATCCGCGTTTGTTTTTTACCTTTTAAACTGTTATTGAATAGATGACTAAAATTTCGTTTAAAAAATAACGTTTTGTGCCATTATTGCCTGTAATACACGATCAGAATGCATGAAAGATACAATTAGATCAATCATAGGTAAGAATTATTTGATTATTTTTATCATATGACTTTGAAATATCAATATAAAAGCATCATTTAAGACTTTGCTTGAAAAATCAACATTCTTTCGAGAATGTCTTAAAATCGTCTGCACTCTGAAATCTAGATTTTAGATTATTATTATTATTTAAGTGTTCATGCATGATTTTAAAAGAATCTTTTCATCACTATATTTTATATATTGACATGGTATAATAAATATGTTATTAAATCATAAACATTTTTCATCTACGTTATAAAGTATTAAAAATTTCTGAAAAAAAAAAGAGAAAACTTTTAGTAATACAATTTTTTATTTCAAATCATATGTTTTCAATATTTTATTTAATTTTGTTTTGACATTTAATTATTTTTAATTTTCCAATTTCAATTATTTTAAAAGCAAACATTTGTTTTAATAAATAATATGATAGAAAAAAACATTTAAAAAAATAAATTTTTCTTCGTAAAATATGCTTCAGCTGTAATTCATTTCTTCCAATCCGTCTTATTAATACAAAATTCCTTCCTCGTGCTTTGTTTTGAGACATTAAAATTTCAGCGATAAATGGTTTCATATTGCAAATCTTTTTTTTTTTCGGTTTACTTCGCCACCACCTATCTTTTTCCTCCATGGCGTATAGCAGCTGTGATAAAAAAAAAAAAAAAAAAAAAAAAAAAAAAAAAAAAAAGAATCCTCATTTAAACTGACAGTTTGCCACTCTTTGAATTTTAAAGGTCAGTCCCAGTTTTTAAAATTATTTCTTCGAAAATTTTATGCAACCAACCAACCATAAGAGAATGAAAAGGAAAAAAGCTAAAAAAAAGCGATTTTTTATGAGAGTGAGGTTTGGAATTTAATTAATTACTCAGTTAATAAATAGAATTTAGAAATTCTGAGCGTCAGGTGCATCAGGAGAGATATTGGGCTACTCTCAGAAAACTTTTGAGCTTCGTACGTACCGTAGTTTTTGCTAACTATCGCAGACACACACACACAGCGATTTGTTATTTTATTAATATAGTAGCTGACCCGCCCGGCGTTGCCCGGGTCCGTATTAACAATATTAAACGAACTTGAAATTTGTATGATTTTATCATTAACTCGAAACATGCAGAAATGCATTGTCTGAAATACATGGCCACTGACTGTGTGAAAAATCGGTTTAAAAACTAATGTTAAGCTCTAAAAACACTCAAAATGAGCGATGAGAAACGCGGGAGGGAATATGTATCACACGACTGCGTGATTTTTGTGTTAAAGTGTTGATATTTATCAAAATTTACTGTTAAGTCATGTAACTAATTATTTATTTTTTACATAGAAATCCCAAGTGAAATATTTTGAATTTCAAACTAATTATATCACTCTTAAATCCGTCTATACCATGATTGAAATGGATACTCTCTGGTAGCTAAAATGTTGGTATGTAGTATTATAATTTCAGAGCCATTAAACAAAAGTAAGTGTTATTTTTATCAAATCATGCGTAATGTTCACTCTATGGATAAATTCCTACCCGTAAACTTTTGTACCGTAACCATAACCTGCCTGTAACCTAACTTTGACTTAACAGTACCTTACCGTAAATTAAATATAACATAAAAGTAACCTATCCTTCACTTTATTGTAACATATCCTTATTCTAACCATAACATAAATGCAATTTAACTTTAACCTAACTTTAACTTAATCGTGACCTAACTGTAACCTAACGGGAAATTAAATATAATCAATGACTTACCGTAATGTAATTGCAACCTAAATGTTACCAAACCATATTTTGGTTTCATGTCCATGGAAATTATTTTGTCTTGTTCGGATCTGGTTATGATTTATTAGAACATATTTGTCGGGTTCAGATTTCGTTCAGTTCAGATTTTAGGTTTTTTTTTTTATATTGAGTTTTAATGTTCGGGTCGTATTCATGTCCATGGAAATTATTTTGCCTTGCTCGGACACAGTTATGGTTCTTTAGAATATTTTTTCGGTAACAGATTTGTTTCAATTCAGATTTCGGCTTTTTCTTCAAATTGAATTTTTGGGTTCGGTTTTTCTTGCGTGTTCACGGAAATTATGCTGCCTTATTCGAATAAGAACATTCTTCACTGGAATATTTTTTTCAAGTTCAGATTTGGTTCCGTTCAGATTTCGTGATTTTTTCAAAGAAATTTTTTAGGTTCAGATTCGGTTCATGTGAATGGAAATTTTTTGTCTTATTCAGATCCGGTTACGATTCTTTGGAATATTTTTTTCAGGTTCTGATTTGGTTCGATTCAAATTTCAGGAATTTTTTCAAATAGAATTTTTAAGTTCGGATCTCGTTCATGTCCACGGAAATTATTTTGTCATACTCGAATCCAGTTATGATTCTTTCGAATATTTTGGTCGAATTTAGATATGGTTTGTGTCAAATTTCAGTTTTTTTCAAATCGAATTTTTTAGGTTCGAGTTGGCTTTATGTCCATAGAAATTATTTTGTCTTGCTTGGATTGGGTTATAGTTCTTTGGAATATTTTTGTCAGGTCCAGATTTGGTTCAATTTAGATTTCGGGTTTTTTCTTCATATATAACTGTTGGGTTCAGGTCTTCTTGCATGTTCACGGAAATAATTCTGTCTTGTTCGAATAAGGACATGCTTCACTGGAATATTTTCGCCGAGTTCAGATTTCGTTCAGTTCGCGATTTTTTCAAAGAATTTTTTTGGGTTTGGATTGTGTTCATGTCCATGGAAATATTTTGTCTTGTTTGGATCCGGTTGCGTTTCTTTGAAATAGTTTTGTCAGATTCAGATTTGGTTCGATTCAAATTTCAGGTATTTATTTGAATGGGAGTTTTAGGTTCGTATCGGGTTCATGTCCACGGAAATTATTTTGTGTTAATCGAATCCGGTTATGGTTCTTTCGAATACTTTGGTGAGATTTAGATGTGGTTTGGGTTAAAGTTCAGGATTTTTCAAACGGAGTTTTTTAGGTTTGAGTCGGGTTTATGACCATTGAAAGTATTTTGTCTTGCTGGGATCGGGTTATAGTTCTCTGGAATATTTTTATCGGTTTCAGATTTCGTTCGAGTCATATTTCGGGTTTTTTTAAAGAAAATATTTAGGTTCGGGTCAGATTTCATGGCCACGAAAATTATTTTTCCTTGTTTGAATCGGGTTATGATTCACTTGAACATTTTTGCGGGATTCAGATTTGGTTCGGGTCAGTTATCAAATCCATAGTTTTTTCCAAATAGAATTTTTAGGTCAGGGTCGGATTTATACTCACGGATCGGAGTGTGGTCTGTTTTTTTTCTGGTTGGGATCGGGTTATGTTTAAATTAGTCTAAACATTAAGGTTATAATCAGTTTTGCTACTATTCTTTTTATGGCTATTTCTGATAGATAATTTACTTTGCTATTTGATAATTTATTATGGTGAATGAATCGTTTGCGGATACAAACAATTGTACGCCAAACAGCTATTTTATTTTTGTTTTAAAAACAAATTAAAGCCATATTACAATTTTAAATTGAATAGAACACATTTAAATTTAATCAATGATTAAAAAAAAATTAACCCTTATAAAAGTGTTGTGTAATGTTTTTTACTACAACAGAGCTATTGACTCATACATTGTAATGTTTGAAATGCCAAAAATATGCGTACAACCATATAGTAAAAAGAAATTAATAGAGTGGCAGTATAATGTCTTTGGGTGACGCAAAAAATGTAACTCTAAAATCCGCGTTTGTTTTTTACCTTTTAAACTGTTATTGAATAGATGACTAAAATTTCGTTTAAAAAATAACGTTTTGTGCTTTTATTGCCTGTAATACACGATCAGAATTCATGAAAGATACAATTAGATCAATCATAGGTAAGAATTATTTGATTATTTTTATCATATGACTTTGAAATATCAATATAAAAGCATCATTTAAGACTTTGCTTGAAAAATCAACATTCTTTCGAGAATGTCTTAAAATCGTCTGCACTCTGAAATCTAGATTTTAGAATATTATTATTATTTAAGTGTTCATGCATGATTTTAAAAGAATCTTTTCATCACTATATTTTATATATTGACATGGTATTATAAATATGTTATTAAATCATAAACATTTTTCATCTACGTTATAAAGTATTAAAAATTTCTGAAAAAAAAAGAGAAAACTTTTAGTAATACAATTTTTTATTTCAAATCATATGTTTTCAATATTTTATTTAATTTTGTTTTGACATTTAATTATTTTTAATTTTCCAATTTCAATTATTTTAAAAGCAAACATTTGTTTTAATAAATAATATGATAGAAAAAAACATTTAAAAAATTACTATTTCTTCGTAAAATATGCTTCAGCTGTAATTCATTTCTTCCAATCCGTCTTATAAATACAAAATTCCTTCCTCGTGCTTTGTTTTGAGACATTAAAATTTCAGCGATAAATGGTTTCATATTGCAAATCTTTTTTTTTTTTCGGTTTGCTTCGCCACCACCTATCTTTTTCCTCCATGGCGTACAGCAGCTGTGATAAAAAAAAAAAAAAAAGAAAAAAAAAGAAAAGAAAGTATCCTCATTTAAACTGACAGTTTGCCACTCTTTGAATTTTAAAGGTCAGTCCCAGATTTTAAAATTATTTCTGCGAAAATTTTATGCAACCAACCAACCATAAGAGAATGAAAAGGAAAAAAGCTAAAAAAAAAGCGATTTTTTATGAGAGTGAGGTTTGGAATTTAATTAATTACTCAGTTAATAAATAGAATTTAGAAATTCTGAGCGTCAGGTGCATCAGGAGAGATATTGGGCTACTCTCAGAAAAATTTTGAGCTTCGTACGTACCGTAGTTTTTGCTAACTATCGCAGACACACACACACAGCGATTTGTTATTTTATTAATATAGTAGCTGACCCGACCGGCGTTGCCCGGGGCGTATTAACAATATTAAACGAACTTGAAATTTGTATGATTTTATCATTAACTCGAAACATGCAGAAATGCATTGTCTGAAATACATGGCCACTGACTGTGTGCAAAATCGGTTTTAAAACTAATGTTAAGCTCTAAAAACACTCAAAATGAGCGATGAGAAACGCGGGAGGGAATATGTATCACACGACTGCGTGATTTTTGTGTTAAAGTGTTGATATTTATCAAAATTTACTGTTAAGTCATGTAACTAATTATTTTTTTTTTCACATAGAAATCCCAAGTGAAATATTTTGAATTTCAAACTAATTATATCACTCTTAAATCCGTCTATACCATGAATGAAATCGATACTCGCTGGTAGCTAAAATGTTGGTATGTAGTATTATAATTTCAGAGCCATTTAACAAAAGTAAGTGTTATTTTTATCAAATCATGAGTAATGTTCACTCTATGGATAAATTCTTACCCGTAAACTTTTGTACTGTAACAATAACCTGCCTGTAACCTAACTTTGACTTAACAGTACCTTACCGTAAATTAAATATAACATAAATGTAACCTATCCTTCACTTTATTGTAACATACCTTTATTCTAACCATAACATAAATGCAATTTAACTTTAACCTAACTTTAACTTAATCGTGACCTAACTGTAACCTAACGGGAAATTAAATATAAAAGAACTTGCAAAGTTTGCAAAGACTTACCGTAATGTAATTGCAACCTAAATGTTACCAAACCATATATTGGTTTCATGTCCATGGAAATTATTTTGTCTTGTTCGGATCTAGTTATGACTTATTAGAACATATTTGTCGGGTTCAGATTTCGTTCAGTTCAGATTTTAGGATTTTTTTTATATTGAGTTTTAATGTTCGGGTCGTATTCATGTCCATGGAAATTATTTTGCCTTGCTCGGATACAGTTATGGTTCTTTAGAATATTTTTTCGGGAACAGATTTGTTTCAATTCAGATTTCGGCTTTTTCTTCAATTTGAATTATTGGGTTCGGTTTTTCTTGCGTGTTCACGGAAATTATGCTGCCTTATTCGAATAAGAACATTCTTCACTGGAATATTTTTTTCAAGTTCAGATTTGGTTCCATTCAGATTTCGTGATTTTTTCAAAGAAATTTTTTAGGTTCAGATTCGGTTCATGTGAATGGAAATTTTTTTTCTTATTCAGATCCGGTTACGATTCTTTGGAATATTTTTTATCAGGTTCTGATTTGGTTCGATTCAAATTTCAGGAATTTTTTCAAATAGAATTTTTAAGTTCGGATCTCGTTCATGTCCACGGAAATTATTTTGTCATACTCGAATCCAGTTATGATTCTTTCGAATATTGTGGTCGAATTTAGATATGGTTTGTGTCAAATTTCAGTTTTTTCAAATCGAATTTTTTAGGTTCGAGTTGGCTTTATGTCCATAGAAATTATTTTGTCTTGCTTGGATTGGGTTATAGTTCTTTGGAATATTTTTGCCAGGTCCAGATTTGGTTCAATTTAGATTTCGGGTTTTTTCTTTAAATATAACTGTTGGGTTCAGGTCTTCTTGCATGTTCACGGAAATAATTCTGTCTTGTTCGAATAAGGACATGCTTCACTGGAATATTTTCGCCGAGTTCAGATTTCGTTCAGTTCGCGATTTTTTCAAAGAATTTTTTTGGGTTTGGATTGTGTTCATGTCCATGGAAATATTTTGTCTTGTTTGGATCCGGTTGCGTTTCTTTGAAATAGTTTTGTCAGATTCAGATTTGGTTCGATTCAAATTTCAGGTATTTATTTGAATGGGAGTTTTAGGTTCGTATCGGGTTCATGTCCACGGAAATTATTTTGTGTTAATCGAATCCGGTTATGGTTCTTTCGAATACTTTGGTGAGATTTAGATGTGGTTTGGGTTAAAGTTCAGGATTTTTCAAACGGAGTTTTTTAGGTTTGAGTCGGGTTTATGACCATTGAAAGTATTTTGTCTTGCTGGGATCGGGTTATAGTTCTCTGGAATTTTTTATCGGTTTCAGATTTCGTTCGAGTCATATTTCGGGTTTTTTTAAAGAAAATATTTAGGTTCGGGTCAGATTTCATGGCCACGAAAATTATTTTTCCTTGTTTGAATCGGGTTATGATTCACTTGAACATTTTTGCGGGATTCAGATTTGGTTCGGGTCAGTTATCAAATCCATAGTTTTTTCCAAATAGAATTTTTAGGTCAGGGTCGGATTTATACTCACGGATCGGAGTGTGGTCTGTTTTTTTTCTGGTTGGGATCGGGTTATGTTTAAATTAGTCTAAACATTAAGGTTATAATCAGTTTTGCTACTATTCTTTTTATGGCTATTTCTGATAGATAATTTACTTTGCTATTTGATAATTTATTATGGTGAATGAATCGTTTGCGGATACAAACAATTGTACGCCAAACAGCTATATTATTTTTGTTTTAAAAACAAATTAAAGCCATATTACAATTTTAAATTGAATAGAACACATTTAAATTTAATCAATGATTAAAAAAAAATAAACCCTTATAAAAGTGTTGTGTAATGTTTTTTACTACAACAGAGCTATTGACTCATACATTGTAATGTTTGAAATGCCAAAAATATGCGTACAACCATATAGTAAAAAGAAATTAATAGAGTGGCAGTATAATGTCTTTGGGTGACGCAAAAAATGTAACTCTAAAATCCGCGTTTGTTTTTTACCTTTTAAACTGTTATTGAATAGATGACTAAAATTTCGTTTAAAAAATAACGTTTTGTGCTTTTATTGCCTGTAATACACGATCAGAATTCATGAAAGATACAATTAGATCAATCATAGGTAAGAATTATTTGATTATTTTTATCATATGACTTTGAAATATCAATATAAAAGCATCATTTAAGACTTTGCTTGAAAAATCAACATTCTTTCGAGAATGTCTTAAAATCGTCTGCACTCTGAAATCTAGATTTTAGAATATTATTATTATTTAAGTGTTCATGCATGATTTTAAAAGAATCTTTTCATCACTATATTTTATATATTGACATGGTATTATAAATATGTTATTAAATCATAAACATTTTTCATCTACGTTATAAAGTATTAAAAATTTCTGAAAAAAAAAGAGAAAACTTTTAGTAATACAATTTTTTATTTCAAATCATATGTTTTCAATATTTTATTTAATTTTGTTTTGACATTTAATTATTTTTAATTTTCCAATTTCAATTATTTTAAAAGCAAACATTTGTTTTAATAAATAATATGATAGAAAAAAACATTTAAAAAATTACTATTTCTTCGTAAAATATGCTTCAGCTGTAATTCATTTCTTCCAATCCGTCTTATAAATACAAAATTCCTTCCTCGTGCTTTGTTTTGAGACATTAAAATTTCAGCGATAAATGGTTTCATATTGCAAATCTTTTTTTTTTTTCGGTTTGCTTCGCCACCACCTATCTTTTTCCTCCATGGCGTACAGCAGCTGTGATAAAAAAAAAAAAAAGAAAAAAAAAGAAAAAAAAGTATCCTCATTTAAACTGACAGTTTGCCACTCTTTGAATTTTAAAGGTCAGTCCCAGATTTTAAAATTATTTCTGCGAAAATTTTATGCAACCAACCAACCATAAGAGAATGAAAAGGAAAAAAGCTAAAAAAAAAGCGATTTTTTATGAGAGTGAGGTTTGGAATTTAATTAATTACTCAGTTAATAAATAGAATTTAGAAATTCTGAGCGTCAGGTGCATCAGGAGAGATATTGGGCTACTCTCAGAAAAATTTTGAGCTTCGTACGTACCGTAGTTTTTGCTAACTATCGCAGACACACACACACAGCGATTTGTTATTTTATTAATATAGTAGCTGACCCGACCGGCGTTGCCCGGGGCGTATTAACAATATTAAACGAACTTGAAATTTGTATGATTTTATCATTAACTCGAAACATGCAGAAATGCATTGTCTGAAATACATGGCCACTGACTGTGTGCAAAATCGGTTTTAAAACTAATGTTAAGCTCTAAAAACACTCAAAATGAGCGATGAGAAACGCGGGAGGGAATATGTATCACACGACTGCGTGATTTTTGTGTTAAAGTGTTGATATTTATCAAAATTTACTGTTAAGTCATGTAACTAATTATTTTTTTTTTCACATAGAAATCCCAAGTGAAATATTTTGAATTTCAAACTAATTATATCACTCTTAAATCCGTCTATACCATGAATGAAATCGATACTCGCTGGTAGCTAAAATGTTGGTATGTAGTATTATAATTTCAGAGCCATTTAACAAAAGTAAGTGTTATTTTTATCAAATCATGAGTAATGTTCACTCTATGGATAAATTCTTACCCGTAAACTTTTGTACTGTAACAATAACCTGCCTGTAACCTAACTTTGACTTAACAGTACCTTACCGTAAATTAAATATAACATAAATGTAACCTATCCTTCACTTTATTGTAACATACCTTTATTCTAACCATAACATAAATGCAATTTAACTTTAACCTAACTTTAACTTAATCGTGACCTAACTGTAACCTAACGGGAAATTAAATATAAAAGAACTTGCAAAGTTTGCAAAGACTTACCGTAATGTAATTGCAACCTAAATGTTACCAAACCATATATTGGTTTCATGTCCATGGAAATTATTTTGTCTTGTTCGGATCTAGTTATGACTTATTAGAACATATTTGTCGGGTTCAGATTTCGTTCAGTTCAGATTTTAGGATTTTTTTTATATTGAGTTTTAATGTTCGGGTCGTATTCATGTCCATGGAAATTATTTTGCCTTGCTCGGATACAGTTATGGTTCTTTAGAATATTTTTTCGGGAACAGATTTGTTTCAATTCAGATTTCGGCTTTTTCTTCAATTTGAATTATTGGGTTCGGTTTTTCTTGCGTGTTCACGGAAATTATGCTGCCTTATTCGAATAAGAACATTCTTCACTGGAATATTTTTTTCAAGTTCAGATTTGGTTCCATTCAGATTTCGTGATTTTTTCAAAGAAATTTTTTAGGTTCAGATTCGGTTCATGTGAATGGAAATTTTTTGTCTTATTCAGATCCGGTTACGATTCTTTGGAATATTTTTTATCAGGTTCTGATTTGGTTCGATTCAAATTTCAGGAATTTTTTCAAATAGAATTTTTAAGTTCGGATCTCGTTCATGTCCACGGAAATTATTTTGTCATACTCGAATCCAGTTATGATTCTTTCGAATATTGTGGTCGAATTTAGATATGGTTTGTGTCAAATTTCAGTTTTTTCAAATCGAATTTTTTAGGTTCGAGTTGGCTTTATGTCCATAGAAATTATTTTGTCTTGCTTGGATTGGGTTATAGTTCTTTGGAATATTTTTGCCAGGTCCAGATTTGGTTCAATTTAGATTTCGGGTTTTTTCTTCAAATATAACTGTTGGGTTCAGGTCTTCTTGCATGTTCACGGAAATAATTCTGTCTTGTTCGAATAAGGACATGCTTCACTGGAATATTTTCGCCGAGTTCAGATTTCGTTCAGTTCGCGATTTTTTCAAAGAATTTTTTTGGGTTTGGATTGTGTTCATGTCCATGGAAATATTTTGTCTTGTTTGGATCCGGTTGCGTTTCTTTGAAATAGTTTTGTCAGATTCAGATTTGGTTCGATTCAAATTTCAGGTATTTTTTTGAATGGGAGTTTTAGGTTCGTATCGGGTTCATGTCCACGGAAATTATTTTGTCTTACTCGAATCCGGTTATGGTTCTTTCGAATACTTTGGTGAGATTTAGATGTGGTTTGGGTTAAAGTTCAGGATTTTTCAAACGGAGTTTTTTAGGTTTGAGTCGGGTTTATGACCATGGAATGTATTTTGTCTTGCTGGGATCGGGTTACAGTTCTCTGGAATATTTTTATCGGTTTCAGATTTCGTTCGAGTCATATTTCGGGTTTTTTTAAAGAAAATATTTAGGTTCGGGTCAGATTTCATGGCCACGAAAATTATTTTTCCTTGTTTGAATCGGGTTATGCTTCACTTGAACATTTTTGCGGGATTCAAATTTGGTTCGGGTCAGTTATCAAATCCATAGTTTTTTCCAAACAGAATTTTTAGGTCAGGGTCAGGTTTATACTCACGGAAATTTTGTGTATAACGGATCGGAGTGTGGTCTGTTTTTTTTCTGGTTGGGATCGGGTTACGTTTAAATTAGTCTAATCATTAAGGTTATAATCAGTTTTGCTACTATTCTATTTATGGCTAATTCTGATAGATAATTTAATTTGATATTTGATAATTTATTATGGTGAATGAATCGTTTGCGGATACAAACAATTGTACGCCAAACAGCTATTTTATTTTTTTTAAAAAACAAATTAAAGCCATATTACAATTTTAAATTGAATAGAACACATTTAAACTTAATCAATGATAAAAAAAATAAACTCATAGAAAAGTTTTGTGTAATTTTTTTTACAGCAACACAGCAAATGACTCATACATTCTAATGTTCGAAATGCTAAAAATATGCGTAAAACCATATAGTAAAAAGAAATTAATAGAGTGGCAGTATAAAGTCTTGGGGTGACGAAAAATATATAACTCTAAAATCCGCTACATTAAGTCCAAATAAGCATCAACAAAACCATGTCCTTTTAAAGTCCGATCAATTCAAACTGGTTTAAACCAGTATTTCTTTGTCTTTGTTTTTTTACCTTTTAAACTGTTATTGAATAGATGACTAAAATTTCGTTTAAAAAAATAACGTTTTGTGCCATTCTTGCCTGTAATACACCAGCAGAATGCATGAAAGATACAATTAGATCAATCATAGGTAAGAATTATTTGATTATTTTTATCATATGACTTTGAAATATCAATATAGAAGCATCATTTAAGATTTTGCTTGAAAAATCAACATTCTTTCGTTAATGTCTTAAAATCGTCTGCACTCTGAAATCTAGATTTTAGATTAATATTATTATTTAAGTGTTCATGCATGATTTTAAAAGAATCTTTTCATCACTATATTTTATATATTGACATGGAATTATTAATATGCTGTTAAATCATAAACATTTTTAATCTATGTTATAAAGTATTAAAAATTTCTGAAAAAAAAGAGAAAACTTTTAGTAATACAATTTTTTACTTCAAATCATATGTTTTCAATATTTTATTTATTTTGTTTTGACATTTAATTATTTTTAATTTTCCAATTTCAATTATTTTAAAAGCAAATATTTATTTTAATAAATAATATAATAGAAAAAACCATTCAATAAAAAAATACTATTTCTTCGTAAAATATGCTTCAGCTTTAATTCATTTCTTCCAATCCGTCTTATTAATACAAAATTCCTTCTTCGTGCTTTATTTTGAGACATTAAAATTTCAGCGATAAATGGTTTCATATTGCAAACCTTTTTTTTTTCGGTTTACTTTGCCACCACCTATCTTTTTCCTCCATGGCGTACAGCAGCTGTAATAAAAAAAAATCCTCATTTAAACTGACAGTTTGGCAGTGTATGAATTTTAAAGGTCAGTCCTAGTTTTTTAAATTATTTCTGCGAAACCTTTATGCAACCAACCAACCAACCATAAGAGAATGAAAAGGAAAAAAGCTAAAAAAAAAGCGATTTTTTATGAGAGTGAGGTTTGGAATTTAATTAATCTCGCAGTTAATAAATAGAATTTTGAAATTCTGAGAGTCAGGTGCATCAGGCGAGATATTGGGCTACTCTCAGAAAAATTTTGAGCTTCGTGCGTACCGTAGTTTTCGCTAACTATCACAGACACACACACACACACACACAGAGCGATTTGTTATTTTATTAATATAGATAGATAGTTTTTTAAATCCCAGTATATGTATGATTAGACGATATATTGCAACTCTTAATGGAAAAACCTAGGAAATGGTATCAGAAAACTAAATAGTAGAATTCTTGATGACAATACACTAAGGTTGTGCACAATGCAGCAATCAACTTAGCGCATAATATTTATAATATTGCTAATAAAAAAATAATATTTTCAGTCACCTGTGCGATATATTAATAAAACAGATAATTAGATAGATAGGAAAAAATCATAATGAATATTCCATTCAAAATGAAAAGATACCATATTATGAAATATCAAAATGTACATGCATATATATATATATATACGCACACACACACACATATACATATATATATATGGAATAGGGACTGTTTAATAGCTTCTGCGTATTAACCAGGAGAAGACCCTTTAATTGCCTTCTAGAAGGATTTAAAGGAATCGACTGGGAGCAGAGACTTAATGTCCAATCCTCAACCTTCCATCGGTACAGCCTATTAGTACTCATGTCTAGTGCAAGGGGAACGGACGCGGATGGACTTCCTCCAACCCGCTTGGTCAACGAGGAGAGATTTGGCCACAATCCCCTTTATTTTACCATGAATTCATAAAACAAATCACATCTCTCTGTTCCCGGTAGTCTGCATGTTCTTGGTTACGGCAGCGATCAGATAGACATGAAGACAGAGGGTGCTAAGAATCACCGGGCTGCTATAAGTTGATGACCTTGGCTACGTATAATGGATGATCCCTATCTTCTGAAAACCGTTTACAGGAACTTGAAGAAGAGTTAGATAGGATCAACTGGGACATTTTAGGATTATACGAAGTAAGAAGAAAAGGAGAAGAGAAGATTGATCATGCCAACGGACATGTTTTATACTACAGAGGCACAGAAGATGGAAGAACAAGTGGTGTAGGATTTTTGATTCATAAAAGGTGGAAGAATCACATTGTAGAATATGATAGTGCGTCAGATAGAGTTGCAAGATTAGTAAGTGTCCAAAAGATACAAGCTGCAAATTACCCAAGTTTATGCATCAACAATAAGTTATTCTGATGAAGAAATTGAAGATTTCTATGAAAAAGTAGCTTCAATGCATCAAAAGGGAAATTGCTACATCAAATTAAGAATGGGAGACTGGAATGCTAGAATTGGAGAGAAAAAGAAAGGTGAATTATCTGTAGGAAATCATGGATATGGTATGCGAGATGAAAGAGGAAACAGATTGATTGAGTTTGCAGAATGTGAACAGATGTATATCATGAATTCATTTTCCAAGAAAAAGCCACAAAGAAAATGGACATGGCGTTGTGCAAATGGCTCAACAAGTGAAATTGATTACATCTTAACCAACAAAATGTATCTTATTCAAGAGTGCAGCGTTCTCAATAACATCAATACAGGAAGCGATCACAGATTGGTTAGATGCAAACTGTTGTTAAATACTAAAGTGGAAAGAATGAAGCTTTTGCTACACTCAAAGAAATCAATCGATATTATAAACCTCTAGAAACATAAAGAATAATTTCATTTGGAACTTCAAAACCGTTTCCAAGTACTTCAATCAACTTTAGAAGAAGAGCAAGATGTTACAAAAGTGAACAAGAAGCTAACCAATACTCTTACAAGAAATTGCAAAAAAGATAGCCGGTGATGCACAAATAAAACAGACAAAGGAAATAACAGAAGAAACAAGAAGATTAATGAAAAAACGCAGAGAATGTAAAATGAAAAAATATGATTCTAAATCAAGAGATCAATATGCTGAATTATGTAAAACAGTAAGAAAATGCGTTATAGAAGATATCAGAAAATTTAACTGTGATCTTGTTAAAAAAAATTCTGGAAGATAACAAAAGTTTAAAATCAGCTAAGCGCAAGTTATGTGTTGGAAGAAAAAGTATTTTTGCACTGAAGAGAGCAGATGGAACAATCACCAAAATCAGCAAAGAAATAGTACACATTGTTGAGAAATTATATAATGATTTTTAAATGATCTATTTAAATGATTAAGAGGGAAATCAACGTACACGATCAACGAGAAATCTTAATAGAAACTGAAAAGATAATCCCAGTAATGACAGATGAAGTTTTACAAGCTATTCGATTTATGAAAAAAGGTAAATGCCCTGGAGAAGATGGAATTACAATTGATCTCATCAAAGAAGCAGGAGAAGAATTTGCAAAAAGGCTATCCTTACTGTTTTCCAAATGTCTTAAGAAGTCAGAAGTACCAGAAGACTGGAATAATGCTGTGATGGTGCTACTTTACCATAAAGGAGAGAAGGAAAACATTGAAAATTACCGTCCTATCAGCTTACTGTCAGTGATTTATGAAATTTTCACCAAAGTTTTAACATCAAGACTTGAATCAGCTCTGGAGTCAGCTCAACCTAGAGAACAAGCAGGATTACGAAGTGGATTCAGCACAATGGATCATATCCAAGCAGTAAGGGAACTCATAGAAAAACATAAAGAATATAATTTACCTTTCTGCCTTGCCTTTATTGAATATGAAAAAGCATTTGATTCCGTCTACACGTCAGCAGTGGTAGAATCTCTGGATGACATTGGTATAGACAAACCTTACATCAATATCATAAAGAAGATTTACAAGAAAGCAACAGCAACCATCCGTTTAGATAAAGGAAAAGCGAATATTAAGCTCGGAAGAGGAGTAAGACAAGGAGACAGCATTTTACCTAAACTTTTTAATGCTGTCTTAGAAAATATCTTCAAGAAGCTGGATTGGGAAAACAAAGGGATTAGAATAAAAGGGGGATATTTAAGTCATCTCCGGTTCGCTGACGACATTGTTATTTTCAGTAACAGTCCTGAAGAATTGCAAATTATGCTAAAAGATCTTGCAGAAGCTAGCATTAATGTGGGATTAAAAATAAATTTAGAAAAGACTAAGGTCATGTTTAATTCATTTACATCAAAAAAGAAAATTGTCTACAAGAACACTGAGATTAAAGTAGTGCAAAGTTATGTGTACCTAGGACAGAAAATTTCATCGGATAATAGTATTATGAATGAAATCAACAGAAGAATAAGAAGTGGGTGGAGTGCTTTTGGGAAGAAAAATATTATTCTGAAGAGTAATATGCCTCTTTGTTTGAAAAGAAAAGTGTTTAATCAATGTATTTTACCTGCATTAACTTACGGAGCAGAAACATGGACACTAAGAAAACGGATGGTACAAAGACTACAAACAACACAGAAAAGTATGGAAAGATGTATCCTAGGTATAACTCTAAGAAACAGAAAGAGGATAACCTGGATAAGAAATCAGACAAAAGTTTTTGATATCCTTGAAAGAATCAAACAGCTAAAATGGAAATGGGCTGGGCACATTGCAAGAAGACAAGACATTAAATGGAGCACAAATATACTACAGTGGTATCCCAGAGATGTAAAACGACCAAGAAGACGACCACAAGTAAGATGGAGTGACGAAATTAGAAAAGTGGCTGGTGTAAATTGGATGACGAAAGCACTAGACAGAAAACATTGGAAAAATCTAGGAGAGACCTACATCCAGCAGTGGATCGAAAACGGTTGATGGTGATGATGATATGGAATAGATTTAGCCGGTTCTAAAATTTTACATCAGTGCTAAGTAAAATTATCTTTAATAAAATTTAAAAACATGCTTCTACTATAGATTTATAGGATATTCCAATACATTCAGAGTAGTGTCACAAAACCTAACTGTTTAATAAAGTCTTTGAAAAATAAATGACACATTTCAAAATACAATTTCAACAATTACCATAAATAGTCAGAAGAAAATGTTAATTTTTTATGTATCATTCATTACGATCTATAGATTTGCATATATTCTACATAATATGTTAATATTTATTCCAGTTAGAAAACACACAATACAGTTGATAATTCCTTTTCAAAACAACCGTAAATAAACGAAAATATACTCGAATTATTTTGTGCTTCCCAGTGTATGATCAATCTAATTTATACCCATCAATTAACATGCAAAAAATTAATTACATTTAAAAACGCCATAAGAAAAAACACCATTGTATTATTTAGTACAGACTGAGACAGTACTGAAGTTGAATTATTTTATGAGGCTCTCTAAATGTACGATTAATGGCATGAACGTCATCTTTTAGTGCACCTTACACTATTAAAAATCTTCAATTTTTGCTGCAGAGTCACTCCACTACTTTGATAGAATATCTCTATTCTGACCAATGAGAATACTTCATAATGTATACTATTAAAATTTTGAAACTTTTGCTGCATCGTCACGCCACCGCTTTTATAGAATATCTCTATTTTAACCAATGAGAGTGCTCCATAATACAGTGAAGTAATCGTTTTCTATAAAAACGTTGGAGTGACGATGCAGTAAAAGTTTCAAATTTTTAACAGTGTAGCCAAATAGGCGTTTTCTATAAAAACAATAGAGTGACTATACAGCAAAAGCTACATATTTTTAACAGCGTAGTGCTATATATCATTTTCGATATGTTATAGAGTTATATATATGTTATAGTATTATTATTTCGTTATATTATAGCATCATTAAAATATGTTGCAAAATATTTTTTTTCTATTGACCATAATGTAACTGAATTTTTTTGAGTGGTTCTGTATACCAACTACAAATACTATACATTTCATTTTGAATAGCGAACGTGCCATCGTAAACCTAAACAACATATATATATTCCGTGGCAATTCGAGGATATTTATGTGACTTAGAGCTCACACAGTCAGAGAAATAGCCTGGCAGACGGACAGATAGACAGACATACATACAGATGATGAGATAAACGGACAGAAAGATAGATGACCAGCCATATCAAAATTATAAACTTTTTTTCAACTATGTTGGAAAGTGTTAACAAATATGTTGGAAAGTGATAAAGAGATGTTCTAAAACAAGATTGTTCATTACTTCCCAAAACTTCAAGAATGATTCAGTTGTTATTTTAACCTAATCAAGCTGATTGGTAAAACTATTATAAGAAATTAATATTTCAAACAAAGCCAAAAAATGCACAAGCTGGAAATCGAACCCAGATCTTTGCTTACAGGGCCAATACTTTACCGTAACTGAGCCGACAACCAGCGAGCATTTTTTTCCCATATAACCTTATTGGTAATAACATCTGGTCTGTAATTTAGACAGAATAAAAATTATCGATAAATATTGATCATAACAGTTATCAATATTCAGGGAGGAAGATGGATTTGGTTTTCCTTTTATGTTTTGAAAAACTTGCGTCAATTTAATTTTTTCTTTAATTCTACAAATTCAGGATATTAATGTATTCATAAATTTTTAAGCGATTCACGAACTTTTTTTTTTTCCAAACAGGTACAAAAATTTAAGATTAGATTGCTAAGATTTCAAATAGAAATCTTTTAATAAATAAAAGTCCGCATTTTTGCTTGAAAGAACGCTTTCTGAAAAAATTCGTGAAAAAAAATAGCTCTACTAATTCCGATTATTGAAAAGAAAAAGAATTGTATTATAATGGACTAATGGATTAAATTTGTATATTTTTTTCTTAAATTCTGAAAATAACCGGTAAACTGAGAATATCTCAAAAATACGCGAAAATACAATTTTAACACAAAACAACGAAAATGTCATCAAAATTCAGAACTTTGAGTCTTAGATGCTTCCGAACAGGTCTTCGTTTACTAAAAAAGAAATTTCAGACTTCTATGTACAAAATATTTTTGTCGCCCGCAGTCACACACTCAAGTCCACAACTTCATTAGAAAAAAATATGGATGACTATGAATTAATTCTTGAATGCACAAAATGACCTAAAATATTCCTTGAATAGATGAATGAGCATCACAAACTTTGTTTTTTTCAGTTTGATTCTATTCTCCACGCTTATCAACATTTCATTTTACTTTGAAAAATGCGTTTCGAAATTTGTAAAAGCAACTCTTCTTAACAAATATATAATGTTGGAAAAATTACTTAATTCCATTTAATGAAGAACAAAAATATGTGCGTTGCAAAAAGGCAAAGTTTCGTAAACCAATTATCTAAGACGGTTTATGGTTACGTAAGATATATTTTTCTCATTAATTTCTCTTACTTTATGTTAAATTTTTGAATTATCAAATTACTAATTTATTAATTTGCATAATTCATGGTGCTATTAATAATGAAAGAAAAGTTTAAAAGTAAAACTGATATTTTTTATGCATGTAAAAAGTATGAGGGTCTATAAGACAGCTTTTTGGCTCAAACAAATCTAACCCTTTGTGACTGAATAATTCCGATTAAAAAACATTTATTCAGATGTTAGAATACATCATGCAATAAGCTGAAAACTATGTATTTGTAATAAATATTATAACTTTAAAAATATAAGATTCTAAAGCATACAAACTTACCCTTGTAAAAAAATAATTTAAACGTATCCGATCTTTTTAATTTTACAAAATTTGCAGAAGTTCATTTTAGGAGAGACGATACAAATTCTGCTTGCAAATTCACGATGCAAAACTGCTCAAATAATAAATAAATCTTTGGCATGAAAAATTAACTTATCATGGCTATCTTTGGAGAAATATAAGAACAATTTATATTAACTGCTGTATTCGGAGATAGCAGCAATAAATTAAATCGTTATTTATATTCCACTGTATAAGTAACATGCACTTTTGGATATGTTGCAGATATTCAGCGCGGGGTTACAAAAGATTATAATAATTCAAGATTTACGTTATATGACGAAGATGTTAACACAGCTGAAAAGTAAATTCATTATTTACTTTTCAAATTTATGACCGTATATTTGGTCCAATTTAAGCAACTCAAATTGGTCCTATTAAGGCAACTGCGTCATTTTCAAAGCAGATAATCCCAAGACTATGAACAAAAACAAAAGCAAACAAATTCACGTAAAAAATAGCCGTAATACACATGAATTTAGGCATGTGTATGAAAATATATCAACTTACCTTAGTTTTAAAGTGCTTTCTAACATTTAGTAGGTAAAATAGTAGATTGAAACACCTAATTTTATGTTGTTTTTTAAATATAACGTTAAAAACATATCATTTGTTTGAAAACAGCACGTAGAAGGCGCATGTTTCTTCTAATCATAAATGACGTCATTCTGATGAATAGGATGGAGTGTCTTTCAGTAATTAATTGTAGAACTGCAATGATCCAATTAAGGTGGCTTGTTTAACATTAATGATATGTTATGGAAAATAAGGAACATGCATTTCAAGTCATTTAAACGATTAAACATCCATCGGATATGATATAGACCCAATGCAAATCCTAGTGTGTAATTTTTTGTCGCCCTTTCTATCGAGTTAATGACAAGTACACATCAACTTCACTTGAACCGGAATAAAACAAGACGTGATACACAGATTGTCGTTTCGAATGAACAAGTTACGATTTGTTTATGCATTGTTTTCCAATACAGTACATTTGTGATACTTTTTTATCTTTCAATATGTAATACATCGTGATGATCTTAATATCATAATAACAGAAAACAAAATATTTTGTCATTGCGTTTATATTAAAAATGAGAAAATATGTTATGATTTGATAGCATTACAAACACACTTAAGTTTGAAGTCTTGATAGTGCAGAGATCCAATTATTAAAAAAAATTGCTTAAACTGGAAAATACTAATATTTAATATTAAAATGATGCATGGGCCAAAAACCTGTTTTATGAATAGCCATCCTTTAAGTTTAGTACAGCTGTGACATTTCATTAAAGCATTTATCTATTACACGTCGTTTGGAAGACAGAAGATATTAAGCTCGGACTCAATCGTCCCCGTCGATCTAATCCTTTGGAGTTTTCCGTGGTTTTCTTCGAACCTTGGATTTCCTTGCGTAAATACGGGTTATATTCCATTAGAAAGGACTCCACGGAGGGCATTCCCCATTTCGAGTCTATATCCTACGAGTTGATAATCGGCTGTCATAAAATGAACCAAACCAAATCTTAAGCATCTTACATATATGACAGATATTACATATACATAAAGATAACACTTCATAACCAATAGCGGTACGTGTATATTGAAAAACATAGTATTTGTTATTATAACAATTACTATATTATTAATGCTGTTTAATGGCAAAATATTTATTAGAAAAAAATCAGCAATTGGGATAATTAACATATTATAAAAATAATTAATAAAAACGAAATTAATTTTTAAAATACAGTGTTAATATTACAGATCTAACTTTCCAGGTTATTTAAAACTAAAAATTTCCTAATAAGTAACTATTTGTTTTAAAAATAAACTGTCCCTCATTAGTTAAGAAATTTCTTATATTCATTCTTTTATTTAAATTTCAAAATATTTTCTCCGGTATTCCTTTTTTCTTCTTTCGTTATTCGATTTATAACTATTGATTGAAAACAAAGATAACATTTGAGATTGAAACCTTAAAAGATGCGATACTAATGAGCTAAGATGTGTTTGAAGACAGTCTCAGCAAAAATAGACTCTCTCTTGAAAGACTAGAAAAACGGAGGAAATGAAAAACCAAATAATAGGAAATGCATATTGAATGTTTAGTAAAGAGACTATAACGGGAGAAAATGTAAAATGGAAATCGTTTTAATATAAACTAGAACAGATAGTAATTAAAATAATGTAATCTATTCTAGAATGAAATTCTTCCAAAATTTCCATTTTTATGCAAATGAAGGGCTGACTCATACATATAGTTTTATTTTAGTTTCATAAAACTTTACTTAGGCATTTTTTCCCTTTATTCAGTTTCAAACTATTGACTTAATAAAATGCTAAAATTTTAGGTTGGAACTTTAATGAATGTTATATTAATGAACTAAGATACGTTTGAGGACTCTCGTAATAAAAAGAAACGCAGTTTAATGGCAGACTAAATAAAACTGAGAAAATGATAAACAAGAAATAAAAGACTGAAACAAAGCTCATTGAAATATAACAGATATGGGAACTATGATCAGTGTATGATAGGGCTCGCACATTTTAACTCCCTACCCTTCAACTTACACCTTTCTTACATTTTTAAATAGGAATCTTCGTCTTCTTTAATGGCTGAATTTATATTCTTACATAGCTCATCCGCATGAATAGAAACACGTCGCGCAAAAATTCATTTTGTGTTTTATTCCTTTAAAAGGTCTTTTATAGGTGAGCCTTGCTACACAAAACGCTTCATAAATGTAGTTATACGGAAAATCACTTTATAACGCTGTATATCCATCCGTGACCACAGAAGGGGGTGGATTGTGTCAGGAGTTAAAATGACTCAACACTAAAAACATCATTTACGTCTTTATTCTTTAAGGATTTTACGACGTTATGCATGTTTTTACTGCTGCATGCAGAGCTAAAAGTTATAATTTCATGTTACAGGAAAAACATGCAATCTTTATTTGCCTTTCCTGTAAAATTGAATTTTGTAGAGATTTGTCACTTTTCCTGCGGATGAAATATATAAGGTGATAATTATTATTTGAATAAAGTAATATTACCATGCAAGAATGTACACGACTTGCGCTAAATACCTGTCCCTGATGTCGATGAAATCATTTCCATTTTAACGAGAGCTCCAATCCCTTATTAGTAGTTAGCTGGTTGTATTTAGGACGACCAATTATGGGCACGAGGGATATAAACCCTTAGGGGGGGGGGGTGCCCTCCGCGAGTGAACCTAATCCGTATTTACGCAAGAAAATCCAAGGTTCGAAGAAAGCCACGGAAATTTCCGTATAATTATGCAGACTGGCACGACTGGGTTCGAACCTAGCACCTTCCGTCTACCAGTTTTGAGAGCAGAAACTCTCGGCCACTGGTGAGACTCAATCCATTAGTAATATTAAAACTCTAGCATCATTTAATGAGTATTGTTGTAATATTTTCGATTTATATATTTCAATACGGTTTTGACTTTAGTTTGTTATCCACACCGAAAAAAAAAACCAATATTTTTTAATTTATGGAAATATAATATGATCATATATAAAAATGTACAATAACTTCTTTTGAGTTACTCATAATTCCGAAAATCACTATTTATTTTTGGGAACCTCAAGAAACCATGTATTTTTGAGATTTAAAGAGGTAGTTTAAAAAAAAGTTTTTTTTCGGTAAATGAATTTCAAAAACGCTTATGTGTAGTTTTTTTAGCACATTACTCAGTTTTATCAAACCAAAATATTGATTTTTAGGGTGATATCAATTGTTTTCAAGAATTTTCAGTTGCGTAACTGAATTTATAGCTATAAGAGTAACAAAAGAGTTTAAATTTTATGTTAATGACACTTTGTTTAATACATCCTGTATGATTTCAAAATATCTTTGTTGGAAATGAAAACATTTATTCCAGAATTGATAACATTTACTTTTTCCTTACTTTTATCAAACCATAATATTGGTTCGTTTAAAAACATAAAATCATCAAACACTGACTTTAGCTATCTTTAATGTTATTATAACGGTCTCGGGCAACATCGGCAGGTCAGCTAGTGATAGAATCTTTTGGGTAATTGTGAACACGCAATTTTTGGCAGTTTAAATACACCACACAAGAACAAGTAGAGTATAGAAGCCAAAACAATATATTTATGAGGTTTAAGAATATTTTTCAGGAATGTAAAACAGTTTAAGGGTGTCAGTAATTAAAACTAGCAAAATTTATTCACAAATACTCCAATTGGCACAACTTTTCAAAGGTTTGTACAGGTAAGCTTTTATATAAATTAATTTTCGTGATTCTCAATTTAGGTATATAACAGTTTATTTTTATAATATCGATTTATCTATTTTATTCCTATTCCATTAATTTTACACATGTAATGCAATTTTTCACACACACACACATGTTTATTTATAGTTGAAACACTTAAAATCATATTTTCATAATTTTAGGCAGGCTCATTTTTGCATGTACGTAGATAAAGTGGATAATGGATATCAGGGGTAAAACCTATTTCTTATACCCGAATCAAATGTATAAAACGAGTTAAATTGTTTTAAGTAGCAGGAAACTAATAATATTGCTTCATCTTAGTTTATTTATGATACGTATATGTCTTTCAAATAGTGGAATTAGATTTTCAATCTTGCTTTCACAACATATCATAACATAAATATTGCATTTTTTAAATGTCATACACAAGAAGAATGTTTATTTAATTAATCTATGTTCTTCTATGTAGAAAAAAAATGCTTATATTTTTGGGGGATGAGTACTTATATTTATGAGTCAATGAGTTTGGCATGTGTGAAAAAAATACGAAAAATTACTCTCAAACAGAAAAAGAAGGAATTGCTTATACACAACAAAATAGAATTTATTACTTCTTAAAAAGTTTTCGATGTTTTATATTCCTTAGGGATTTAAAATTCTTTTTAAAATGTTATATTTGAAGACTCATGTAAATATTGTAACTCAGAGATTTTTTAAACATATTTTTTCGAATAAATTCAATAAGTAATAAAGTCAACCGTAAAGTATAGCTTTTATATCATACCGCTAGAAAAGTTAAAAATGGATAAATGTATTCAAATAAGCAGCAATATTTAAGATATCCTATACTTTGTAGATATAAAGAATTTTTTTTTCAGTTCATTAAAAACGTATTTTAAGTTTATGTAATAGATGTCAAAATTTAATATTTTGAGAAAGACACTGGTATAGTTATTATTATACCATAAAAAAAGCAACACATGCCCATTTACGAGAAATTGTATCCATTTCTATCCTTCTTATCATATTAATTATATTATATAAAGTATTTGGGTGATACCAATTTTACATGAGTTTTTCGAGGTACTTTTTGTCATTCTTATACGATATAGATATAACTGAATAACAGTGATGCTATTTAAATTTATGTGTAATCGCTATAAAATGTGCAGCAACATGAAGAATTAATTTTAAAATTAAAATAGAGTCTTTTAAATGTTTATTTTGAAATGAAATGTGAAAAGATTTTAACGGAGGGTAGACGAAATAAACAATATATTTAATAATTTAGATATTTTATGTAGTATAGTAATTGTATACAATCATATAAATTTGCTGTTTTTATAAATTTTATTTACTTATTTTTATAAAATTGGAAATAAAATTTTATATATGAAACTAAAATTTGAGTAACAAAAGTTACAAAGATAAAACACATTTACCTAAAATCTGGAGCTATTGTTTAAAATTCTGAACATGTGATAAACAAAATTAAACTGATACTTGACTTCTTTTTTAAAAAGCACTTTCTACATCATAGATTAGTAATCCTTTTTTTGGGGGAGGGGGAGGGGGGTTCTAATTATTCTATTATATTGGAGTGCAACAACAGATATTGCATTTATTTTTTTAGAGAAAAAAGTTATATTAATTGCATGAGATTAAAATACAAATATTTTAATGAGCTAGAACATATTTATTAAGCTATTAAACTTGTTAATTACATTAAAATAAATGAAGATTATGTCCCATGCTATATTCAGAAATACAGCATATCAAAGTTTCGGTTACAGTAACATGCTTAGATCAAAAGAAAATTATTCAGATTGCATTAAATTATTTAAAAAGAAGTTTTTTCTACAATGTCAGCAAAAAAGAAAAAAAAAACTTGACAGTTGCAACTTTAGACGTTTTGTTAAATACCTAGAAATATACACGAGGAATTCTACTGAAACTCCCGGTGTGTAAACGAAACAGTTCGAATCATGTATTTTCGCGAAGATGTTTTTCCGAAATCCTATAGGCGACCTTCAACAAATTGAAAAAAAAAACGAGATCGTTTAGATAACCCTGTCAAAACTAATCTAACAAAATCGTTCAAACTGCAGATTACGATTAAATGCTCATTGTAATATACTGTTTTCATTTTTATGAGGATAGCATGCATACTCGTAGAGAAAGGTTTTTATAAAAACATCACCAAATTTATTCAAGTTTTTTGCTTATTATTTGCTGATTTCTTAGTATAATATTTTTTCTTTTCAGAAAATATGACAAATAATATTGTATCTAATACCCTTTGATCAAAATTTAAAAATTTTAGGAAAAATGAGAAGGTTTACTAAATAATGTTCCACTGCGCATGCGTAGTCGCAATGAAAATGTAATTTGCATAATATGTTAGCTATATGTATAGAACAACTTTTGTATAAGCCTCAAAAACATAGCTTAAAAATTCTGAAAATTATCATCGATAGAATAAGCTCAAAATCTGTTGTTACCAAAAGAAAGCAAAAAAAAAAAAAAAAAAAAAAAAAAAAAAAAAAAAAAAAGAAGAAGAAAATAAGGTGCTGTATCCATATAACTATTGATTAGTGTCAATATAGTATAACTAATATTTCACGTACTATATTTAGATATTTTTGCTGGGTGGTATGGTTATTAACAGTAGATTTTAGCAGTTAACCCTTTTCGGCGCGGAGTAAATCTGTTATATTAAACATATATAATAATTAACTTACACCAGATTTAATAAATGAATTTATTAGAAAATACGAACTTGTTTATTTTGAGGTTGGAAAATTTTTTTTAAATAAAAGGAAAATTTTAATTAAATATTTTTGGTGCTAATAAAATTAAAATTAGGTATCCATTTTTAGAAACACCGCGCTTAAAAGAGTTAATGCAAAAAATATATATTTTGAAAGTATGATATATTAATATGCTAATAAATGTCGCTTGAGAAATATACGTGTATACTGAAAAATAAAATATAATTCAGTGATTTGTGACCAAATTATTGACATGTAAATACGGGTTGCAATGAACTTGTTCAGAAAATATCTAATTTAAACGAAATGTCAAGTGCTCACATCAGTATTTTATAATTAGTTTTAGATCAATATTTAATGATGGACTAATATACCTTGAAATAAGATTTTCCAGAAGAAATCTACTTTAAGCTCTTTTTTATGTAGAGAAGGTGATTAAAAATCCTATTTATAAATTTTAAGATAGAATAGAGCAGCAGTATTTAACCTTTTTTATCACAGACCGAAACGAGAAAATTTAACCAAAAAAAAAAAAAAAAGTTTTCTAGGACTAAAGATATTATTTGCTTAACGATAATTTACTGAATAAAGAGGAATTTTTCTGACAGTATACTACTTCCTGTTAAAATAACATAATTTAAAAAGCTTTTATTTTAATTAATAAAATTGAAGTGTGTTTCTATGATTGCGTGAAAAAGAGTAATTATCCACCAGCTATGCAATTAGAAAAAAAGATCTTGAAAGGCAAAATGTGTTTGACAAGATGACGATACCATTAAAACGTCAATTAAATATTTTCACACAAAAACTAATGTTTTACTATGATTCCATCAAAATCCCCCAACTTTGAAAATGCATTTTTTTTATTTACATTTAAATTATATTGTAATGATAATATCCTTCTTATTACTAAGAATTTTAATGGAATTAATATTATAAATATTTTTAAAATTTAGAATGAAAAAAAGATTTTTTTTATTATCCTCTAAAGTCTGTAAGTCTCAGGCCAAAATAAAAGTACATAGCGAGTGTCATTCAGCTTGTATTTTATTAAATCTCTCATCCGATATTGATCAGCAGATTTAGCTAGTAAAATTAAACTTTACTCTGCATGTTTTTTATGGATAAAACCTATTAATGTACTTTTTGTAGCAAGAGCTAATTAACGAAAACTAACTTTCACACTTGAATTAAAAAATGAAGCTAATTTGTACATTATAATGGATTGTTTTTGTGGGAAAACTATGGGAAAAAATTTCCAGTTCTTTAGGAAAGATAATAAAAACAGAAACTGCTTTTTATGAATAGATTGTCTTCATATTTAATACGTTTTAGAGTTTTCTTATAAGCAAAGTAAAATGCTAGACATGAATGAAAAAAATCTATTACTTTATTATAAAAAAAAAAAAAAAAAAAAAAAAAAAAAAAAAAAAAAAAAAAAAAAAAACAGACAAACTATACAGTTTACTAGTACTATACTAGTACTATACTAGTACTATACTAGTTTTTAATCATGTTATTTTAATATCTGAATAATAAACATTCACAAACCACATTGTTGGCTATTCAAAGCTAAAATTGGGCTAATATAGACATATGTATATTGAAAACGGTACACACTGTTAAGGGTGAAATAAAACTGATTCACCATAATTTTCCATATTAACCTTTATAGATGTTTGGTGCAACTATCCCATAGATGCCAGATACAACTGTGATGCACAGTCATGAAAAACATAGTTTCATCACCTGTTGAGCTACACTGTAAGAAAAAAACTGTAAAAATACTAAAATTTTTCTAGGAAACTGGGATTCTTATAATTTTTATGTAACAACAACAATAAAAAATCACATAACAGTTACATATTTGCACTGTAAGATTACTAAGAATTTTTTAGGTAATTGGGATCCCTAGAAGTTTTTATGTAATTGCAAACTGTGTTACAGATAAAATTTTAGTAAGATTACTGTATTTTGGTAAATTCTTTTGTAAAGCTAAAAATTTCTGTAGTTGATTTCTCTTTACAAAAATTAGTTTTGTTGATTTTCATCTTTTTTTTTTTATCAGTGTACATATAAAATTTTAGTTAGCAGATTTTCGTAATTTTACATCTGTAGAATTGCAGATTTTTTCTACAGTGCATATACAACAAAATGCATTTAGCACCATTTTATCAAAAGGCCCAATTAAATATGAAATATCATGGAGTTTTGAACAATATTGTTGCCTTCAATCACAGACAAAATTAAAGAAATACATAAACACGTTCATTGGTCCAAACATTTAGATCATATGCAGAAATTTTAAATCCATCCAAACCCAAATTGTAATATTTTTACGAATCCAAAAATTTCTTCTTATAAACATTGAAGATTACAAGATTATGTAGGTAATTTATACGTATTTCTGCGAAACACATTAGGGCTTGAAACTTTTGGAAAAGGTATTAAAAACAAAAACAGCTCTTCGTGAAACATTTGTAGTACATTAAAAAACTATATATACATACATATATAGTTGTAATAAAATATTTTTGAATTAATAAATGTATATTGATTTGAATTATTTAAATTATTTAATGTAGATTAAATAATTTAAATTGATAATATGACAAAAACAAATAAATTTTTCAATATATTAGAAAGAAAAGTAAAAGATTGCGACCAATGCTGTTCCCTTTTTGTATGTCACCAATCATAGAGATGAAGACGGAGATTTTCCTTCACAATAAGAAAGTTTGAGTATTTAATAAAGTCTCTAGAACACAACTTTTGGAGATTAAAACAACCGTATTCTTGTAGAAGGAACGGAGAGAGATGAGAAATGGAAATTGTAAAAGGGAGAGCGAAATTATATTTGGCATACCTAAAGTTTGGTTATATTGCCATATCAAGCTGTTGTAGTAAATGCACATAAGGCTGAATGGGTATTATTCAAAGAATGTCTAGAAGAATATACGAAGCAAACAAATGGTACATAAAGGGAAATGTATTAAATTATGCTATTCAATTTTTAAGAGAACAAAAAGATACAAGACGCGCTTAGGAAAGAACAAATTAAATTTTAACTTTGCATTTGATATTTTCAACTCAGCACTCTTTTACAGATAAACACAACAATTGTAAAACATGATTTAAAATACATTTAATAAATCATTGTTTTAGGAAAGATTAAAAAAAAATATTTCCGATCCGATTGAATCTTGAATCCACTATTACTAGAGATTAAGAAACATTATTTTTGAAAGTCTAATTTCATACCGAAAATATGACTATTTTATTATTTACTAATTCACTTGGCCTTTGATAAATGATCCTAAAGTAACATAATTTTTATTTGCATGATTTAATATCTGAGAACTCTATTTTACATGAATTTATATTTTTAAATGAAGAAATATTGAATTAAAAGTACATCCTATTTGGTATTTTATTTTTGTTTAATTTGATTTTTGACGCTTATGCCTACCAAAAGCAGGTAAAAACGCGACAAATTACTCAGGTTTTTATTGATTTCGTTGAAATTTCACTCATTTTATTTTTTAAAATACATTTGTACCCCTTCAACCGTTTCAAAATTTTTGTAGGTAAATTTGATTTATTCAGATGCTCTAAAAATATTGTATGTAAATACGGGCGTTTAGTTACTTCTAGCGTAGCAAAATATCGTCTCTGTAAGGCGCGAAGTGACCTGAATTTGTCGGTGTATTTGAAAGAAATCAAATTCATATTTTTAAATACTGATTACGCCATCGATTAGAAGAAGGTTTTAGATTTAAAAACATAGTTTTTGTTTGTCAATATTTTTTAAATGGCACTCTGGGGGTGGAGCGATAAAAGAAAAAAATAAGTTTTTTGGAAAAAACAATCCTATTTGAAAACGTTTTTCAATTTGTTAAGTGACATATTATTTTTTTTAATTGATTGCGTCGTTTGAGATGTAAAATTACGGTCTTTTAGAATATGTCTTCCGTTTTTAACTTTACTGAGCAGTTTGGACGATGTAAGTTAATAAATAGTGACAAACTCCTGAAATAATTTCTTCATTTTCAACTGATGCGTAAATAAGCCTTCAATGCATGCGCCACAGCTGAGTTGTGATTGTTAATTAGTAACTCAAGTAAAGCATTTGAAATTTAAAATTCTGAGTTTCAAGATGCATCACAAAAATATTCAGTCTGGTACATTCCGTGGATTCTGCTATACAGACAGATACACACACATACACAGAGAGCGAAAATTCTTTTATTAGCATAGATTAACACACGGAATAAGGTGTTTCCATCCATATAGTTTTCATTAATTACTTATATAAACATTGGTTTTTTTAAATTAATTTGAAAATGCGCTTATGGAAACTTTATGCCTGAGACAAATGATCGAAATTCATGTTTTACGTTAAGAAATTATCAGGCATGGACGGTGCTGAACAGAATCTGAAAAAATAACATCAATGAGAAACAATATCTACAAAAAAAAAAAAAGCACAGCTTGGATCTTGAATTTTCATAGGGAATAGTGCCTGACTTATGTTATATCGTCTAAATTCAAGACCGTTTTCCAATGTTCTTTACGGAAGTTAACTTTTTATTGATTTTGAAGGATGAGCAATTGCATGCGAAATATGTTTAACCTTAAAAAAATTCATGAAGGATCTGGATCTACAATGGTCAATTCTGTTTACTTGACCTGTTAATAACATAACGAAATTTAGGCCTTGACCTAAAAAATACATTAACGACGATCATTTTTCAAAAAATTATTTAATACTTATTTAAAATATAATAAATTTATAATTTTACTGTGATAGTGTAAAACAAGTTGTCATTTTATACTTGTCTCATATTCGGAAAAAAATGAATGCATGTATTTTACTTTACTCCTCCAATTTTCTAATTCAACCTATTATTAATTATTTACTAGAGCGTAATAATAGCTCCCTAAACACTGAAATTAAAATGTATTTTTGAGATATTTTTAATGAAAAATAATAGAAATTTCCAGATTTCATTCTTTCAGAAAATTCAAATATTTTAGTCAATGCAAATGGAACACACTGAGTCGCCACTCAGCTTTAAAACATTTTTATAATAATTTTCCATTAAGTAATTCAGAAATTGTACTTTTTTCAGCATTTTTTGAATAGTTCTGTTAGAATTAAGTTAATTTACTTTTAAAAGAACAAATTATCTTCATTTATTTTACCAATACAACTGAAACTCCTGAACGTATTAAGCGATCTTTTAAGGTTATTTCAGCGTGGAATAACTTATTTTCATCTAACTTAAATATGGAACATTCACCTTTTCTACTAAGGATAGAAATAAAGCATATTTCAATGTAAGAACGTGAAAGCGTATAGAATCGTACTCTTGCATTTTTGAAATGATCACGCCTTATTCTTTTGTTTATTAAGATAGAAATCTTAATTCTTACACTTGATTTTCCAGTTTTATTTTTTTTCCTGGTGTACAATGCGCCCTGCACAAAAAAATCAATTCTCCTTTTTAGGTGCGTTCGTAATTATGTAAATGCGTAGCATCTATAGTCGTCGTTTAGTCCGTCAGTCCCTCTATCCGCATATAATAATGCGAAATGACCCAACTGAACCGTTTGGAATTTAAAAAATATATTTTGTCGAGTAATTTGAAATTTTATGAAAATTGGATGTATAGTTCAATTACAGGGGCAATCAAAAGTATTCCGTTACATATCTGTAATATAGTAGAAATCTAATTTTATCCATTGCTGTCCATATACGATTATATGTATGAATTCTTTCGTAAATACCTGTATATGAGTTATAAAATGTATGTACAATACGTGATACATTCTAAAAATTAGATGTTTTTAAAAATATATATGGTAGCGGAAATCGCGTTAAAGGAAAAAAAAAATATCTTACTTCTTTAAATACCATACTACGCTTTCTATTGAGTGGATATAAAAGGTGTAAGCATGAAAGTTGTAGCGAATTTCGTCCTCTTTAAGATAGTAACTAACAAATAATACGCTACAATAAGTCCCGAGATATTTTTTTTAAATGTTGTTTTTGTACACAGAAAATACTTCCTTGGTAAATGTTATTGGAAAATTCATTTTTTCATGCTGGACATAGTATATACAAGTCGGAATAAAATCTGCTACCCGACCTTCTGCAAGGTAATATATACATTTACCTGAGCTATTCCCCAGCGTCAAATTTCCCGAAAACTTGCAAAAACATGGCGAAATAACGCCAAATTTTGCATCAAAAATTTATGTAAAAAATATTCGTCAAGTTAGTAGATTTTAGTATTTCTTACACCATAAGCAAAATTTAATTACATGGTTAATTAATGCGTGTTATTACTAATTGGTTGATACTAATCACATTTTTATACAATGATTTACAATATAGTTAAATATGATTAAAATTTTCTCCGCCCTTTCATTTTATACGGACTTTACATAACAAATTATACCAATCATAAGAAATCCTTTTTGATCAGAAGAGCTCTAGCTATGGGAATTAAACCACATTATTTTATATATTACCTCTTCAGAAGAGTAACGAATCAGATAAAGTTAAAATTTAGAAACAAAAAAGTATTCTATAAAGTTTAAAACTTATTTTCTCAAATTAACAAAAATGTCATTTAACATGTTCAAACACTTCAATCATTAATTTCATTTGAAAGAGTGTGTTGATAAAAGCACTTAGTTAAACGATCATAGTTTAGTAACGAAGTAGGCAGCAAAAATTGGACGAGGATAGAATTTTCAAGACAAAAGACAAATAATAAAGAGAAAATGAGACTTTTATAATGCTAAAAGAACTCTATTTAAAAGCCATGGAAGTAAAAGGAAAACAGGAATATAGAATTAAGTGAGAAAATTTTTGAAGATTACCTTGTAACTGATAAACAATCATAAAAAACAATGTCTATACATTGTTGTTTCAATTCCTTTTAAAAACTAAACTATTTTTATGAAAATTTATACACCATTAATGCTTGAACGCTTGGAAATTTTACTCAATCTTTACAAAACTATTTAACTTATTTATAAAATTTATTTCTGCATGGAATATTTTTAACGTGTTTTATAAAGGAATT
Source organism: Maratus speculifer (assembly GCA_964019185.1). Lineage (NCBI taxonomy): Eukaryota > Metazoa > Arthropoda > Arachnida > Araneae > Salticidae > Maratus > Maratus speculifer. The sequence continues at coordinate 74,508,070 of OZ025293.1, forward strand.
TCTGGTTCGAAACAAAATTTAATCATTTAGTCGGAATCAAATTGACTATTATTGGGTGATAACAGATGTAAATTTTCCAAGTGGGTGAAAAAAGTCCGGGCCAGGATTCGAACCAGGGATGTATTGGTAAAAGCCGCCAATGCTGTTCTTTCTTATTTTATTTTTATTATTGGGTGTTAAAATGATAAAGAAAGAATTTTCTTAGTATAATTAATCACCTCAATTATTTACTATGATTTCAAATAATTTTTAAACTTCAAAGCTATAAAATAGTAGCCATTACTATAGAAAATAAAATTTATGTGCTCTTATGGGTATAGTAAAAAAGCTTTTAACTATGAAATTACTTACACAATTTACTAGAAAATTTTGAGCCATTGTTTTTATCAAGTCTTAAAAAAAAATATTTTTGTGAAAATTTATACGACATAAAAGAGAGACTTTATCATGATTTTTAAAATAATTTTTCTGCTTTTAAAATCTCAAATGTCGCCAATACCTTTATGGTATTGGCTATTATGGTACTAATGGTAGCCTATACCAATTAATATGCTCTTGTGAACATTATAAAAATATATGCATTTTTTGCAAAAAAGTATGCACAGTTTTATAACAATTTTGCGACACCATATCGAAAGTGGAATATTTGCTTTATCATATATCTAAAATATACACCGTAAATAGGGTGCAGAAAAATTTAGTGAAAAGGCAGGAACGTTTACGAAAATTCAAATTTAATGTCGTAGTTTCAATGATATTGAAAATATTTTTCGTACTTTCATAAACCATTTGAGGAAAGATGAACCAGAAATCAAAGGAAATAATTGGTTTACGAAACTACTCGAAGAGTTTCTGAAATAAAAAGCTTTTGCTGCTTGCAAATTTGGAAAAATACTTTTTCTTAAATTTGGAAACCTGTTGGTTTCCGGGGTTTCTGAATGATGTTTTCTCCAAAAGATTTTTGGGACGTGAAGGAAATATTTCAAGAGTCGTATGTAACTTAGCAGTTATGTTGAATTTTCTTAAGCGTGTCTGTTCTATCATAAAACTATTCTATTTGTTCGATAATATTTATTCTTTTATTATAAATATTAAATAATAAATTTTATTAAATATAATATATATATGTACAATTCCACAATTTGTAATAAATTTGAATTCCATTTTCATTTCTCTGAATAATAATAACAATAAAAAATGATCAAAACCTTCCAGTAAAAAAATTAATTTAATTTAAGAGCAGTTTCTTTTCCATGTAAAAGCATGAAATAAAAAGGAACCGAAGTTTACTACAAGTTGAACATAACTGAAATATATTCCATTTATGTATATCAATGAGGAAATGATCGAGATAGATTTCGAAACAGAGAATTCAATGTAAAATTTTACTTTTGGAAATATAGTGCTAATAAAGAACCGTCCGATTCGTTTAAGTTGTAAAACTTCCCAATATCACCCAAACTTTCTCTGAATAATAGAAGCAACTGAAAGAGTTCAGTTAATGATGATTGCGAAAGTTTCTTGCTACTCCAGCTCATCAAGGCTGCAAATATTCGTTAGAAATACAAACAGTTGAATGATAAGATTCGATAGTAAAATTCTTTTCAAACCTTTCCTGTTAGTAAAATAAGTTAGAGAAGAAGGATTTTTCAAGTACTGTTGTAGGAAAGAATTTTATATTCTTAAAATATCAAGAATTTTTCATCTTTTAGGTAGATTTCGTATGAAATACTACCTATTGCAATCGCACCAGTTTATCTATCTATCTATCTATCTATCTATCTATATATCTCACTTTTTTATGGACACGATAACTTCTACAATTCTTCACCAATCTCCACCAAACTTGTACATAAAATCAAAGGGAATAAAATCTCGGCTAAGTTCGTTAATGGGCAAAATCGGACCAAGGGGGTCGGAATAGGGGGCGTTTTTGTGAAAACCGAAAAAACGCCATAACTTCTTAATTAAAGTAGATATCGAATCGGTTTAAAGCTTATATTACTTCTTAAAAACGGGCCAAAAGTTTATGCATGACAGATTTTTGATAAATTTAGAAGTGGGCTCAAGGGGCGAAAAAAACAGGGGTTTTGAGAGAAAAAAATTCATAACTTCGTCAATTTTCAAGATATCAAGTCCAACTAAATTTTTTGTAAATGTTCGTAAAATTATCTAAAACTTTTGTATTTACAAGTTTTTGATAGGACCAACTTTTACCGATGAAAAAAAATTAAAAACGAAAAGAAAAAGGGCGGTGAAAAAAGAGAAAAATCCGTAACTCCGTCAATTTTTAAGATATCAAATCTGATTAAATTTATTTTACATCTTCTCAAAAATATCTACAACTTTTATATTGACAAGTTTTTCTTAGGACCAATTCGTATAGCAAAAAGAAATTAAACAAAAATAGGAGTTGGAAAAAAAAACTGCTATCCAAACTGCTTATATTCTGACTCATTTTTAAATTCATTTTTGATTTTAAACGCATCCAAATGGTAGATCCTCTTATTTAGAAACTGTATAAAGTGACGCATTGGTCAGTTTTCTGATAAAGACAGAATATATTTCAAAAAAGGCTACCAAAAAGGTATTTTTAACAGAATTTCCCAAAATCATCGGGGCTGAAAATTTAAGGAAGTATTCAGATAAGAAATTGAGTTTTTTTCTGACTCGTTTTAAAATCCATTTTTGTTCTCAAACGCATCCAATTTACAGATCCTCTTATTTAGGAACTATATAATGTGATGCATTGATCGGTTTTTTGATAAAGACAGAATATATTTCAAAAAAGGCTACCAAAAAGGGTATTTTGAACAGAATTTCCCGAAGTCTTCGTGATTTGAAAATTTAAAGAAGTTTTCACATAGCAAATTGCGTTTTTTATGACTCGCTTTAAAATCCATTTTCGCTCTCAAACGCATCCAATTTACAGATCCTCTTATTTAGGAACTATATACTGTGACGCATTGGCCAGTTTTTTGATAAAGATAGAATATATTTTTTAAAATGCGGTCAAAGTGAGTATTTCGAACAAAATTTTCCGAAGCAATCATGATTACAGAATTAAGGATGTATTCAAACAACAAATCGGTTATTTTATGACTCATTTTTAAATTCAATTTTTTTTCTCAAATGCATTCAACTGACAGTTTTTTGTTATTTAAGAACTGTATAATGTACTGTTTTGGCCGATTTTTTAATAAATTCAGAATTTATTTCAAAATATGTTGTCAAAATGGGCATTTCAGCTGAATTTTTCTTGAGATAATTCTGATAAAACCAGTTTTTGCAGAAAAATGAAATTAAACATTTTTCATAAAAGGCCAAATGAAGTTATTAAACTGGGTTTATCTCTAATCATATATATTTTTTTGTTGAAATGAGCACTCTTCGAAATCTACCTCCGCCTATAGGCCCAGCCGACAGGGATTTTTTTTATTGCAAGGAATATTATTTGTGAGTATACTTAAATAATTAAGATGTGTGATAAATACTTAGAAAATTTATAAAAATATGCGATATACAGGAAATATATTTTGGAAAACTAGTTTTATATTATAGTTTAATTTGTAACATAATACAAATTAACACGAAATAATATGTAATCTGACTTAATAAAATACCGTGCAACTGTCTGTAATATTTTCGTAAACATATAATAAAGTGTTTAAAAGTATGAATCTTTTTCTTTTTATTTCACTTTAAATTTTAATGGGTCGATTTTCTTTATAAAACTTTACATTAATAATTTGAAGTGAGAGCCATTGTAGTTTTCATGTACAAAAAATCAATAAGAAAAATGTGTTAAATTGACTAAAACTACTACTATGCAAAAAACAAGTTATGTCATGTATGTGCATATAGTGGAAAGCTGACATTTAAATAGTAATTGTTCAAATTAGAAAATATAAGCATGCAATTTATTTAATACTGCTAGACATGAAATTTTATCATAAAACTACTCTTATAATTTCTCAGTTTATCGAACTTCATTGACTGTAAGTTACCACAGTCACGAACCCTTAGAAATCATAATTATACTATGTAATTGCGATAAAGGGTGTTTATTTGATATATCGTCGTCTCAGAGCAACAGTAAGATATATTTAGCAGTAATAAAAATGAGATGTCGGACTTACTACTGAGTTACTGTGCTTACATCTAGCGGAACAATTTCTGAAACACAACGTTACATTTAATACTATATCTCAAATGTGTTTTATAAAAATTATCTACTGTTGCAATAGATGCAGAAACAGTTTTTCATACCAGTAAGTCATTTTAGGTTATCACTAGATGTTCTTTCTGTTACTATGAGGAGACCATAGGATGCATAAATTCCAATACTTCACGTCACATCGATGAACCGAGTAAGCGAACGCTGTTTTCCTATTGAATACTTAACCCATTTATACACCCCTTTGTCACATCAGTTTTACCTGTAAACGCTTTCTCTATACTTTTCTAGATATAAAAATTATGTTTCAGGTGATATTCTGATAACTTCACAAGAAAAGAATTTTTGTAGCATCTACATTGTAAACCTATGATGTACAAATTCAGTGCGAGTTATTTACACACATTCTTAATGCAAGTTTTCTCTTAGGAAGTCAACAATCTTTAGATAGGTCAACGTCCTATCTTACATGATTATATTTACGTTTTTCATTAAGATTATTATTATTTATTAAATAAAAAAATGATATTTAAATCCAATATGTTTGGCATTCTGACTCTATGGATCACAATCTTCGTTAACTCTTTCCGCAAATTCGGCACGGGCAAATTCTGTTCATAAAATGAGAAAATATTGACTGACACCGGAATTATAAACGATTTTTGTAGAAAATTGAAATGCTTTAATTCAAGCTTTCATTGTAAAAGCCAAATTTTATTAAACTATTTTTGGTGCCAATTGCAAGTATGAAATTAAAATTAGGTGTGCCCAGAGTGGGAACCGGAAAGGGTTAACGGTTCTAGGTTGCAGCGAAGTGCTAAAATTAAGGTTCATAAATAGTCTTTTAATTTATAGGAACTCAGAATTTCCCTTCATTATTTATTTTCTTTTTACAAATTCTGACTTAAACTCTTTTAAAATTATCGTGTTATTTATTACGAAAAATGTATTGAGAATCTGTTTAACATAATACAATTTAAAATGTGATGATACAAATATATAAACTTTAAAATACTATAAGTACATGCCTATTTTTGAACTATTTCTAAATATTTTTGTTTAAATCTTAGACTACCTTTTCATCAGTTTTTTTTTTTTTTTTTTTTTTTTTTTTTTTTTTTTTTTTTTAAGAGGGGGAAAAGAAAATTCAATTATTATTTTTAATTTTTTGCAAGAAAATTCAATTGTTATTTGCTTTTCCTGCCAGGTTTTGACGAATTTATAGTAGTATGACCTTTCGGTTTACAGTTCATACTATATGGATAGTCAGACATGTTAGAAGAAATTAATCTTACAAAGATTATTAACAGGAAATATATTTAAATCATTGGTAAACTAAACCAATTATTTACATGAAAACGAATAACTATATATTAAAGTCTACCAATTTATTATCATTATCTCTTTTATATTCCGCGATTTTGAAAATGTAATGAAATAGGAGAAAGTGTATTTCCGAATATTTAAAGTTAATGAAAATGACGTGCTATGTGGAATTCAGTTGTATGAAAATTTTAATGATTTGTTGTATACGAAAAAAAGGAGTCTAAAGAAGAAGGGAGAATTTTTAATAAATATTTATTTTTCTTTTTGAAAAATTTCTTTTTAAATTATCATGTTATTTATTCAGAAAAACTTTTGGGCATCTGTACAGCATAATATGATTTAAAAAGGAGTGGCAATAAAAAATGCACAAATTTCAAAATACCACATATATATCTATTTATGGTCACATGTCTTATTATCTTAGGTTATCTTTGAGAAAGAAGCTTAAGAATCAATAAAGATTAATTGTTCTTAAGCATTAGCTAAAGTGTATCTAGAATATCATATATAAATCACCATTTATGTTTCCGATATAAATCACCATTTATAATGAATCATATATGAATATAGGCATTGTATACTAGAAATTTAAACCTCTTTGATGTTGTGCCATTATAATATTTAAGAAATTATATAGTCATATTATCAAAGGATTTTGACCTTATATAAAACAAAGTTTCATAAATACTGTTCAATACCGCAGATTTTTATGACTAACATAAATTGAGCTTTTGGCCTTCAATTGTTTGAACATATGGGGATATATCACAACATTAAGAGCAAGCTATAATAATTTTTAGCGATAAAGGTGACTATTTTAAGTAAAAACTGCTAATTTAGAAATGTTGTTAAAAAATAATGCCATTCTAATATTTTCTATATAAAAGAAAAATAATTTTTGTTTTATAACTTTCAGGCGAGAAAAAAATAGCAAATCCTTAGATGGAGATTTACTTCTTTCCTAGAAAAGCAGGGAAGAAAACCGATCTCCATTTTTATAATTTTCCTCTCCACTTATTTTACTATTACTAAAGATATCAAAGGGAGAAAAATAAATGAATGGTCAACTATCAAAACATCTGGCTCATTTATTCTAGAATTCAAATCTTTTATATTATATAATTGCCAAGTTAATAATAAATCCGTCAAATAATTTGATTGTCATAAATTTTAGTCAAAACTTAGAAGTAATACAACTCTTCATTTCATTTCAATTTGCAAAAATGATGTGATTCGTTTCATTTGTCATTGACGAAGTAAATTCATAATTCGAGAAACAAATGAAATATTTGGAAAAAAAGAAACTGATACAAGTCCTTAAGTTTTTGTTGGAAAAATAGCTTGATTTATTTACTTTTTATTTTAAGGTACAACAACCCCCCCCCCCCCCCATGTCCACCTCATACAAATTCTATCACAAAATCAGCTTATAAAAATTTGACTGGTATCAATCGATTAATTATAACGTCTATTAAACAATGCTATACTTAAACTTTAGTTAGAGAGTCGTAAATATATATAAATTCGAACAAACTTTAAAGTTTTCAATACTAACACCTAGTTTTACCATCATATTTTAATTCGATATGTTTTATCTTTGGATATTAATCTCGAAGTCATTCCATTAAGTAGTTTAGGAATCATGCTGATTTAAAGTTAAAGGCTTCTTATATTAAATTCATTTTTAATCGCTGCGAAACAGATTGTAGTGTGAGTAGTTTGCAAAGCAAACTCCAAAAACTACTTGACAGAATAAACTGCAAATTTTTATTCCGGTATAATATTTTTATTCCAATATTCTTTCTATAAATCGGTTTATGTTAAAAAAATTAGAAATTACCATTTGTGGTTAAAATTTTTTTTCGAATACATATGTATTTAGTTTTTCTAAACAAATCATTTTAACGGTGAAAATAAAGTTTTAAGAAGTGAAAACGTATGAAGAATGGGATTCTAAAATAAACAAGTAAGAAAAATCATTCGTTAAGCATAGATATGAAACACATTCCAACATTTCCTGAAATCTTTAACTGAACTTCATTATTTAGGGAAATTAGATGTTACTGTCCATAGCCAAATATGTATTAATATACTTTTGAACAGCCCTGTATTTGATCTGTCCGTTGATATACATACCAAATAGAGGAGAAATAATTTATAGTTTAGCCAGAAAACGCCTAACAGGTTAAAATTTCTTCTTTGGCAATTTATACTCATAGATGGAAACGTACTTGTACACTTTTGTTCAGCCCCCGTAGTTTACTTAGTACCTATATTACATGCCAGCATTTAGCTAAAATTTAGGTCAAATTAAAACATTCTTAAAACTACTTAAATCATATTTCCAGAAATTATCAGCCATAGGCGACCATGCATCCAATTCTTTGCATGACCCTGTATATCATTTTATGTATATTTTGCTAACATTTCTTACTATACTGAATGCAGTTCAGCGTGAAAATGCATAACTTATTTGAAAACCATCTTTAAGTAAATTACGCTCATGTACAGCAATTACGAGCTCTGTTAGGTATATTTACAAAATGTGTATATTATTATGTATACTTAACCCTGTATATTAACGATAACATTTATACACACAATATTAGTGAAACTTAAAAGCGCATATCATAGTTAAAAATGCATTTCATCCATCCATCGGCCATGATCGATAATGTACTGTGCATAGTATATAATGTATACTATTTGAAATTTTGTGTGTGTCCTTGTAAATGCTATGCACTTCGTATTAACGTGAAATAAATTATATTAAGCCTGAGCAACGTATATCAATTTTATTATGCATGAAATAGTTTAATATAATTAAAATATATCGCAAACAGTCCCCCCACCCTTTACCATTATGTAATGAAATTCTTGTGTGTGGCCCTGTAAATAAACAATAACTATTCCTTTCTCTACATATTTTACAGGATGTATATTTTAGTACACTTCGTAAATGCACATAAATTTGAATATATTTGACAGGGTGTGACATTTTAAAAAATTATTAAAACGATTTTTTCGTATATGCCCTAATGTAACGAAAAAGTTTTGACTATCCCTATAAATAAGCTAATCATGCTAGAAACTTCATTTGTAATAAGGGGTTGTCATAGGATAAACGTCAATAACTTATAAAATTTCATGGCAATCTATGTATATTTATCAGAGTTAGAGCGTAGACAAACGGCCAGACAAACCGAAAGCATAAACAGTTTTTTTAAACTTTGTCTGAAAGCGTTAAAAAAGTAACAATGAAATAACAGTCTATATACGATATACACGGGGGTAAATACTCACAATTTCAAATTTGTATTAATGTGTATTTAGAGGAGATTTAAAAAATATTTTCATAAAAAAATAGGGTAACAAACCATCTCTGTAACTGCCAAAGGTACAAAGACAAAAACAATGATATAAGACGTTAAACTTTTACTTTCTTGTACATTTATAAGATGACATATTGGATTTGCAAATTTTTGCATTCCATTTTTCGACTGATTTCTAGTTTTAGGGGTCAAAGAACCACAAAAACATGTTTTTACAAAATTTCTATCTCTGAGTCACTTTGTCACTCTGTATGTGACAAAAGTTTTATGGGTGATCTATCTTAAGAATTAATGCCCGGAATTTCACAAAACTTTAGATTTAGTTAGAACTTGATATAATCTGAAGCCAATTATTTTTTGGTGTTCATTGCTCAACAGATGGTGCTGCTATGCTGTCTTTTTCACAATTTCAGCAATAGCACTATCTTAAAAACTAATGCACGGATTTTGATAAAACTTCAGATTCAGTTAGACCTTGATATAATTTGGTGCTAAATACGTTTTGGTTCAAATTCCTCAACAGGCAGTGTTGCCTTGCAGCATTATTCATGATTATCGCAATAGCTCTATCTCAAGAAATTCTATCTCTCGAATTTTCCACAAACTTATGATTCAGTTTACGATTCAGTTACGATTACAGAATTTTTCAAGAGTATTAACATGCTTAAAGTAGAAGAAAGTTTAGGGATTTCCACATCTATTTAGCATGATCTGCTGATTACAAGTTATTCCATTTTACAGCTTATTTTAGTTTGAGAAATACCTATATAAATTAGGAATCTTCTTTTTAATTTATTTAAAATCAGTATTTATTAACAACAACAACAGAAAAAAATACACAGGTCATTGAAAAAGGTTGAACTCAAACAAAAAATTCATAACTCCATAAGTCATTGAGCAACTGTTTTCACTGCAATGTACTCAGCATTTCTAGAAATTTTTTTTATTAAGTAATCATTCGCAGTCGTAACCTTCAGACAATGCGCGGTAAAAGAAATACACTACTCAAAACAATTAAAGGATAATGCAGTTTTAGGTGGATTTTGCATCTGGGAAACTTTTTAGCTGATTGATACATGGTCGACAGACATAGTAGGTTATATGAGAATAAATTACATATGTTTGGCAGAAAAAAATGCATTTTATTGCGCATTTGTGTACAAAAGGAAAAAACACAATTTGTGCATATGAGAAAAAGAGAATAAGAAAAGGTGTTTTCTTCAAAGAAAATCATTTTCAGTAGGGGGTATGGTTTCCATCGGCGGCCAGCAACGTTCAACACCTTTGAGGCATGGACTCAATGAGGCTATTAATGACGAGTTGGGGTATTCTGCCCCACTCTTCCAGAAGAACTCGTTCCAGTTCTTGGAGAGTTTGTGGGGGTTGTTGGCGGCCAGAAACTCGTCTTCCTAGAGCGTCCCAAACGTGCTCGATTGGATTCATGTCTGGAGAACACGCTGGCCATTCCATTCGAACGATTCCTTCCTCGAAAAGGAAATCCTCCACCAGGTTTGCACGATATGGCCTGCAGTTATCGTCCATTAAAATGAAGTTATCTCCGACTACTGCAGCGTAAGGGACTACAATAGGTCTGAGGATCTCATCCCTATATCGGCGACCAGTCAGAGCTCCATCTCGAATGATGTAGAGGTCAGTGCGCCCGTCAATGGAGATGCCACCATACACCAACACTCCTTCACCGCCAAATCTGACACTTTCGTTCGCGAACGCAGGATTATTCCTACTGCCACGGTCCCTCCAGATGAAAATGCGCCTATTATCCGGATGCACAGAAAAACGGAACTCGTCAGAAAACAGAATATTGCTCCATTCATTTCTCCTTCAGTTGAAATGCTCGGTTGCCCACTCCCTGCGGTCGCGACGATGCCTTGATGTTAACCTAACACATACCATCGGTCGGCGAGCAAACAGACCTACAGCATGGAGCCGGTTTCGGACAGTCTGAGTTGAAATCGTGGTGCCTGTAGCCGAGAGAAGGTGTTGTTGGAGAAGAGTAGTGTTCATGTTTCGGTGTCTCCGAGCTGTTAACGCTAAGTACCGATCTTCATTGGGCATTGTTGCCCGTCTACGACCTTACCCTGGTCTTCGGCCTGCACATCCACTCTCCAAAAAACGGTTCCAGATCCTGGAAATGACACTTTGTGACACTCCAATGGCTTGCGCTACTTCGGCTTGAGTTTGGCCCCCTTCTAACCTACCAACAATTCTACAAGCTTCTGAATCTTTCAAATGACTTCGCTGAGACACCGTACTCATCGAAACAAAGCAATCACTGAATGCCGATCATCCTTGACTTCATTCTCTTTTATCCAGTTGAAAGTCAAATTTCATTCGCTGCCGTTGAAGCGACGTTTTTAACGTCGAACTCAAAATTTGCATAATCCACAGATTGAAAATCAGAAAAATTTGCATTTTTGATTCTCTTCTTCTATTTTCGGCAAAAAAATTTTCGTTTATATCTTTATTTTATATAAAACTTCAAATATCCTTTAATTGTTTTGAGCAGTGTATTTCTGCCGTCTATACTTAGAACACATAGACTGAGAATGCATTTTTGAGGTTTTAGGATTTGTTTTCTTCTGTTATAATTAAAAAAAGGTTAAAATATTTATTTCCCCTATTTCTTGCTATTTATTTTTACTGGTTGACGTTCATTTTGGCGGTAGTAGTTTCGCCACATAGTGCCAAATAAGACAACTTCCTGTCAGTGTCTCTGAAAAGATTATAATAACTAGCCAATCTGACGCCAGTGAAAAGAAATAGAAAATTTTAACCATATTTGTGATTGAAATTTCCTGTTAATATTGCGCTTAAAAAAGAAAAGATTTTTTATTGAAATTATGTGGTGGAAGTTTCACCAGCGGAAAAAAAAAACTGTTGATCCGATTAAAAGAAACAGCCGTCATCTTGTGACAACACCCTCAATTACTTCTTTCGCAAATGCTAGACAATATACTATGTGTCTGCTCCTCTGTATTCATAACATCTTTTTCTGAATCACATTGTAATATCCGTACACGGTCACTACAAATATTACTACATATTCTGCAATTTTATTCTTCACAACGAAGTTCGCATAAGAATTATTCTTGAATTCAAATACAATTGCAAAGACTGCAAAGAACCCGATTTATGCTTTGGAATAAACTGGATCTTCTTTGAAAAATAACAGAAATAAATAAATTTTTTACAACTTTTAGACTGTTCTAAATACAATCTATTTTTCTAAGTAGCTATATCATAACTATTAAATGCTAATAAAATCAACATTTCTAATGAAAATACAAAGATTTTATTAAAAATTGTTTATTTAATAAATATTTTTGGTAAATTATAATTGTTTTTATATATTAGTTATTTATTCCGCAGGTATTGAAATCAGGATTATTATATGCTGCTTTATGAACAACTAAATAGTGGGAAATAGAATAAACATAAAAAAATAGCAACGGACCTCACAAAACGCATTAAAAGATTTAAATAATTTTTTTAATTTTTCTAATGGCAGAAAGATATCAATAACCGCATATCGGATATCATTTGTCGACTTAATAACGTTAAATTTAATGCATGTTTTTTTTTTTTTTTTTTTTTTTTTTTTTTTTTTTTTTTTTGCAAAATATGAACTTTAGAGATAAATTTTTACAAGAGATGATTTAAAATATTTATGATTTAATTTACGAATATACACGTATAAACATAACCAATTACGTTTTGAATTTGGTGCTAAGCAACTCCAGGCTACAATGATTAAATAAATAATTTTCTGAGGAAATTAAATATTTTTTTCCAATTTGTATAATATTTTCAATTATCTATTTATTTATGGCACAAGGTACAACATATTAATAATTCTTACTATGCTTAAGCTAGTTTGGCACCAATTTCAAAAAGTAATTGATTACTTTTTAAATGTGTGTATTCGTAAACTAAATCACAAATATTTTAATTCATCTCTTGCAAAAAAATTCTCTCGGAAGTCCATGTTTGATGAATAATCAATTTTATGTATTAAATTTAACGTTTTTGTGTCGATATAGGTGGCCTATTGACACCAATAAATTCTAGTAGTACTTTGCAGGTTATTTAATACCAGAAATTCAGAGTTTTTATTACGCTGAATAGTAATAATAATAATAATAAAATGTAGTGTCAATAGGCTCCACATATGCGATAGTTTACCGCCACAGGCATTACCCCATATTCACAATTACTCCAATTGACCCTACTATTTTTTAAGTGAATGCCTGCTCACGCTTTTCCTTGCAGTATAAATCGAAGAAATGCACCAATAATAATAATAAAAAAACATTTATGTTAATTTGAACTTTAAATATAATGTAGAGTATATTGATCAACACTGAATGATGGTTATCAAATAAAACTTAAAAAAAGAAGCAAATAAAAAACCTCATTATATTTCGCCCAATTCCAATTAATTTTAATCATGCAGTTGTTTTTCTAAACCTTTGTCACTGTTTTGTAATTATTGTAATCAAACCTTTTGAAAATAAAACCTTTTTACAGCATTATTTCTTTAATTTTAGAATAGATAATTATTTTAAATAAGAATTTGCATGGAATACACAAGTATAAAAATATTTATACTGCTTTTTTTCTAAATGTATTTTTATCATCATGTTTTTTTTAATTTCTAAGCCATAATTAAAACATTATTTCTTTAAAAAATTCACGCATTTTTGTTAAAGCTTCGTTGTACCGATGCCATTTGTTTTAATTATAGAATTCATATACATATAGAGTCCCAATATTAAAATAACCAAGCGAAATTAACTTTAAAACTAACTCTGCAGAAAATTACGCCACAGAATCATAATTTTAACACATAACTAATGTATGAAGTTAATTAGAGTCGGCTATGTAATTTAGCATAAAATTATTCATAAAAAATTTTCAGTTTGAATGAAATTTTTTATTATCACCAACATTTATGTTAAAAAATTTCAGTGACATATTGTTATTTTATTTGATTTTTAAATATCTAAACTAATTATATTTTTTGATTAAAATATAATTAGAAAAATATAAAATATATGGAAATGTTAAAAGCGCTCATTCCATCCGGTCGCCTCTGTTACTTTTTCACTAAAATTAATTTTGTAATTGAAGCGTGAGAGCCGAGAATTTTTAAGTTAAATATTTCATAATTAATCAATGTTAATTTACCCTAATACTGCAGCATCGATTTTCTAGAATGTAATCTTCATGAAAGAAAAAAAAAAATATTTTTATGTGTTGCGGGTGTGACGACGATATTAAACACGCAGTGAATAAAAATTACTTTTTAAACATGAAAATAATGTTTTAGAAAATTAGAGCTTCTTTAAAAAGGTAAATAAATGTTGTTTAATTATGAAAATATATTTAATTTATAAATTTTGGCTTCATACTTTCTAATAAAAATCTATTCCACGTATAAAAGAATGAGAAACACCCATGCCCGACTGCGTGGCGTTCTCGATAGTACAACAACTCACTATATGCTTTGTTTTCCACTAGATATGAGACAATATAAGTAATGAATGTACAAAATATTAAAAATCGGGTGTAGAAATTGAGGATCGTGACCACATAGTTAAAAGTACATATTTTTTCTTTCCATTTGGGATTTCTAGATCAAATACTAAACAAAAACACGAAAGTTTATAAATATATTATTAATATCAAACTATTTGTAAATTGAGTAATTTCGAGACCATTTTAGTGAAATTTGAGCAAAATGACAAACTTTGTATAGTAAATTCAAATACTACAGTGTTAAAATTTTGACCCCTTTTTGATGCATCATCACTCCACCACTTTTATAGAAAACAATTACTTCAGCCTATTATGGAGCATTCTCATGGGTCAAAAGAGAGACATCCTATAAAAGCGGGGGAGTGACGATGCAGCAAAAGGGGGGAATTTTTTTTCAGTGTACTACACCGTCTGCAGTAAATAGTGCTATTCAAACTGTGCTAAAAATTACAATCCCATAAATTTACAACGATTCTGAAGTCCAAAGAATAGATCGCAGCGACATCTGCGGAATATTTTCAAATTTTAGATTAACCCTCGTACCATTACAGCATCTGGACTATCAACCGTCTTTCAGATCTAGAAAATTCCTGCAGATGTTGATGCAATCAATTCTATCTAAATCTTCTGATTCTTATTAACCTGCAGTGGATTATAGAAAACTAGCCTTAACCCTCATTGTTAGATACACACATATATATAACAAACAAACATATGTATATATATATACAGGGTGAGTCATAAATATCGAAACTATAGGCTATCTCCTTAAATGTTCTGATCAGTGGAAATATTATTGGGAGGATTTAAGGAAAAAAAAAGATTTTTTTAAAGCATCAGCTAAGTGGCGGATTCATTGCAACGCGGGAGGCTGCTTTTCATTCGACGACATGGTGTCATTTGTATATATTTCAGGAAAATTTAATTCAAAGACACATATACAAATTCTTTCTGACTGTCTTTCATTTGTTGCAACACTTTTGGCAAGTAAAAAACGAATATAAGAGTGTGATAATGTGCGTGTCCGGACAACTCGTGCGAAGAAATTTTAGTTCAATGAGAAAAATATAAAAAGTTGTGCAATGGCCGCTCATAAATTCTGATTTAAATTCTATCAATAACTTACAGAGATATCCAATAAGTTGAGTTTAATAATGAAAGGATTTTTCTTCAGAATCGGAAATCAGTTCTACAATTGAAGAAGAGTAGATCAAAAACAATCCCTAACTGTGCCAAAAATTTATGATGTCGAGAAATGTCAGAATATTTGCAATTATTAAACTCATGGGCGAGTGCATAATACATTAAATATTTGTTTCTTTGGTTATTATATTGAATTTATTTTGGTGTTCTTATAGTTTTTACACAAGCAAAAATATTGTTTTTTTTTCTGCAATTACTTTATTTTCATAATAAAAATACTCATGATGGAATTTTGTTGGCGTTTTTATTAGCTTTTCAACCTGATGATACATATTATAGGGAAAGAAGTTTCATTTGTTTTGAAATTTATGAAAAAAAATTAATATTTTTTACTGTTCTTAAAGTTTTTACACGCGCTGTATATACAATAAATACATGAATATAGATATGTATATGAAACCATAAAATCATAAAAACTTACCTTAATTTTTAAATATTTTCTTTGCTTAGTAAGAAAATTAGATTTAAACAACTAATTTTCAGTCTAAGGACTCTAAGTCCCTAAGAAGTAAAATACCTTAGTCCCTAAGTACCATAAGGACGGTACACTAAATGTTATCGAAACTAGATTGCATAAACTTTACATATTCTGGCGTTTATAACGTTGTTTTTAAATTTACATCATAAAAACTATTCTGATTTCTTTCCAAAAAATAATGCAAGGAACCCTTCTTTTTAAAATTGCTCATTTAAATTCTAAAAATATACATGCTTCTGAGGTTTCGGATTATAAACAAACCTGTTCGGAATGATATGCAAGTAGTTTCTACATTGGTTACTATATGGTTTTTACATTATAGGACTATATGAGAAAAAATGTCATATTTAAGAAGCTGCCATTTAAAAATGCTCTCGCAATATACATATTTGATTCTATTTATACGAGGGAAAGTCAGTAAGTAGCAACCGATATCAGTTGCCGAAAATTATTAGTAAATTAATTTCAAATGTGCCAGTAGATGATAGAATTGTTTGATGATAGAATAATTTTGTTTGCATGAAACAACAGTTGTTCAAGATCAACTGCTACATTTAAAAATGGTGACTGTGCTCCTCGAGAGTTCGAGAATCTAGTTGAAGAGTTTCGTTGGCAACTTTTCAATACCACCTTATAGCCCAGTTTTAGCTTCAAGCGATTATTGCATGTGGGTCCGCTGAAATTGCCTGCGCACAACAAGTCTTTCGCAACTGATCCAGATGTTTGAATGTAAGGCACATAAATAGCTGAGAGAGCAGTCCAAAAACTGCTATGCAGCAGGTATTGTAAATCGCATACAGATTTGAGACAGAAGCATCCCTGTAGATAACACAGTAGTTATATAGAGCAACAAACATGCTATTCAAATATGTATTTTAATTTCCCCTTTTTTGTTGCATTTTTTAACTTGCTTACTGACTTGCCTCCATGTATCAACTTGAATTATTTCCTGATCATAAAGACATAAGCTGCTATTAATTTCTTTAAAAGTTAAGCTTTCCTATAGACATTAATTTAGGTAGTTTCTTAGGTAATATTGAAAGTGATTTTAACCAGCTGACTCATCCAATGTTACCAGGGACCGATAAAAATTCACACACACACACACAAAAAAACCCCTCTAAAAATTAAAAAACAAAACAACAACAACAACAAAAATCGCTATACAAATTCGGAATAAACTTTATAGAAAAAAAAATGACAAAGTTTACCAAATTGGCTAAATTGTAGCCGGATTTTTTTTACTAATGTGCAATAATCGCAGCAAAAAAATCCTCATAAATTGCATTAAAAATTGTCAAAAAATGTTAAATCGTATTTAACATTTTTTGACAATATTTATTATATTTACTACATTAGGCTAAAACTTTTGGACCGAATTCCTTTCATGGATGTCAAAAATTTGCGGAGAAAGGGAAGAGAATTTTAAAATTCCATTCAAAAATTCGTTAAGAAAAAAATCAGTACCAATTCCAAACAAATTTTTTGAAAAGAGGACAAAATTTACTATATTGGGCTAAACGAATGAAAGCACATTCTTTTTATTAATGTGGAAAAGCGCCAAAAATCGCGAAACGATAAGATCGCATAAAAAATTAGATATTAAATTAATAAAATATTTAAAAAAAAATTTCCGCAGTGTAATAACTGTACATACATAGAAGTATCTTCCTACTAAATTGTGCAGCTCTGCATACAGCGACGCACATGCAAACTTAAATCAAAATTATTATAAATAAAAAAGAATTGATATTTTTTAGTTTTTTCTTCAAAATTTATGCCTAAAAATACAAAAACCATGGAGTATATCTAGAAAAAAATGGTGCGAGTACTGTAAATTTCGTATGAAATATAACAGCTTTTATTCTCATTACAAACATCGAAAGTATTTTATACTTTTAGTGTTACTGTAAATAATGGTAAAATTATATTGACATATTGTCATTAGCCAAATACCATTATATATATATATATATATATATATATATATATATATGTATATATAGAATTAAGCTCTAATATCGAAATAATTTTGTACTTATTTGTGTTAAAAGCATGCATAATGAATTTTGACATTCAAGTTTAATGGATTACATAACATCATTTAATTCCATTTAATTATGGAACAGCAAGATTTTTGGAATGTTGATTTCTGCAGTGCATCAAGATTTTTGAAAGTGTCTTTAAAAACCTATTAAGAAGTTTAGAATGAGGTTAGTTACATGTTTTCAGCATAAGCATTCATAAAGAGCTGTTCTTAAAATACACGAAAAACGTTTTTTCATGGGTGCGTTTGACGGATATTACTTCAGGCAATAATAACGATACAATCATTAGGAACGCATTAATATTCTATTTGAAGTAACATTCACATATTAATTCGCTATTGTATTTTATTTTTTATCGTTACGAAAACTCTATTTGATACTATGTGGGTGGTATAATACAATGAAAAATACTTTTAGGTATTGCTTTATGTGGCCAAAGCAAAATTTTGAATTTTGGATTCGTAGCCTGAGCGCTGTAAAGTGCAGTTTACGTATTTCAAGTACAGTAGTAGATACGATGTAGAGCTGCCTACATAATAACCACAGTTACGAGATAATACTTTGTGGTAGACACTTCCGGTCCGTTAGCTAAAAAGTATCATGGCATAAGGTTTAATAATAACAACAATTTATTTAACCCTTTGCGGCGCAGAGCAAATTCATTGCTTAAGTATTCAAAATGAATGACTGACACCGGAATTTGTAAACAACTTTATTTGTAAATAAGAAAACGCTATATATCACGCATTCAATAAACCGTACTTTTTTTAAACAAAATTCTGGTGCCAATGTGGCGTTTGGGAATTAAAATTAAGTGGTATATCTATGAAACCACAGTGCCAGAAGGATTTAAAGCAATCAAGAAATGTGAGCGTAGCGAAAAATTTCAACCTATAATTTTGATTAAAAAACACTTGAAACATTGACACTAATAAAGAATGCTATCCCCAAGAAACTTTCTAAATCATACCATTAGCTCAAAAAGGCTATGCTGATCGTTTGTCGGAACTTAAGAAAATTTCTTATTTACATTCACTATGAAAATGTTACTAGAAACACTGTAAATACCAATATAAAATGTCACATATAAATATATATTCGTTTCAGAGGTTTGTAAAGAAAAACAACGTTTTTTGAAATCATTGGTGACTCGGAAGAGGACATTATATATTTTTGTTAAACCGTTATATTGTATTTCTACAGATTAAGTAACATTTTTTTGTACACTGTAGTTTAAAGAGATTTTAAATGGAAATATTAAAATTTTAATTTGGACACGAATTATCCTTTTAAAGTGCGATTTATCAATTTCATTATCTTGAAATTTCAATGGTCTATACATACTAGAGTAAAAATATGTGAATAAGATATATACAAATAAAATAGATCCTAAATTGAAGGATAACAAATACAGACAGTAAGGAGGTCAAGCTGAAGCCTACGTAAGGTCAATTACACACACACACACACAGATATATACAGTGGGTTGCCAAATTATTAGGGACAGTCATATTTTTTGCTATTTTTATACTTTGGGTGCATTTGACTGTGGCTCTAAGTGGTTTAAGTATTGCAGGGATGTATTTTACGGTTGACTATACCTATATAATTCATCTTTTAAGTACTTTTAATATGTTAAAAGGTTTGTTTGTTTTCTATAAATATTTTTTAATAACGGGAAAGACGCGGAGTCTTTTACTCACGCAATAATGGAAGACGCTTTTCTTCAACTTAAACAAAATTCTTTGTTTTTTTTTTCGGAAAAGTTAACAATTAAATTTGAGTATTATCTTTCTTTTATTGATTAAATATTTGTTTTTTGTGAAAATTTTTTACGATTTTAATTTTTTATTGATTTTAGTATGGGTCAAGGGGTTGATTTTCCCCCTACGAAGAAATCTGAGGAAAAAACCCTTCATCTGCATACGAGTCATTCCCAAAGGAAGATAGCAGAACTTGCAGAAGTTTCCAAGTCAATAGGATAAAAATAAATGTGGACAAAAACCCAGCCATTTTCGCCCAAACGAAAATGTAAAAGTGGAAGAAAACGTGTAACAACTCCAAGTACAGATAGGAAAATCCGGGCTATCTGTTTGGGAAACAGAAAGAAAAGTGTGAGACTCCTGACTCAGACTGTTCAAGAATCTGGAATACCGGTTTCTAAGAGTACTGTTCAGTGGAGGAAGGGTTGACAGGTCATTGTGTCAAGAAACCCCGGTTGACAGAAGCGATGAAGAGGAAGCGCCTTGCCTGGGCTCCTGAACACCGTCAGAAGACAGTTGATGACTGCAGTAAGCTCAGTTAAGATAATTATTATTTATGTCATTTAAAATCATTTATTTCTAAATTTTTAACATATTTAATTATTTTCATGTGTGTTTCCCAGATGAGTCAACCTTTGATATTTTGGCCGATAAAAGCATTTTTTTCTGGCGACGCCCAGGCAAAAAATACCGCCTTGACTGCATAATGGAGAGCGTTAAACATCTTGTTAAAATAATGGTGTGGTCTGTCATAAGCGTTAAAGGCATTGGACGCCTCTACATTGTCCAGGGACTCATGAGACAAGACCAATACAGGCAAGTTCTGGAAACTCGGCTGTTGCCGAAAATTGAAGAATGGTTCGCATGTGGTGAAGATTTCATGGTTATGCTTGATTCAGCACCTTGTCATACAGTTCGAACCGTTAAAAGTTTTTGGCAGACCAGAATATCCCAGTTTTATCTAAGTCTGGCAATTCTCCTGACATGAACCTCATAGAAAATTTATGGAAGAAGATCAAGGCGGGAATCGCCAAAGATATCATTACAACTGAGGTACAACTCATCGAAAAACTAATAAATGTATAGCTTCACAACCCTAAAATAAAATAAAGGTGCCAAAATTGCATAGAAAACATGCCGAGACGCATTGAAGTACTCCTCAAAGCCAAAGGAAATGTTACGAAATATTAATATCCTTTATTTAACATTGGTAAATTGACTTTTTTATATTTTTGTTGGATTTTTTCATATAATATTGCACAGATACTTAAATTATAATAATAAAGCTTTTTAAGCTTAAAAACAGCATTTATTTTTAAATTATATCATAAAATTGTACAAAATTATACTTCATGATTGTCTCTAATAATTTGGCAACCCACTGTACATATATATACTGATTTCTATCAAAAAGTGCATGCAGCTGTGTCTAACATTGATCCTGACACTTAACCACATTCTATATATGATTGAATATGATTATGTGACAGACGGTAAGGTTTTATAATCCGTAAAATTAATATTCAGAAATACTTAAAAGTAATTTTACGGCG
This sequence comes from Maratus speculifer, assembly GCA_964019185.1. NCBI lineage: Eukaryota > Metazoa > Arthropoda > Arachnida > Araneae > Salticidae > Maratus > Maratus speculifer. The sequence goes on from OZ025293.1 coordinate 74,529,509, forward strand.
TTAATTTCATTTTAAAATTAATTTCATTGAAAGAAAAATATATATATATATATATAATGGAAAAAGGCCAAATTCGTTTTAAAAATATTATTTTATGTATGTGTGTTACAAAAATAATATACCTATGGATTATTTGATTCTTCTTTTGCCTTTGAAACACATTTAAAATAATGAATTACGGAGTCAATGTATTAATTTAGAGGTCTTTGAAAATTATTTCATAAAAGTTTTCAAGTATTGTAATTTATTTTACAGAAAGGAGTTTGGTTTAGATATTTCATAAAAAAGGGTAATTATGACAAATAATACAGCCAATTAATCATTGCAATAATTAAAAAATAATTAAATACTAATAAGGTGAAAATTTCACTAATTACTATGAAAAAAAATAGAGATTTGTGAAGCACTTATCGTGCTAGAGATAAAACTTGTTAAAATATTGCTTATTACCGAGGGCATTCTTTTTTTTTGTATTGATTTTTAAAGACTAATATATGTATATAAATGAAATAAAGAAAGGCATAGACAGGTTATTTGTAAGAATAAATCTATATTTAGCTTATTCATTTAAATTAAGACAGTAATGTTTGCTTATTATTAATTACCAAAAGAAAAAATACTTCTTAACTCACTCTGATTTATTAAAATGCGCGAACTGAAAATAATAGTAATAGAGTATAAAGTATATTTCTTTTGTACATAATTTTGACACCAAATATTCCACAGCAGTTATTTTTGCCCATTATGTAAATTAGTTTCTATTTTCTCCGGATGAAAAACTAAAAGCTATTTGATTTTAAAAAATAACACCATAAATGCCATTAAATTCAGATGTTGCATGTCATTTAAATGGTTTTTTTTACCGTACATTTTACTAAATATATTTTTTCAACACACAAAGTAATTTTATTTTACTGAAATCAATGAAATACTTAGTGATAAACAGAAAATTTGTATTTTTATATTATTTATTTGCATTTTAATTAAAATTGTATGTACTATTAAATATGAGTATGTCAAACAATTTCCCACTCAATATTATTTTAAATAATTTATTAAAAATAATTTAATTTTTAATATTTTATTTTGTTTTGTTAATTAATATAATATTAAATAATAGACACCGTTGATGATTATATTTTACATTTCTTCTTGAAAGATAAATGTACTTAGAGGCAAATACCTTTGATTTTTATAAATAGAAAGATTTGATTGATAAGAATAAATAAAATGATTTAAAACAATTAGATAAGGTAACTTTACGCGAATCAAGGTAAAAAGAAGGTTTTGTAGTAATTTTATTTTTGGTAACATAGTCTTTGAATGAATGTATGCCATAAAAAGGGTAAGAATCCATAAGCAGCGTTTTCGCTCAAAAATTTTTTATTCTTATATTTATATTATAGTTATGATTATAGAATAGAAAAGTTGAAAAGTTTAAGAACAACATGGTATAACATGGCATAAAGTGCACGTGACATTAAAAATTTTAAGATATTAGAATATTAATTAAATATTATAGGATGAATCAAACATGCAAAACATATAAAAAATATGTTATAAAAACGTGCAATATATGATAGAAACTAATTAATCAAACTTTTCTGTGACAGATTGCTCATTCTTTCACCAATGGGAGGTAGCAGCATGCAGAATGTAATAATTGTAGTCAGCAGTGTGAGGCTTTTCTTCTGTCACATGCTTTTGGTACCCCAAATGCAACAAAACAGCTGAAAATATGCACAACAACTCACTACACGAGCTCCTATTTTGCACTGCAATTTCAGGTGTTTAAGAAAAATAGTACAGGTCATATATTTTCACGAATATTTTTTTCACGAAATCCCATAGGGAATCATCAACAAATTTAAAAATAACAAAGATCTTTTGGATAATCCTGTCGAAATTATTGTAACAAAAGCGTTCAAACTGCAGATTATGATTAAGTGGCTTATTATAATAAATTGTGTTCATTTCTATGAGGATAGCATGTATATTTGTAGAAAAAATTGAGGTTTTTCTAAAAAAGTCCGAAATGTTGTCAAGTTTTTTTCTTATAATTTGCAGAGTATTTAATAAAAAAAATGTCCTTTTCAGACAAACAACATTGCACATTAATCCTATAATCAGAATTAAAAAAATAATAAAAACTGTATTGAAAATGAGCAGTTTTAATAAATAATGTTTCACTGCGCATGCATGAACGCAATAGAAATATAATTTGCATAATGTGTTAGCTAAATGTTAAGAGCCTATTTTGTAAAAGTCTCAAAAACATAGCTTGAAAATTCTGAAAATTCTCGTTGACAGAACAAGCTCAATATCTATTATTCCCAAAATGAAGCAAAAAGATGAGGGACATATCCATATCCATTGACTAATTTTAGCATAGCATACACAATATTGCACGTACTACTATATTTGGATACACCCCCTTATCTCTTTGCTTTCTTTAGGGAACGACGAAATCTGAGCTATTGATGGTAATTTTCATAATTTTCTAGTTATGTTTTTCAGACGATCACAAAATTTGCTCAATACATTTAGCTAACATATTATGTAAATTATATTTTGAGTGCGGTCACGCATGCGCAGTAGAGCATTATTTAGTAAACCTGCTCATTTTTCATACAATGATTGTTTAATCTGTTTACAGGGTATTATGTACGATGTTGTTTGTCCTATTTTCTAAAAAGAATATTTTTTATATTAAGAACTCTTCAAATTATAAGCAAAAAACTTGGCAAAATTTGGGACTGTTTTAATAAAATTCTTATTTCTCTTCGAGTATACATGCCATCCTGATAAAAATGAAAACAATTTATTATACTTAATCATATATATCACTTAATCATAATCTGCATTTAACCTCTTTTGCTGCATTAGTTTTGACAGGGTTATCCAAAAGACCTTCGTGCTTTTTCAATCTGGTGGTGGTCCTCTACGGGATTTCCGAAAAAAAAAAATTTGTGGAAATATATGACCTGTTCTATTTTGGTTACACACCTGAAATTCCATAGTAATTCTTCATATATTTTTCTAGGTATTTAACAAAACGTCTAAAATCACAAATATCCGGTCATTAATGGCCATATAGTGCATATGCAATATGTTCATGAATGACCGGACACTTAGAATTTTAGATATTTTGTCGAATATTTAAAAATATACTTATCCGATTCATCTGTGATTTCAGGATTATAAAGATTATATTTAACCTCATATTTATCAACGCTCATTTGATCAGGAAGGCAATTGGGGGGATGACCAAAAAAAAAAAAAAAAAATCAAAGGAAAACAATAAAATTTGCGATCACCATGTGCATGTATCCCCTATATTTTAAACCTATATCACCTATATTTTAAATACGTAGCTGACCGATTTTTTCAATATTTACTACAAATGTCTAATTTCTTAAACTGTTTTAAAACATAACATTTGAGGTATGGATTTGAAAAACACAAAATCACCAGAGTAACTGACTAAAGTCAATAAAGGAATATCTTAGATATCGGTATTCATAAATACAATTGATAGATACGATAAAGTTAACAAATATTTATCCCAAAGAATTTTTGCAACAGTAATATTTATGTTGTTTTGAGTAATATGATCAATCATATAATTTTTTTGAATTTTTTTCTGTAGTAAATAAAATAATATTCCATTAAGATTTTATAAAATAGTTTAAATTTTTTTACTAATGTGTGTAAGAATAGTTCGTGTACCTACTGAAGTTAAAAAAAAAATGAAATGATTGACCACAAAATCAATATTAATTCGTCCAAACTTTCTCCCGAGGCCTTAATAAATTTTGATGCGTGATTGAAGAGCTACAAGTTACATATATTCTTTTTTTTTCTCAAAGAAATAACCTAATATTTACTCCTTAAATCTTAAATTTCAAGTACAAACTTCTACCTACTTAATTTCTTAACGGCTTAACACTCACCATACACGGAATATATTTAATAAAATCTTAATTTCACTTAAAATAACTGTAAGTATTTAATAAATTTTATCTTCCATTACGGAATTAAAAAAAAAATACCGAATTAAAAAATGCATTTTACTTGCTTTGAAAAATGATATTGCTTTACATAATTCATAAGATTGTTTTTAGACGAATTTTTCAGAAATATTTTATAAAAATGTTTTACATTTATTAAAATGACTTTTCTATTGTTTTTAGAATGCTCAATAATAAAATAGTTGATTTAATATATTGGAGCTTATGTATTGGAGTTTTCAAAATATTTGCATGAAATATATTTATATATTTACTGATGTCAAACAATTTATAGAAGCTGTTGATTTTAAAACCACAAAATCAATCCGCGTTCTCCAAAACTTTCTCTCTGGGACATGATTAGTTTTGATGCTTGATTTAAGAACTGCAAATGACATCTTTACTTTTTATTTTCCTGAGGAAGGAATTCAATATTTATGCTACCTTAAATATTTCCTGCAAATTTTTAACTCCCAAACTTCTTATGCAACTTTAAAGCCCAATATTTGAGCAAAGGATTTACAAAATCTTTGTATCACCGGGAACAACTTTCTGAAATATATAAATATCTTTTATTTTTCTGCATTATCGTCAATCTGTATCCATTATTTATTAAACCTTCAAAAGAGAATTATTACAATATTAAATCGTTGTGTTGTTTTGAGTATGATAAAGAATAAAGTAACTATTGTTATTCTCTCTGAAAGAGACTTCCACCTCCATATACATATATACAGGGTATTCACTCTCAACAGTGTCCATGGCTAAGTTCTAAACCATTAGTCATAGACATATAGTCCCAATTACAAAAATGTTTTAAATGAGGTAAAAGAATATTTAAAAATTTATTTGAGTCAATAAAAACATTTTGAAAAATTACCAAACTTAAATTTTTATACTGTTCCCGGTCTTATAAGTTATATTTAGTGAAATTTTCCTATTACACTAACAGTAAGACAAAAAGTGCAGTTATTCTGCGATTAAAATGAAATGAGTAATAGTTATTTAAAGCTGGAGCATATTTTCTGCTGCAAAATAGAGATCATTTAGCAGAAATATAATTTAATCAGAAATATTTTTAAAATGTTTGAAAGTGAAATTAACATTGCAATGTAAATTTGAAATATTTAATCCTTCTAACATATTAATGCACACTATATAATCCGTAATAAACATATCAGAAAAAAAAAGAATTTTTGTAAAATAAACTGATGAAAAGTAGCAACCTCAATTCTTCAAAAAATGATGCATAAATGTTATTAGATTACACTCAAATGCAAAAGTTGATCTATGTCATGTTTTTTAGTTTTGATTATTTATTCCTATGTATTCTGTACCGCTGACTCCGAAATTGACCTTTACTTTCGTAAATTTAAGAAAGAAAAAATATAGCAAAAATTTTATACTATAAAATAGATGAGATTGTTATGTTTTTAGCTAATTGATTTTTATGTATTTTTTACCTGTTAAATCCAAAAATGACCTTTATTTTTCAATTGGAAAAACAAACATATGATCGTTGAAGTTAAATAAAAACTTATAAAAATAACATAATTTTCGTTAAAAAAAAATCATGAAAAAAGGTCTCAAATTCTTACAAAAAAAAGGTTAAAATACAATTGTTCTAACCGATCTGAAGCTTATTAAAAGTTAAATCAATCATAATACTTGTACGATGTTTTTTCAAAGCGTAGATACACATGAAATAAGCTCTTCGAATACTTTAAGCAATTATACAGGGTGAGTCATAAATATCGAAACAATAGGCTATCTCCTTAAATATTGCCCTTAGACCCATACTTCCAATTGCAAAAATTCATAAAAAAATGTGAAATTTTTGATAAGATAAATTGCGACTCCATGGGGGGTCTAGTTGAAAAGTTACGAAAATTAAATTTTTATACGGCCCCCGTAGGACAAAAATTCCAATTAGGAAAACTTTCCTTATTCAGTCCTGAATAAGACACAAAAAGTTGCATCTTCATATCTCCAAAATTCGCAAAGTTATAGCCGTTTAAAAAATTCATCAGGTTTTTAAAGGATTAGACACAAATTGAAATGCGCGCAATTCAAAAAACAATGTTACTTTAACAGTTCTAGAAAACGCGAAAAAAATCTATTTCTTGAGTTAGAATTTTGATTTTCTTCTTTTTTGTGATGGTTAGCCTTATAATTTGCTAAGAAAATCACATTCTAAAATTTCTCATACAATTTATAAAAGTTTCATGTGGTTAGTACTGGTTTAAATGGGACAATCAAAAATCGTTATAACTCGTAACATTATTTATCGGATTTCAATTTCTTTCCATTTAATTAAAGATGAAAATCTGATTTAAGTTTTGTTCCAAAGTTTTTTTTATATTAATTTTAAAACTATTAAAAATGTTTATTGAAAAAACAATATAATTAAAAAAAAATCACATTTTCAAAAGCAAGCAATTTTTCAAAAGCAAAAACTTTTTCAAATTTGCCGAAACAAAACTAATGTAAAAAAATCAAAAATGACGTGTTTCAAGTTCTTTTTTCTTTTAAAAATTCTTAACATTTAATAATTTAAACACAAGAAATAGAGTATAAAAAATTCATTATGCAGAAAAACGAAGTGTATTGTTTAAATGTCCGTCAGTAATTTTAAAAAATGCCTTTTCTAAGATGCATATTAAGTCTTTTTTTTTCTTTTAAATTTACCTCTGACAACTTCAGGTTTTTATTGTCCTCCAGAGGATGTTAAAAAATATTTTACTTTTTTCTGAAGACCCGCCTGGCCGGGCCTAGCGTACTTTTCATGAAGGAGAAGACCACTTCCTTCAACTTAGGTGCACTCTGGATGAAATTTTCAAACCTGGTCTCGACAAAACCCGTATTAAAATCACTGTCTCTGACTGATGTGCATAAAATACGTGCATAATAATACGTACTAATACGTGCTAATACGTGCTAAATATATAATAACCAATACGTGCATAAAATAAATAAAATTCGGCTCAATCGAATTTTTTACGAAAAACATTTAGATTTTAAAATCTTTATTTTACAAAAAAGAAAAAAAAAAACTTTAAAATTCATTTTTTAAAATAGATTATTCAAAGGCTAAAAAAATTAAATACAATAAAACCAGTGAAAAAAAAATCTGCCTATGACGGAATTCTGTCTTAAACGGAAAATATGTTGATCCATGCAAAATAAATGCAATAGTACCTGAAAAGAAAATAAGCTCCAATTACATCTTCTAGGGAGAGCATCTGTCTATAACGTATTTTTTCTTTCCTATGTGATTCCGTCTTAAAAACTTTTAGTGTATAACATTTTTCAGAGTTTCCAACGCATGGGATATGGATTAACGATATTAACCCTCCAAGCATCTTGCAAATGGGTAAAATTGTAATGTTGTTTTCTCTGCATTTTGTTTTAAATGCTAATAAAATATGACTCTTTCAATATTACATAAAAAATCTTATTTAGGAATATAAATGTAATCCTTGAGAGCCTTAATCATTCTTCGATGCTTTGAAAATTCATTATATTTATAGAATTATAATATCTTAAACATTGCTTATATTGCAGTGAAACCTGGAACTTAGTGTACGGAATTTTCAGGGCCAAACGCTTAGAGGGTTAAAATATAAGTGAAACATTTACATATAAATAGAGATTCATTGATAAAATAAATATATTACAGCCTTTGGCTCTTCTTTAATAATAAAAAGTATAAATATAAAAGACGAAAAGCTATAAAAGAATTTTTTGGTCAGAACTCCTCCATATGAAACATTTTTTTCCTCGTCGAATTAAAAAAACTATGTAGAAATTTGCAACTGAACCGGGCTATGATTAAAACTATTTTCCAGACCGGTCCGGGTTATGATGTTGACATTTTTTCAGGCCACGACGAACTTTTTCTCCTATGGGTCGGTTTGGGACCTGACCTAGATATTTTGACCCGGGCAGACGTCTGGTATACCAATTTAGCGTAAAAACTATACGCTGCTATTTTATGTCCAAAGAAAAAGTGCAATCTTAAACCGATTTTTATTAAATTGCAATTTGTGAATGTTCCCTAACAAGCGTTGAAATTGAGTCAAGAAATCACAGTTTAGAGGCAGGGAAAAGTGGTGTAAGTCAAGAATTTTTGAGGATTTTGGGATTTAATATCTCTGCGGGATTTTTAGATACGGAGATGAAATTTGTTTTGTTCAATTTAGGAATGGATAAGCAATAATTTCCTAATTGGGAATTTTGCCCTACGGGGGCCATATAAAAATTTAATTTTCGTATTTTTTCAAATAGACCACCCATGGAGTTGCAACTTATCTTACCAGAAATTTCATCTTTTTTTATGAATTTTTGCAATTGGAAGTATGGGTCTAGGGGCAATATTTGAGGAAATAGCCTATTGTTTCGATATTTATAACTCACCCTGTATATTGGATAACACAAGCATTTAATACACGACCGAACTCATTTGTAGTGAGATGCAGAAAAGTGGTGTAAGTCATGCATTTTTAAAGTTTCATAACTTGGTCAATTTTTGAGTTATATGAACGGGACTTTTTTTTGTCTCACTTATCAGTGTAATAGGAAAATTCTAAATGAAACTTATAGGAACGCGAAACCGAATAAAAATTTAAATTTCATATTTTTTAAGAAATGTTTTTATTAATTCAAATTGCTTTTAAAATGTTTCTTTACCTCATGTAAAACATTTGTGTAACTGGAACTATATGTCAATGACTAACGGTTCAACAGTTAGCCATTGGGTACCATTGATAGTGGAAACCTTTTATATAAAACCATTATAAAGCAATACAAATGATCATCTACAAAATGAATATATAAATTATAATTTATGTATTCATTTTCTAATAAAATTTATAAATAAATTAATTAATATTAATAAATTTTTACAAAGTAAAAATGATGCTTTATCCTTTAGGGGAAATTTTTAAACATATGAGCAATTTAAGTTGAACTTTGAAATAAAATTTTCATGGAACATTGAAAAAAAATCGAAATATTTGTGGAACTTATGTAGATTCTTCAGGCAAAATTACTTTAAGTTCCAGAAGTGTATCATATACGAGTTCATCATTGGATTAACCATATCAAAATAAAAATGCAAATTTTGTGCTTCCATGCGCAATAAATCCTGTAAAAAGAAGCCAAAAAAAAAAAAAAAATCTTTGTTGGCTTTGGTCTATAGGCGGAGGTAGATTTCGAAGATTGCTCATTTCAACAACAAAAAATAAAATATGATTAGAGATAAATCCAGTTTAACAACTTTATTTGTCCGTTTTTGAAATTTTTTTAATTTATTTTTATGTAAGAACTGGTTTTTATCAAAATCATCTTAAGCGAAATTCGGCTGAAACCCCATTTTGACAACATATTTTGGAATATATTCTGACTTAATTATTAAAAAATCGACCAATACGTACATTATATAGTTCCTAAATAGCAAAAAACTGTCAATTAAATGCTTTTGAGAGCAAAATCGAATTTAAAAATGAGTCATAAAATAACCATTTTGTTACTTGAATACATCCTCAATTCTTAAATCATGATCACTTTGGAAAATTTTGTGCGAAGTGCCCACTTTGACAAATTAAAAAAATATGTATATTTAACCTTTATCAAAAAACTGACTAATACGGCCCATTACACAGTTCCTAAATAACAAATAACTGTCAAATGAATGAGTTTGAAAGCAAAATTGAATTTAAAAATCAGTCATAAAATAACCAATTTGTTATTTGAATACATCCTTAATTCTTTAATCATGATCGCTTTGGGAAATTTTGTGCGAAGTGCCTACTTTGACAGCTTTTAAAAACATATATTTAGCCTTTATGAAAAAATCGACGAATCCGCACATTATGTAGTTCCTAAATAATAAAAAACTGTCAATTGAATGCGTTTGAGAGCAAAATTGAATTTAAAACTGAGTCATAGCCAACATCCTCAATTCTTTAATCATAATCGCTTTGGGAAAGTTTGTGCGAAATGCCATTTTGGCAGCCTTTTTGAGAAATATATTCTGTCTTTATCGAAAAACTGGCCAATCCGTCATATTATGTAGTTCCTATATAAGAGGACCTGTAAATTGGATGCGTTTGAGAACAAAAATGGATTTAAAAATGAGTTAGAAAAAACGATATTTGTTATACTTCCTCAATTTTTCAATCACGATTACTTTGTGAAATTCTGTTCAAAAGACCCCTTTTGGCAGTCTTTTTTGAGAAATATCCTGCCTTTATCAAAAAACTGGCCAATACGTCACATTATACAGTTCCTAAATAGGAGGATGTGTCATTTGGATGCGTTTAAAATCAAAAATGAATTTAAAAATGATTCAGAATATAAGCAGTTTGGATTTGAGGTTTTTTTCTCCAACTCCTATTTTTGTTTAATTTATTTTTGCTATAAGAATTGGTTCTATGAAAAACTTGTTAGTATAAAAGTTGTAGATATTATTGAGAAGATGTAAAATAAATTTATTTGGATTTGATTGCTTAGGAATTGACTAAGTTATGGCTTTTTTTCTTTTACTACCCCCCTTTTTCTTTTCGTTTTTAATTTTTTTCATCAGTAAAAGTTGGTCCTATCAAAAACTTGTAAATGCAAAAGTTTTAGATAATTTTGAGAACATTTATAAAAAATTTAGTTGGATTTGATTACTACAAAATTGACGAAGTTATGAATTTTTTTCTCTCCAAAACCCTGTTTTTTTTCGCCCCTTGAGCCAATTTTTAACCCTTTCCGGCGCAGTGTTACCACTCCGGCAACACCTAATTTTAATTCCAAACTTAGAAACGGCACCAATAATATTTTAGTAAAATTTTACTTTTACAATGACAGCTTAAATCAGGGAATTCTTAATTTCTAAAAACGTCTTTTGTAAATTCCGGTGTCAGCCAACAATTTCACATTTTACGAACTGAATTTGTCTGCGCCGGAAAGGGTTAACTTTATCAAAAATCTGTCAAACATAAACTGTTGGCCTATTTTTTAGAAGTAATATAAACTTTAAACTGATTCGATATCTATTTTAATTTAGAAGTTATTGCGTTTTTTCTGTTTTCACAAAACCCTCCCTACTAATACCCTCTTGGTCCGATTTTGCCCATTAATGAACTCGACCGAGATTTTATGGCCCTTGATTTTATGTAAAAGTTTGAAGAAGATCTGAGCATAATTATGGAAGTTATCATGTCTAGAAGAAAGTGATATACACCGATAGATAGATAGATAGATAGATAGATAGATAGACAGATAGATAGATTTATAAACTTTTTTACAATGGTAGCTTTGGGGTCTAGGGGTCGTGATCGGCGTAGATCTGCAAAAATTTTTCAGAAATTCCAATATGGGAGCGATCGCAATAGGTAGTATTTCATACGAAATCTATCTAAAATATCCGAAATAATAGCCAATACCTCCCTTAATTATTATCTATCACACATACACATTTAACGGGTGTCCTAAAAAGGACTGATTAATTTTAAAATACAATAATTTGCAAACGGCGAGAGATAGTTAAAATATTCTTGCAGGAGGGTTATGTATGATGTATTTTTTTTCTGTAATTCTGAATATTAGTTTGAATTTTTTAAAAAATGGTGCTGACAGCAATAGGCACTCAATGAGGCATAAAATGACATCATTCAGCACTGATCCGAATTAAGCTGATTAAGACTATGGAGTGGATCTCATTCGAAAATGTACCTTTGCTTTTACTACACGATTCTGAGCTCAATCCACATAATTTCGATTTTGCGCCAGCGCAACGATACAGAAAATTATTAATTGGAAACGACTTCTTTGTACTCGAAATTCAATATCCAACGTTCTTGATTTTTTTAGATTTTAAGGAGGCTAAGATCTTTTAAAATTGAGTATTTTCTTAATCAATCAAATTTATTTTTTATAAGGCTTTTCAAAATAGCTGAAAAATGTTTATGCCCTTGGTTTGTCTGGTCATTCTGTCTTTCTCACAAACTGGCCATGCTCTAAATCGCGTTAATATATTCAGATTACCATGTAATTGGTATATATTATTAAGGTTCATAGTGGCAGGTTGTGTATTGAAAGTGAAGCCGTAGCGCTCGTGGTTCATTTACAAGGATACTCAAAAGGACTCCCTTCAATCAAGTCTATGGAGAAATTTTTTACGGTGTATTTTGATGACGTTACACCAGAATTATCTAAAATGGCATTAGTCACTGAAATAAGTACAAAGTGCTTACTATAGAAAAAAGAGGGCAACATTCAACGTTCATTTCCAAGCACACACAAAAGAATCGAATTATAGTATTGCGTACTAACAATAGGTGTTGAAAGTGAGTTTTAAATTACGGTACGTTTTTTAAATTTTTTTTAATTGTTTACCTATTACTTCATGCATATGAATTATGCAATACAGTGCGTGTGAAAACTATAAGAACAGTAAAAAGTATTTTTTTTTAATAAATTACGAAACAAATAAAACTCTTTTCCTTAGAATATGCATAATCATGCTGAAAAGCTAATAAAAAAGTCAACTAAGTTCAATTCTGTGACGAGTGTTGCGCTTTAAGGCGCAACACTGGGCACAGAAAAATACCCGGATGATAATCTAAAGTCTATGGGGGCGTTCTTTTCAAATATTCCACCCAAATTATAATATTTTTACATGATTTTTTTTGCACAAGATAGCTGAGGACGATCCAAAACCGGCCTAGTTTTTACTTTTTCAGTTTTGGTTTCAGATTTAAAAAAAACTTTAACATTCAAAACAGGTTTAAACCGGTTCTGAAATTGTCACTATCGTAATATATAAGCAAACTCGAAAAAGTAAAAACTAGGTCGGTTTTAAATCGACCTGAGCTATCCTATGCAAAAAACGTGTAAAAATATTAAAATTTGAGCGAGATATTTGAAAAGAAAGCGCCCATAGACTTTACATTATCATCCGGGTCTTTTTCTGTGCCCAGTGTAGCATCTTAAGGCCCCACACTAGTCACTGAAAAAGACCCGGATGATAATGTTAAGTCTATGGAAGCGTTCTTTTCAAATATCTCACTCAAATTTTAATATTTTAATTGATATTAAACCTTAATATTTTTACGCCATTTTTTTGCATAAGATAACTCAGGACGATCTACAACTGCGCTAGTTTTTACTTTTTCAATTTTGATTTCAGATTTAAAAAAGTACTTTAACTTTCGAAACCAGTTAGAACCGGTTCTGAAATTGAAACTATCATAATATAAACAATATACAAGCAAAATCGAAAAAGTAAAAACTAACCCGGTTGTAGATCATCCTCAGCTAATCTATGGAAAAAAATTCATGTAAAAATATTAAAATTTGAGCGAGATATTTGAAAAGAACGCCCCCATAGACTTAACATTATCATCCGGGTCTTTCAGTGATTAGTGTTGCGTTTTAATGACATCTTTAATTTCTTTCCCGGGTGAGGAATTTAATATTTATACCACATAAACTCTTTATCTTAAATATTTCTTATAAATTTTTACATCTGTAATTTCTTAAACAGCTTTTCAGCTCAACATTTACGGAATGTATATGTAAAATCTTAATATTACTGGAAGCAGCTGGCAGAAAAGGAGAAATCTAATAATCAGTTTCGAAATTAATAAATTTATTGAATTTAAAAAATATATATTAATCTCATCGGAAATTAATGGAGCATAGTTTTCAAATATTTTCTCTAATAAAATTCCATGTTGCATTTTTAATATTTCTTTAAATGATATTTTCGCATTAAAAAGCAGCTGAGCAATACTGTGACCGTTTAAACTAATACATTAAATTATATAGTATTAAATATTGGTCTCTAATTTTAATGTTATTAGCAAAAGCTAATGCATTTTCAAAATGTAATATGTATTAAAACCTTCTTTTGAGCCATAAATTAAAAAATAATTTTATCTAAATAATTTTATGTTAACACTAATGGAAGAATCTGGCAATAGCAAAATACTCTTTAAGTATGATAATTCATAGAAATTATATATCACGTACATTCTGAAATATTTTACAGCTTTTGAAATTCAAATAATATGTTAAAAGTAAGTTTTAAAGTTTAAGGTTTAAAACATTAGTAAGTATAAGTGAAGTGGAATAGCATCTTAAATATTTTTATTTAAAGATTTTATTCAAATATACTTTAAATGGATTCTTTAATAAATTAATGTTTAAAAAATAATCGAATCAAATATGCTTTTAAGTGAAATAAAATGTTTAAATGTTTAGATTTTTAGAATATATTTTTTGTTTAGCAAAGGATATTTTTCGAATAAATTCAAGTTTAAAATTTTAATTTCTTATAGTATTTTAAATTTTGTAATAAAATTGTGAAGCATTGCAAAATTCTAAGTACAGTTCACATAAAATTTCTTTTGGAATACGAATCATTGAGAACTTCAGTAAGAAGTTTCTTTATTCAAATAAAAATTTATCTTCCAAAAATATTTTCTTATTTTTCAGGTATTATACTTATTTTGTTTTTAATTTCTTATCTAGAAAGTTAGGTGCATAAAGGCAATTTTTCTCATCTCAATAACTTAATTTATTACATTTTTATATTATCAACAAGAAAATCAGATTTCTTATATCATAATTAAAAGAAGTAAGAAAAATCAAGCGTTAAGCATAGATTATGAAGCACTTTCCAACACTTAATGAAATCTTTAACAAAACTTTGTTATTTAGGGAAATAATAGTGTATAGCCAAATATACCCAAATATGTATTCCAGTACATTAGAACAGCCCTGTATTTCATATGTCAGTTCATATAATGGGAAAATTTAGTTTAGCAAGAAAATACCCAGTAGCTTGAAATTTCTTTTTCAGCAATTTATACTATTAGATGGAAACATACTTGAATACTTTTGTTCAGCCCTGTAGTTTACATTGTACCTTTATTACACGTCAGCAATAGGCTAAAATGTATTGTAGACTAAAACACTTTTAAAACAACTGAAATCACATTCTCATAAATCATCATTCATAGGCGTCCATGTACCGAATTCTTCGCGTGGCCCTGTATATCCCTTTATCTATATTCTGCAAACATTTCTCAGTAAATTGAATGCAGCTCAGCGTAAAAATGCATAGCTTATTTAAGAACCACGTTTAAGTAATTTACGCTCATATTCAGTAACGTTGGTGAGCTCTTTTGGGTAGCCCAGTATATCAACTATAACATTTATGTACACCATGTAATGTGCATATATATAGCGAAATATAAACGCGAATATCATAATTAAAATGCATTTCATCCCTCCATCAGCCATCATCGGACGCATATAAGGTACTTCGGAAAGAATATACTATTTGAAATCTTTTGTATGGCCCTGTAAATGCTATGTACTTCATATTATGCAAGACAGTAGTGTATAAATTATATTAAGCTTCAGTGACATATATCAATTTTATTATACATGAAAAAGCTTAATATATTTAAAATATGTCGCACACAATTCCCCCTTTTACCATTATCTAATGGAATTCTTTTGTGTGGCCCTGTAAATGAATAATAGCTACATTTTAACCTTATATTTTATAGAATGCATATTTTAATATGTTTGACAAGGTATAACATCTTTAAAATTCCTTTGAAACGATTTTTCCCCATAGGCTGTAATGTAATAGGAAACTTTTGATTTGCCCTGTAGATAAACTAATCATGATAGAAACTTCATTTTCGATAGGACCTGTGCTAGGGTAAACGTCAATAACGTCCTAAAATTTCATGGCAATCCGAGTATATTAACGATTCTTCCCCATGGGCCGTAATGTAATGGGAAACTTTTGATTCGCCCTGTAGATAAACTAATCATGGTAGAAACTTCATTTTCAATAGGACTTGTGCTAGGGTAAACGTCAATAACGTCCTAAAATTTCATGGCAATCCGAGTATATTAACGATTTTTCCCCATAGGCCGTAATGTAATGGGAAACTTTTGATTCTCTCTGTAGATAAACTAATCATGGTAGATACTTCATTTTCAATAGGGTTCGTGCTAGGGTAAACCTCCATAGCATATAAACATTTCATAGCAATCCGAGTATATTTACGGGAGTTAGAGCGCGGACAGACGGCCATCCGGCCAGACGGACAGACGGACAGACAAACCGAATGCATAAGCACTTTTCAACTTTGTTGGAAAGTGCTAAAAAAAGATTGCGAGCGATATAATATCTTGAACGATGATGTTTATCAAAGTTTTATGTAAAACGGACGAAGAACAATTTTGCTTCATTTCATTGTAACACATATTTATACTAAAACCTTATTTATCTTAAAAGTTATTTATCTTAATATTAAACTTAAAAGTTATATTGATTTATCTTAAGGTTTGTTTCCTAAAAATCCCCACGAATACAAATGAGCATTGTATGGTAACTTTAATTACTGCATTGCTCTGTAAAACTGCTTTCTGGCTGCAGTTAAACAATTTCATCGGATATTATCGATTTTAGATAGATTTCGTATGAAATTGTACCTCTTGAGGTAGATTTCGTATGAAATACTGCCTGTTGCGGTCGCTCCTATGTTGGAATTTCTGAAACATTTTTGCAAATCTACACCGATCATGACCCCTAGACCCCAAAACTAAGATCAGTAAAAAACTCTCTCTCTCTCTCTCTCTCTCTATCTACCTATCTATCTATATATATGTATAACTTTTTTATGGACACGATAACTTCTATAATTCTGATCAAATCTATTCCAGACTGATACATAAAACCAAGGGGCATAAAATCTCGGTCAAGTTTGTGGTCAGAAACGGATCAAGGGGGTGGAAATAGGGAAGATTTTTGTGAAAACCGAAAAAAACACATAATTTCTTAATTAAAATAGATATCGAATCAGTTTAACATTTATATTATTTCTGAAAAATGGGCCACAAGTTTATGGATGACAGATTTTTGATAAAGGTAAAATTGGGGTCAAGAGGCGAAAAATTCTGTTTTTTTTTCGGCAAAAAAATTCGTAACTTCATCAATTCTCAAGATATCAAATACAATTAAAATTATTATACATTTTCTTAATATTATCTAAAATATTTATTTTTACAAATTTTTCATAGGAGCAACTCTTAAAAGAAAATTAACAAGTAAGAAAAATCATGCGTTAAGCATAGATTATGAAGCACTTTCCAACACTTAATGAAATCTTTAACAAAACTTTGTTATTTAGGGAAATATACCCAAATATTTATTCCAGTACATTAGAACAGCCCTGTATTTCATATGTCAGTTCATATAATGGGAAAATTTAGCTTAGCAAGAAAATACCCAGTAGCTTGAAATTTCTTTTTCAGCAATTCATACTATTAGACGGAAAGAAACTTGAATACTTTTGTTCAGCCCTGTAGTTTACATTGTACCTTTATTACAAGTCAGCATTAGGCTAATATTTATTTTAAACTAAAACACTTTTAACACAACAGAAATCACATTCTCATAAATCATCATTCATAGGCGTCCATGTACCGAATTCTTCGCGTGGCCCTGTATATCCCTTTATCTATATTCTGCAAACATTTCTCAGTAAATTGAATGCAGCTCAGCGTAAAAATGCATAGCTTATTTAAGAACCACGTTTAAATAATTTACGCTCATATTCAGTAACGTTGGTGAGCTCTTTTGGGTAGCCCTGTATATCAACTATAACATTTATACACACCATATAATGTGCACATATTTAGCGAAATATAAACGCGAATATCATAATTAAAATGCATTTCATCCCTCCATCAGCCATCATCGGACACATATACGGTACTTCGGAAAGAATATACTATTTGAAATCTTTTATATGGCCCTGTAAATGCTATGTACTTCATATTATGCAAGACAGTAGCGTATAATTTATATTAAGCTTCAGTGACATATATAAATTTTATTATACATGAAAAAGCTTAATATATTTAAAATATGTCACACACAATCTCCCCTTTTACCATTATCTAATGGAATTCTTTTGTGTGGCCCTGTATATGAGTAATAGATACATTTTCACCTTATATTTTATAGAATGCATATTTTAATATGTTTGACAGGGTATAACATCTTTAAAATTTCTTTGAAACAATTTTTACCCATAGGCCGTAATGTAATAGGAAACTTTTGATTCGCCCTGTAGATAAACTAATCATGGTAGAAACTTCATTTTCGATAGGACTTGTGCTAGGGTAAACGTCAATAACGTCCTAAAATTTCATGGCAATCCGAGTATATTAAGGATTTCCCCCCTTGGGCCGTAATGTAATGGAAAATTTTTGATTCACCCTGTACATAAACTAATCATAATAGAAACTTCATTTTCAATAGGGTTCGTGCTAGGGTAAACGTCAATAACGTCCTAAAATTTCATGGCAATCCGAGTATATTAACGATTTTTCCCCATAGGCCGTAAAGTAATGGGAAACTTTTGATTCTCTCTGTAGATAAACTAATCATGGTAGATACTTCATTTTCAATAGGGTTCGTGCTAGGGTAAACCTCAATAACGTATAAAAATTTCATAGCAATCCGAGTATATTTACGGGAGTTAGAGCGCGGACAGACGGACAGACGAACAGACGGCCAGACATACCGAATGCATAAGCACTTTTCAACTTTGTTGGAAAGTGCTAAAAACGAAACAAAAAAGTGGGGAGCGGGTGAAAGAAGAAAAAAAATCCACAACTTCGTCAATTCTTAAGATATCAAATCCGATTAAATTTATCATACATCTCCTGAATAATTTCTCCAACTTTTATATTGACGAGATTTTTATAGGACCAATACATATACCAAAAATATATTAAACAAAAATAGGAGTTGTAAGAAAAATCGTATTAAGGTTGTACTCAAATCTAAACTGCTTAAATTCCGACTCATTTTTAAATTCATTTTGCTCTCAAACACATAAAATTGGCAGGTCCTCTTATTAAGGAACTACATAATGAGATGCGTTGTTTACGCATTGTTAATGAGATGCCAGTTTTTTGATAAATGGCGAATATATTTCAAAAAATGCTGTCAAAGTTGGTATTTTAAACAAAATCTCCCGAAGCGATCGTGAGAGAAGAATTGAGGATGCATTCAAATTACATTTGCTTATTTTATGACCAATTTTTAAATTCAATTTTACTCTCAAATGCATTCAATTAAAAGTTTCTCTTATTTAGGAACTATATAATGTGCCGTATTGGTCGATGTTTTCATAAAATCAGAATATATTTATAAAAATGCTGTCAAAGTGGCCATTTGAGCTGAATTTCACTTAAGATGTTTCTGATAAAACTAGCTCTTACAGAAAAATTAAATTAAAATTTCTTCAAAAGCGACCAAATAAAATTGTTAAACTGAATTTACCTCTAATAATATTTTGTTTTTTGTTGTTAAAATGAGCACTTAACTTCAAAATCTACCTCCGCCTGTAGGCCAAGCCGACAGGGATTTTTCTTTTCGTGGTACTTGTTAAACGTTGCACAAATTTATGTGCATTATTTTGAGACTATATTTGAATCGATTCACCTGCTTTCCAGTTTTTAGTAGGCACCTTGGAATTACGATACGTTCAGAATGGCTTAATAGGTAAAATTTCAGTAGATGTTAGTCGGATTGTCTGACTTTTCACAAAAGTGATATTTTAATGGCAGAAGTATGTGGGAAGATATTGCAGTAATAACTGCTGGCCATGTCTGGCCAGAAGTGTAATCACCCCCATTGTAATTGCTACGGATGCAAAGAATGAGACAACGGCGAATGCATTTGTTTAAACTGAACCCAGACTTTCGAATGATTGGACGACTAAAGCCTTTCGGACCCTTTGCAATTCCAAACAATGATTTTGTCTTCGAATTTCGCTCTTTAGTATTGAAGTTGATGATAGGTTTTTTCTTCCAGACGTCAGATGTGTAGTAGCCACTATTATCGTCACATGTTGAATGATTGATCGTCATATAATATGAATGCTCAATCAGAGAATTTTCTGCAGAAACGGCCATACCTCATTTTTACGGCAACTCTTTGATTTTTCTATTCGTTTTGCTATGAACCCTCGGCTTGCGAAATTTAATGGTAAGTTTCTTGGTGATTATCTTATATAGATAGCCGGGTGAAACACTAAATTTGGCAGTCGTGGGATGGTTTAATACTCCGTTGATTTTGCCAAACAGTCGTTTCAATTACTCTAACTTTGTCATCATAAATTTTGGCTTTCCTATTTTCCATTTTTTGCAAAACGTGGACACACGCGTTCGCAGATAAACTCCGATTCCATTCTCGGAAAACACTGATTTCTTAATGAACTCTCGGCTAATGGGTGTGCCCTTATATAAGATAATGGAAAACTTTACTCGAAGGTTTCTTGTCATTTATATTCCTCTGCTATTTGCATAAGCTAGGAAATAATTAGATTTGTCTTCTTCATATCAGTTAAAATGTAACAAAAGGGAAATTATGAAGTCAATATTAGAGATCGAAGGATCATTGTTTTTTCAGTAATAGATGATAAGCTGAAAAAATTTTTAAAAAATATTTAGGGTTAAATTACGCACTAATAAGGCACTTATTTCGTTTTATATTCAATGTAAAGCAAAAATAAACTTTCGCAACAATAATTGAAGCATATTTTTGAAATAATACATGTTGTACATATTTTTATTCATGGGCGAGTAGAGAAGGATGGGACACTGGGAGAGATGGGACTTCTGCAATAATTCTTAAAATAAGCTTTAATTTTAATTTATGACACTTTCACCAGATAGAATAGTCATTGTCTTATACTTGTTGCTATAAGTCTTTTTAGTTGCACACAATTATGAGTTTAAGGCTTAAAAAAGCTACTTTACAATATAAAAAGTAAGAATTACTCCGATTTTTAAGCTATTGCATAGCTTTTATGGGCGCAGGCTTTGAGCGCAGCGACCGAATGTAGAAACTGCGTAACGAAAAAACCTAACACTTCCGTAACGAAAAAAACCCTAATACTTCGGCTAACGTCGTTTCAGTTCGGCAAACTTCGGCACGGTATCCTTCGGTAGACTTCGGCAGACACTGACGCGGTATTTTTCAGATATTTTGAGAATATCAAGTCTCAAATCGGCCAAATTTTGTTTGGTGATTTATTATGAGACATTGTTAATGTTTGGTGACAGGAGACCCCCACGGTGAGGGTCGTAAAATTTAAAATGCTTATAACTCGCGATCTACTTTTCGTAGCGCGGCCAAATTTTGTTTGGTAATTTATTGTGAGACAGTGTTAATTTTTGGTGACAGGAAACCCTCCCCCCCCTCCGTGATGGTCAAAAAATTTAAAATGCTTATAACTCGCGATCTAATTTTCGTAGCGCGACCAAATTTTGTTTGGTAATTTATTAAGCTATTGCATAGCTTTTATCGCGGGCTTTGAGCGCGGCGACCGAATCTAGAAATTCCGTAACGAGAAAAAATACTAACACTCCTGCTAACGACGTTTCAGTTCGGCAGACTTCGGCACGGTATCCTTCGGTAGAGTTCGGCAGACATTGACGCGGTTTTGCATATGTTGATAAAAAATGCTATGCAATAGCTCTACCGCGGCAGACCCCGAGTGCCACATACATTTTTTTAATATACATTTTCAATCACATTCTTTGTTGCTAACTTAATTGTTTTTAATATTTTGTAAAGTCAACAATATGTCTTTTATAAATAAACAGGTAAGTTAAGTCTAAAAAGCCTATATTTGTCGTAGAATGCTATTTAATTTCATGTTGCTCTAAGGGAGGGATGGGACACTATGACTCAGGGAGGGGTGAGATATGTTCCATCCTTCCTAAATTATATCTCTACCCAAATAATTATGCTTAATAAAATACAAGTTTTTGGTATTTTATATTTGTACGACTATTTTGTTTTGAAATTGAATAGTGTAACAAATAAAACTTATTATTTTGCAAGTTCAATAATTGAAAAATTAAAGCACTGAAAATTTTTAATTTCTTACTCATGCATTACTTTCGTATATCAATATTTAGTATTAAATATTTACATTTATTTTTCTAATACCAATTTCTTTAGTTTTTTAAATAAAAAGAATACTGTTTTGAAATATATTGTTTGAAATGTATAACAATTATTGAACTCAAATTTCAAACTTTTATTTTTGTATTACTTTTGTCAATACTCTGTTTGTATAGAAAAATGAAAATGAAAAAAAAAAAAAAAAAAAAAAAAAAGAAAAAAGAAATTTTATCTTTTCACAAGAAGTTGACTATTAAGGGAGTATTCGAAAAAACGCTTTTCCACCTTCAACAGCTCGAAATTTTCCGATACAATTTCAGACATATTTTTAAAAGTAGAAACATGAAACTTGCTGAGGGGATTCTTGAAGGGACATATGAGGTGCCGTGTGATCTCTTTTTATGCTATATTAATTAGAATTTGATTTATAAGCAATTATCTTATCAGTATAACCCCTTTTTTCGTTCACAGATCTCTCGCTTCGGAAAAATCGGTTCGAAATGCCGTTTTTGATTGCTTTTCTTACAATATTTTTTGCATTTATCGAAGAATCGGCAAGCATGGCACCTTAGGTACTTTCCAAATAAGAGAATTTGAATGTTTGGTGCATTTGAGAGCAAAAATGAATTCAAAAATAAATTGGAAAATAAGCAGTTTGAATCGAAATACACTTTTAAGTGATTGATAAACAAGACATAATTGTAAATCTACACCCACCAAAATTAATTGGCAGCACTAGTCGGGCACAAGTATATTTTTCATTTGATTTGGATTTCACAAAATATAATAAAATAAACGTTGTGATTTACAATAAACTTTTTAATGTAAATGTCATATTATATTTGTCATTTTTTACCCACATATCTAAATTTAAATATGAATTTTCATTGAGGGAGGGATGGGACATTTTTGTTCTTTATTTAATTAGTTTATTAATCTAAAATTATAATTATTATAATTAAAGTGAGAATTTTTAATATGTTAAAATGTTTCAAATTGTTATTCTGAAAATTTCTATTTTGTACCAGCGAAACATGGCTAATAAAAATATTTTTGTAAAACTTGTCCCATCCTGTATTAATAATGTGGATTCCTTTTCAGAACCATTTGCAAATGAAGAATTAATGAGCAAAGTAGAATGTTTTAACTGGATTGAATATTTTCTTTTAAAATATATGGAAGCCTTTTATCGACTACGTTAAATTAAATAAGAAAAATAATGAAAATAATTTTTTGTAGAAATTTAAAGGTATGATTTCCCTACTTTGAGAATATCTGCTAATATCATACAATACCAAACTTCATTTATATAGAAAAATGTGCTGAGTTCTTTTTCTCCTTTTTGACCGCGATATCTAATTTCACCATTCCTGCAAATAAAGAAGTTCTCAGAGAGAAAAAAAAAATCCAAAAATATAATCTCTAGAAAGTGATGAACGGAAAGTCTCATCATTATTTCAGAGATATATTTTTACACTGCTCGATACTTTTATCATTTTATAGTTGAACCACTCACTAAAATTTAATGTGGAAAAAAAATAAAAAAGAATATGTTGTATAATACTTTGGCTACCGCCCAATTTTTCAAAATACGTTACCAAATGCTACCTACTTTTTCTCTGCTTTCATAATTCATACAAATAAAAACATTACCATGATGTATATATGATGTATATATGCGTTCTAATTAATTTTCTTAATTGGCGCCATGACTTTTCTCTAATGACCTTGAATACAATATATCTTTCTTTACCTGTGTGGCAACTCCGAAAATGTATGGACCAATTAAAAAAATAATTACCTCATACTAACCTTATAGCATAAAAGGATAGGTTTTACTGAATGCCATCCTGATAAAAAAAGAGCAGAGGAAGGTGCCGGTGATGGGGACAGTGTCTGGATCTAGAAATATAAAGAAGTGCTCCTGAGAGTGTACAGGTCCGGCATATAGGATATAGAGGATTCTTCACTCACTTGAAAACAACCATTTGGTAATTTTAAATTCATGGGCAGGTTGTTTTAAAATTTCTCATTGAAATAATAATATTTTTAAACGATTTATTTTGCTTAGACTAGCTGAGATCGATCTCTAATAACTTTATTTTATACTTTTTTGATATTAGTTGGAGATTTTTAAAATAAAGTTACTTTCACTTCCGATACCGAAACAGAAAGTGAAGTATATTTTTGGAAAAAATCTCCTACTGAAGTCGAAAAAATAAAAAATAGCCATATTAAATATCGAATCTATCTATCCTGTGTGAAAAAAAATCATTTAAAACGTTCAAATTTAAACGAGAAATTCGAAAACAACCTGCACATATGTTTAAAATTATTGAGTGGACATTTTCAAGTGATTGAAGAGTCCCCTTAACTTCGAATACGCCATGGATCTGCCAGCCAAAGTGTTATACAACGAAACTGAAAGGCAGCAGAAGTCGGGAGTTTGAGCAATCGAGGTCTTTCCTTTGGGGGAATATGACAACAAAGAGCGCTAAATTCGGCAGCCTTTCTTTTAATAAAATAAAACGAAAAAATAAGAAAAACTTTCAAAAAATGCAGAACGGTCACCTCACTTTGGTTCAAAAAAGAATATCGTAACGATTCGTAACATAATAACACTAGTTTCGTTCCCATAGTGTATTCCTCCCTCACAATTTTTAGAAGGATCCCGCCCCGTGTCATAGCGTTGGAAAAAATATACATTTATAACAAGGGATACTTTTCCTTCTATTTTTCTACGACAGTACAATTGGTTTTCAAGAATACGAATATTAACTGTTTCAAAACAATTCCACTTCGAGCCTCCCGGATATACTGCTTTTTCTACGCTAAAAGTAACTAATGTTGATATTTTACAGATCCTTTTTACACATTCTTGGAACATTGGATTCACATCACGTAGAAAAATCTCGTAACATTCTGACGATTAAAAGTATTTAAAAAATCTGCAAAGCCTCGCTCAGAACGTGAATATGTGGCTATCTTTCACTCATGTTTTTATAAAAAAAATATCTGTATTTTTCGCGAAAGTTATGTGCAGGTATCTAAAGCATTATAATTAATAAAATTTTAAAAGATTTTGGTCAATAAGCGGTCGCAGACATTTAGCCGACAACCAAATCACCGACAAGACAATTAGCATACAGAAAATAGTCGACAGGACGTTTAGCCGACAAGTACATTTACCAGACACGTACATTTAGCCGACAGGACATGTAGCCGAAACGTACATTTAGCCGACCGGACATTTGGCCGAAACGTACATTTAGCCGACAGGACATTTGGCCGAAATGGACATTTAGCAGACAGACAATTAGACGACAGGCAATTGGCCGAACGTAACATTTAGCCGACAGGACATTCAGCCGACAAGACAATTAGCCGACAGGACATTTAACCGACAGGTCGATTAGCCGACAGGACATTTAACCGACAGGTCGATTAGCCGAAAGGACATTTAACCGACAGGTCGATTAGCCGACAAGACGATTAGCCGACAGGACATTTAACCGACAGGTCGATTAGCCGACAAGACGATTAGCCGACAGGTCATTTAACCGACAGGTCAATTAGCCGACAAGACGATTAGCCGACAGGTCAATTAGCCGACAGGACATTTTACCGACAGGTCGATTAGCCGACAGAACATTTAACCGACAGGTCGATTAGCCGACAGGACATTTTACCGACAAGACGATTTACCGACAGAACATTTAGCCGACAAGACGTTTAGCCGACAGGACATTTAACCGACAAGACGATTTGACGACAGGACATTTAACCGACAAGACGATTTGCCGACAGGACATTTAACCTATTTAACCGACAAGACGATTTGCCGACAGGGCATTTAATCCACAGGACGATTTACTATTAGATTACCGATAGGTAGTAATTAGGTTATAGTTAGTTTATAGCTAGGTCATGGCGAGATTATAGTTATTTTATATATCCGGATATTGATTATTGATTAATATATTATTGATTATTGATATAAGATTACGGATAGGTTACAATTCAGTTACGGTGGTAATAGTAAGCTTTAAATTTGGTCACGGTTAGGTTAAAACTAGATTATGGTTAGATTGCTGGTAGATTATTCTTATACTGCAATATTAGGTTATATGTAGGCTATAGTTGGGTCCTGGTTACGTTACATTTAGGATATGGTTACGCCATTGTTATATTACTCTTAGGTAACAATTAGGTTACGGTTAGCTTACGGTTAGCTTACAGTTATGCTACTATTAGGTTATGTACAGGTAACAGTTTGATAACAATTAACTTCCGGTTACGTTATAATTTGATTACAGCTAAGTCACGGTTATGTTACAATTAAGTTATCGTTACGCCACTGTAAAATAATTTTTAAGTAACAATTAGGTTTCGGTTTGCTTAAAGTTATGTTACTGATAGTTTATGATTAGGTTATGCATAGGTGAGGCTTGTTAACAGTTAAGTTCCGGTAGGTTGTAATAGGTTACAATTTGGTTGCAGTTACACCACAGATAGGTTACGTTTCCTTCTATAGTAAAAAAAAAATTGCCTTAAAAGGAATGACTCCTGGCTCAAGTATAAGGTTTCCGGAAATAACACGTCCGGGTGGACCACTCCTTTCATGAGTCGAATAGACCAATTAGGAAAGGGCTCCGTCTGTGCATCACCAAGCGATTCCAACCGGGATTGCAAAGCAATAGCGAACGGAATCGCAAAGTGATGCCATGGGGTATTGGCGAGCGCAGAAAGCAGGGATAGCCTACAACTTGGAATCACGAAGCGACTACGCGGGGAGTTAGCGAGCGTAGCGAGCAGGGGGGCGGAGACCCCCTATAGTTTAAAATAACTGTAACTGCTCATTCCAATTATGCATGTTTGGGGGTGCCGCACCCCACTTCCTCCCCGGAAGGGGAACTTATAAATTTTTATCCACAACACTCGTGTTGCATATCTTTAGAAAGGTCTGAAACTGCCTTTTCCTATTATGGATGTCTTGTGTGTCCCCTTCCGCTCAGCCCCCCAGGGGTGGGCACATTTTAAATTTCTTTACAATACCAGTCGTGTGACACATCATTTGAAAGGTCTACAACTGCTTATTCATATTATGGATATCTTGTGTGTTACCCCCCACTCTGCCCCCCCAAGGGAGGCACATTTTTAATTCCTTTACAACACCAGTCGTGTGACACATCATTTGAAAAGTCTGCAACTGCTTATTCATATTATGGATGTTTTGTGTGTCACCCTTCACCCTGCCCCCCCAGGGGGGCACATTTTTAATTTCTTTACAACACCAGTCGTGTGACACATCATTTGAAAGGTCTATACTGCCTTTTCATATTATGGATGTCTTGTGTGTCATTCTTCACTCTGTCCCCCCAAGGGGGGCACATTTTTAATTTCTTTACAACACCAGTCGTGTGACACATCATTTGAAAGGTCTGAAACTGCTTATTCATATTATGGGTGTCTTGTGTGTCACCTCCCACTCTGCCCCCGCAGGGGAGCACATTTTTAATTTCTTTACAACGATAGTCGTGTGACACATCATTTGACAGATCTGCAAATGATGTGTCAAATGATGGGCCCCCCTAGTAGGTTATATTAAAATTAAAGTTAGGTCACGGTTGCGTCACAGTTAATTTATGATTACGCCACTGTTAATGTCAACTTGGAATCGCGAAGCGATTACGTGGGGGGTTAGCGAGCGTAGCGAGCAGGGGGGAGGAGCCTCCCTATAGTTTAAAAGAACTGTAACTGCTCATTCCAATTATGCATGTTTGGGTCGCCGCACCCCACTTTGCCCTCCCCCCACAAAGGGGAACTTTTTAAATTTTTATCCACAGCACTCGTGTTGCATATCTTTAGAAAGGTCTGAAACTGCCTTTTCCTATTATGGATGTATTGTGTGTCACCCTCCTCTGCCCCCCAGGGGGGGCACATTTTTAATTTCTTTGCAGCACCAGTCGTGTGACACATTATTTGAAAGAGCTGCACTTGCTTATTCATATTATGGATATCTTGTGTGTCACCCCCGACTCTGCCCCCCAGGGGGGCATATTTTTAATTTCTTTACAACTCCAGTCGTGTGACACATCATTTGAAAGGTCTGCAACTGCTTATTCATATTATGGATGTCTTGTGTGTCATTTATTTTTGCATGCTTTATTGATTAAAATGAAGAAAAAACAAAAAAATATCACTTTGTATCAAATAACATTTAAAAGAAAAAATACTATTTAAAAGTATTTTATAATAGCTTTTTGTTTCACGACAGCATTTAGCAGTAATAAAGTCTTAATGCACTTGCCTCGAACGGAGGAGGAGTGGTAGAGCCTAGATTGAATTTCTTATCGTCAAAACAAGTTGATTACTTTCTTTTTCTATCAGTAAATATAGTAAACTCTAAATAAATTTAGCAAACACAAGCTTCCTTTCAAATGTACCTCACATATGGTTTCTCGACCGTGATTATAAATATATACACACATTAAAAAAAATTGTCAAAATTTGGGGAATTCTATATTTTAGAATGAAATAATTTTATAATAATTTAGTGATTTTGAAATCTTTGCTTTTTCATTAAAATAATTAACAAACTAAAAAATATAGCATACTTTTTGTACGAAAGACCATTTTACAAAAATGATATCTATAACAAAAGACAACCCCCTCCCCTCTAACGAAATCTTACGATATCGTGCGCAAGTTCCCCTTCCCCCCTAACATGACAATGTTATATATGCACAGCACCTAAGACTTTTAAAAGAGGCTATGTACAAAAACGTTTTCTTCATTTGAAATTTCGCAACTTTACACCAAATACAGTGTTTGCAGAGTTAATTATTATTCTAAAATAGAATAAGTAAGAGAATTGTTATCATTAAAACAAAAAGTACAAAATATATTTAGCATTCCTAATAGAAACCTTTATCCTTATATTAAACATAAAATAAAATTATGAAACACGTTCATTGGTTAAGTATAAAGGGGGGGGGGTGACACGTGTGAGGGTCTTATTTAGATTAAAGGATTTCCTTGCAGAATTATCCGATTTGTTTCAATTTTTTTATGTACATTCATTCTGATAAGATGCTTCCCTATTTAGTTTTAGGGGTTCATTAGCTACGTATAAAGGGTGGAATTATGGCTGCCCTTTTAATTAGATAAAAGGGTTTTTCATGCAGAATCATCCGATCTGCTTCAAATTTTGATATAGCTTCAATCTGATAGGACTGTTCCCAGGTTAATTTTGTGGGTTCATTAAGTATAAAAGAAAAAAACGGGAGGAGTATTTGGATAAATGGGGTTTTCATGCAGAATTATTCGATTAGCTTTAAAATTTGTATATAGGTTCGTTCTCGTAATACGTTTTCTTGATTAGCTTTAGGGATTTATTGGTTACGTATAAAGGGAGGAAGAGCGTAGACTAGTACACCCTTAATTTCATACAAATGTTTTTTTACGCAGAATTATCCAATTCGCTTCATACTTGTTATACCAGTTTATTCTGATAAGGCGCTTCCTTCATTAGATCTGGAGGTTCATTAGTTAAGCATAAAGGATGAAATGGGAAGTTAATCTCCCTCTCCTCTTAATATATCTACAGTGGCGTAGCAAGAATGAGTGACACCCGTTGCGGATGTAAATGGTGTCATCCCCCCCCACCCCCATTCCATCCGTCATATTTTTTCAATCACAATTCTATGTTATTACTACAAATGACCATAAAAAACCACATTAAAAAAAAACCACAGGAGCGGCTCATCACTCGACCCATAATTTGCTTAAATCAATGCGTTGTCTATATGTAGAAGATAATTCTTTCTTTAAAAGTTTGCTTTCGCTACCCATTTGTTACATAGATTGAGTTTTGTTCTTGGGTGCATATCTTATTTAGAAAAAAATTCACATTCTCAAAGGAAAGAAAATTAATTCTATTGCGTCGTGCGCTAGAATTTTCATTTTATTTCAGAAATTGTTTTCAAAATCTTATAAAATTAAATATATATATATATATATTGGCCAAAAAAGATTGGGTGTCACCCCTTAGAGGGTGACACCCGAGGCGGACCGCCCCCTCCGCCCCCGCTTGCTACGCCACTCTTTATCTAAATGGTATTTTTATGCAGAATTATTCGTTTTACTGGTATACATGTATATTCTCATAAGGAGTTTCCCTGATTAGTTTTTGAGATTCATTAGTTAAGTTTAAAAGAGCGAAACGGGGCTGGGAATTTTAATCACCCTTCAATTTAATTAAATGGTTATTTCATGCAGAATTATTCTTATAAATAAAAGCATACTCTACAATTACTCTGAATAGCCTTGAGCCTGTTTATTTGGTTTACTATTTTATTATACTGTACTTTTCCAGTTTGTTACCAATTATAGTCTCCTCTCCCCTCCCCTCCCCTTTCTCCTTCCCTAAAAGTCCCTGTTTTCTTGATTATAATCCTATTCCAGTGGGACCTTTTTGACGTTCTTCCCATATAATTTGCTTACCAACTAAAAATTGATTTTATATATACTACAATTGGTAAGCGCCATTTATGGTCATTAATAAAAAATTTTGGCTTTTTAGGTGCGTTCGTAATTATGTAAATACGTAGCACCTATTGTTGTCGCTCAGTCCGTCCGTCTGTCTGTCTGTCTGTCTGTCCGTCCGTCTGTCTGTCTGTCCGTCCGTCTGTCCGCATATAACAACGCAAAAACTACCCAACCGAATCGTTTGAAATTTAAAATACATAATTATAACATAATTTTGTCGAGTCATTTCAGATGTTATGAAAATCGGATGCATAGATCAATTACAGGGACATTCAAAAGGATTCCGTTACATTACGGTCAATAGGGAAAAAAGTTTTAAATGCATTTTAATCGTTTGAAATTTAAAACATATAATTATTGCGTAATTTTGTCGAGTCATTTCAAATGTTATGAAAATCGGATGTATAGATCAGTTACAGGGACAATCAAAAGGTATCCGTTACATTACGGTCAATGGGGAAAAAGTTTCAAATGCATTTTAATGATGTTACATTTAATCGAACATAATAGAATTGGCATGAATCTATGAAATATATACTAAAATATGCATCCTATACAATCTGTGATGCAAAGAATTTTTATTATTAAATTACAGGGCCACAGAAAAGTATTCCACTATATAATTAAGTAATCCACTATATACCAATGCTATACGGGGAAATATGGTTTGGTACGTGTTTTAATTATATTCAACTATTTCACATTTTATGAATAAGATATACGTTGCTGAGGTGTAATAAAAATTACTTCCAGCATATTTACAGAAACGTAAAGATTTCGACTGCTATACTGTATCCGGAGTACGCTCTACTATATCAGCAAGATCTCAATATTTTTAAAACTTTGTTATCGTACGAACGCACCTCATTTGCTACGTTTACGTGCAATTTCCAACTTGTTTCCATTTCAAACCTTTCATTCTTTGTTTAAAGTCACGATAATTAGGCTTCTAGTTAATTAAGCTGTACTTCTCAAGTTTGTCAAGGTGTTTGTGTAAGCTGTATTTTAAAATTTTCAGTCGTTTACAACCAAACGTACTGAGTTATAATATTATGAATTTTATAAAATTTAGGAGCTTATCTACATTAAAGAATCCCACGTGTTTTATTTGTATTTGTCAAGGATATACGCTTGAAAATGCATGCTAAAATACTTTTTAACTTATTTCTTCAAAGAATATATTCAGCAATTTAAAAACAATGATCCACGAGAATTTTGTGCTATTATTTTATTTATATATGTGTATGCGGGAAAACTAATACAATTGTTATTGTTACAATAAGGTATCAAGCTTTAGAAATATCATAAAACTAAATAAATATAAAAGTCTTTGCAGTATCAGTAAATGGAAACAGAGGCGTGTGTAGAGAAAACTGCGCCGGGAAAAAATCTCAACTAGGCGCCTCTCCCCCCGAACTTTTTCTTCGGACAAACTGAAAAAAAATGACACTGGTAGTATAAATTTGGTGCTCCCTGAATTTCTGTGCGCGGAGCGCCGCCCCCTTCCCCCCCTTTCGCAGGGCGCTGATTTGAAATGAATTAGAAGAGAGTATTATATTACATTAAATTTAAGTCAATAATTGGAAGTAAGAGATAAAAAAAAAAAAAGTTCGGTGAAGGAATAATTCTACGTTTGTATTCCACAAATTTTAATCAGCAACTTTGCGTTAATAAATAAGAGTCCATAATACTTTTAAGACAGTAAAATTGTTTGATCTTGTTTTAATCGAAAAATATTATATTTCGGTATCGCAACAATATATATTTTATTTATTTTATTATTACTTTTAAAAAATAAAACAATTTCTGTAACTTTTGCTAGTTACATGATTAAAATCAAATTGTAGGAATACTAAATCGACTGCTATAATAACGTAAATGATGTTCCTGATAACTTTAATTTCATTTCGGGTCGAAAGAAAATCGTTCTCGAAACTAAGTTAGTTTCGAGAACGGAGCAGAATAAGCCTCATAGGTTATGCTGCCGAAGGCAGTAGGAACGTTTAATTTTGTGTACGTTTAATTTTGATGTTCGATCGAAAAAATTACATAAGACAAAATAAATAATACAAAATATCAGTTGTGAGATTAGCATCGATAATTTATAGAGATTAAAAAAAGTGATATGCGCAAACGCAATAACAACCCATTACTATAGTAACCTACAACGGCATTAAATATCTATATATACGTCTAAAAAAAAAGCCTTAAATGTTTAACTATGGGACCTAAATTTTCGCAATGGCAATAGTGGGCCCTAAATAGACTTTAATTATAGCCTAAAAAAATTCGTCAAATTGTGCATTTTTAAAAAGGATGACGTTTAGGTTTAGGGGAAGTAAAATCTGTTAAGTTGGAGGGAATAAAACTAGAAAGCATTGCTGCTCCGGAAGAATCATCACTTCTTTTTTATATTTATTGGGTTTCAATTGTGCATTATGATATCTTTTTTATTATAAATTTTACTCTAAAATAAAGTTTATACTAAAGTAATGCGCAGACATGCAAAAATATCCTCAAAATACTTTATCTTTAATTTAGCAACAATTTCATCTCGTACTTCGATGACGTGATAGTGTCCATGATGCCAAAATAGCATGAAAACCTCTCCAGAATAAACGTGATTAACATAAAAAAACAAGTTGGATGTCAATTTTGCCATTGCAGAATTCAGTTTCGTCTCCGATTAGAAAAAAAAAAAAGATAGAGGTTTTTATATACATTTCATCAGAACGAATTTTTCGAGAGTCCGAAAAAATAGTTCCGGATAATCAAGGTGACAGATATTAAATAGGCTTCGTTCTATTCTCACTTACTAAGTACATACAAAATTTTAAGTCTCTATCTCCATTTGTTCGTGAGATTAAGCGTTTACAGACAGATAGACGAAAGACAATTTACTTTTTTAAACTAAGGGGGCTCGGCCCCCTGCTCGCTATGCTCGCCAAACCCCCACCCGCGTAATCGCTTCGCGATTCCAAGTTGTACGCTACCCCCTTTGCTACGCTCGCCAATACTCCATGGTATGAATAAGCAGTTGCGGACCTTCCAAATGATGTGTCACAAGACTGGTGTTGTAAAGAAATTAAAAATGTGCTCCCCTGGGGGGCAGAGTAGGGGGTGACACACAAGACATCCATAATATGAATAAGAAGTTGCAGACCTTTCAAATGATATGTCACACGACGGGTGTTGTAAAGAAATTAAAAAAGTGCCCCCTGGGGGGGCAGAGTAGGGGATGACATACAAGACATCCATAATATGAATAAGCAGCTGCAGACCTTTCAAATGATGTGTCACATGACTGGTGTTGGAAATAAATTAAAAATGTGCCCCCCTGGGGGGCAGAGGTGAGGGGGTGACACACAAGACATCCATAATATGAATAAACAGTTACAGACCTTTCAAATGATGTGTCACACGACTGGTGTTGTAAAGAAAAAAAATGTGCCCCCCTGGGGGGGGGCAGAGTAGGGGGAGACACACAAGACATCCATGATATGAATAAGCAGTTGCAGATGTTTCAAATGATGTGTCACACGACTGGTGTTGTAAAGAAATTAAAAATGTGCCCCCCTGGGGGCAGAGCGGAGAGGGTGACACACAAGACATCCATAATATGAATAAGCAGTTGCAGATCTTTCAAATGATGTGTCACAAGACTGGTGTTGTAAAGAAATTAAAAATGTCCCCCCCCTAGGTAGGGCAGAGTAGGGGATGACACACAAGACATCCATAATATGAATAAGCAGTTGCAGACCTTTCAAATGATGTGTTACACGACTGGTGTTGGAAAGAAATTAAAAATGTTCCCCCCCCTGGGGGGCAGAGTGGGGGTGACACACAAGACATCCATAATATGAATAAGCAGTTGCAGACTTTACAAATGATGTGTCACACGACTGGTGTTGTAAAGAAATTTAATCTGTGCCCCCCCCCCCCAGGGGGGCAGAGCGGAGGGGTACACACAAGACATGCATAATAGTAAAAGGCAGTTTCAGACCTTTCTAAATATATGCAACACTTGTGCTGTGGATAAAAATTTAAAAAGTTTTTACTATAGAAGGAAATATGTTTTTCAGAATCTCCAGCATCTGAAACGTGTAAATCCGTCAAATTTTTTTTTTTTTTCGAGAGTCCAAAAAGAATATTTCCGGATAATCGAGGTTACTGTTATTAAATAGGCTTCGTCCTATTCTTATTTATTGAGTATATACAAAATTTTGCAAATACAAATCGTCTAATCGGCTTGTCGGCTAATTGACCTGTCGGCTAATCGGCTTGTTGGCAAATTGACTTGTCGGCTAATCGTTTTTTCGGCCTATTGACCTGTCGGCTAATCGTCGCGTCGGCTAAATGTCCTGTCGGCTAATCTCTTGTCGGCTAATTGACCTGTCGGTTAAATGTCATGTCGGCTAATCGTCTTGTCGGCTAATTGACCTGTCGGTTAAATGTCCTGTCGGCTAATCGTCTTGTCGGCTAAATGTCCTGTCGGCTAATCGTCTTGTCGGCTAAATGTCCTGTCGGCTAATCGTCTTGTCGGCTAATTGACCTGTCGGTTAAATGTCCTGTCGGCTATTCGTTTTGTCGGCTAAGTGACCTGTCCGCTAATAGTCTTGTCGGCTAATTGACCTGTCGGCTAAGTGTCCATGTCGAGTAATTGTACGTTCGGCCAAATGTCCTGTCGGCTAAATATACATTTCGGCCAAATGTCCTGTCGGCTAAATGTACGTTTCGGCCATATGTCCTGTCGACTAAATGTACGTGTCTGCTAAATGTACTTGTCGGCTAAACGTCCTGTCGACTATTTTCTGTATGCTAATTGTCTTGTCGGTGATTTGGTTGTCGGCTTTTTTAATGACTAGATGAGAGAAAAAAGCAGCGAGGAGAAAACAGTGTCCTTTTAGAACTATCAATATTTTTTCCCGAATTTAGTGCATAGGCTTCAAAAATAATATATTTATAACAGATAAAAACTTCATTTCAAAGAGTCTGGACAATAAGAACTATTTTTTAAATAATTGAATGAGCCAATGTAGAAATAATCTTTTTTCAATAGCCTTTACCACTTACAATCAATGTTTTAAAAATTTTTGTGCAGGCTACGAAACCATTGTATTTATGATTCATAAACTTTTCTAAAGTGTTTGCATTATAAGAACTATTTAAAAAAAATACAAAATAACCACACCAGATTCAAAAGAAAAAAAAAATCCAAACATGTTAAAATACTGATTCTGCAATTTTTTAAAAATATGAAAAAAATGTAACCTCAATTTAAAGAACACACATTTTACTTTAATACAATGGATTCGGTTTAACAATATATATATATATTACGGGGCACACGATACGACATTTGGAAAGATAAAAACAAAACCCAGTACCTTACAATACCCGGTTAAAGATATAAAATCATACAAATTTGATGCTATTATCATAGGCCGGGGAAACGCTGGCCTTATGGTTCAACTAGTTTGAAATATTATGTAGTGAAACCAAATAATAAAGTATGATCTGATTTTAAATTCTAAAGAAAATAAAAATTTAAATGTTTTCATTCTTCGCATTCTATTTCAAAACCCTTATTTTTAATGTGAAATATTCATTATGCTCTTTTAATATTTAAAATTTTACATTTCATCAGGCATATCAGCTGTGAAAAGAGTTACATATATGTCTAGAGAAAATTTAAAAATTACTCCCATTTTTACCATGCAATAAAATATTTCAATATATTCAAAAGCATAATGACACTTGAGTTATTCAGTATCTTGCCGAAAGTATCCCAACTTAATGGAAATTCAACCACATTATGTATTCCATATAAAAACTAAAAAAAAAAAAAAAAAAAAAAAAAAAAAAAAAACATCAATTTTATTCTTTTGAAGCATTAATTTTATTTTTTACGCTAAATCATGGTTAAAGAATATTTAAAATGGTTATTTGTAATCCAAATAAACTTATAGCCCTTATTTTTACATTTATTGTTAACCTTTTTGTTTTTATAGTTAATCATACATTATACTGTTTTCTTATTCAATGTTTTATCTTATGAGCTGCAGAAAACACGTCAAAATTTCTCACAAAAGCTTAAAAACAACATCTATACCATCAAATGAAATATTTCCCTACTTATATTGAATTATGTCGAAAGAGTAGTCTAGATATGACATTTGAGCATTTCAGTAGCTGCCGTGAGCATCTGAACTTGACAGAGATTCAGTATTTTCTGTACAATAAAGGTTAACACACAATAATTTACAATAGAACAGAAAATATAAAATATTTTCTGTTCAATAATGTGACATGAAAACAAGAATGAAAAGTGATACTTCTTGTTTAAAAAAAACTAGAGTTATAGTCTCAATTTTTTCTTCTTTATTCTTATGTATGAAATTTAACCTTTAACTGCTGTTAGCCGTCTCACAGACTGCTTTGATATTTCCATTTTCACAGAGCTGCTTTGTTTAACTAGAACCTAGTAAAATTTTGTTTGCTTATAGCCATGCCACTGTATTATCGTTAGAAACTTCTGAACAGGAAAATTTTAGGTATAATAATCATCTATATGAATATTAATTATACGAAAAAACGTATTTGTACGATAGATTGTACAGAAAAAGTATCCTATCAATTAATTAAGCCTGTTATTTACCTTTTGATTAAGTAGACTCGGGGACCGCTGTGATTAGCTATGATACGATGAGCTATAGAACAGTACTTAAGTTCAATGCATGACCCCGAATTTTTTGTTAAAGAAGTGTAAAGCTTAAATGTTATTTGTGAAGTACATTATTTCTGTTTTGTTCACTTTAAATGAGCTTAGAAGCTTGAGTTTTGTATTCTATTGCAAAGACTTCTTTTATCGTAGATCAACCATTGTTTTTTTTTACTTTTTCAGAATTTTATCTTACATCAGTTTATCAATGGCATAAAAAGTTACAAATTTGCCAAGCGAAACGTTTAAAATAACTCCTATTTTTACCATCAATGAAAATATTTCTTTTCGAATGAAGTATTACATCGAAAGAATAGTCTAAATATGAAACTTGTATGTTGCTGTACCTCCTCTGAGTATCTGAACTTGATAGGTATTCATCCGTATTTTCTATTCAACAATAAGAGATTATAAGAGGAAAGAAAAGAGTTACTTTCAATAATATTAAAGTTACCCTCTCTATTTACTCGCTTTTAATCCCATTTCAAATACATCCCTAATAAAAATAGGATTTGAAAAGATTAAATGGAACATATATTAAAAAAAACGGTTAGTAATAAAAAAAGTATTAAAACACACAGGGGCGTAAACCACTCTAGTCGCGTAGGGGGGTGTAGCCTCATAAATTTCCGACTCCAAAAAGGAAAATTTCCGAGTACTATAGCCAACCTTAGGACTAATATACAGGGTGATTAAAAAAAAACGTAGACAGATTGATATGACAAGTCAGGCATATGACAAGGGTAAAAAATCACACAGGAACACAGCGCCGTAAACCAATTATTGTGTCACAAATACAAGATGTTTCATCCTAACACAATTTCAGTTAACAGTAATAAATTTCAGAAAACTAAAATATATTGTAATAAAACACTTAACAGACATTCTCACCTTTGTTTTAAATGTGATAACACCAAACAAAATTGGTAGAAGTTTGCATTATGCGCGCCAGCAATATGCACTTGACACCTCACATTTTGAACTTTGATAATTAGTTTATACGGTATCATCGATTGCTTGAGCAACATGTTTTTCTGGATCTTTTCGTAACGTTATCACATTTCACACAAAATAAGGTACATATCGTTGCATTTTCATTACAATACTTTTATTTTCTTCGAAAATATTACTTTCAAACCGGGTGTAACTAGTTTGAAACACCCTGTATTTGTGACTCTATAAGTAGATTGCGACCCTATGTGCATTTGTGATTTTTTATCCTTGTTGTATGCTTGATTTGTCATATCTTTTTGTCCACGTTTTTTTGAATCACCATGTATGTATACAGTCGGCTCTCGTTAATTCGAATTCGTCGGGACTACAAGAAATGTTCGAATTATCCAGCTTTCGAATTATCGAAAGTAAGAGAGGAAAACATGTTTAAAGGGATACTATTAAAGAATTAATGTTATAATATTTTTTAAATCTATTTTGGTTGTTATCATTAAAATATGATTTAATATTAAATTAAAATATATAAATACATAAACTGATTAAAGTATTAGGAATAAGCAGAAACGACAATAGGGTGGAGATGTTACTGATGGACACACAGGGCACTAAAAAAAGAGGATAGCAATTGTGTAATACTACATGTATACATCTTCAGAACAATTCTGACAAAAACAAAAGAAAGAAAATTATTTCAAAGATCTGAATTCCGTAAGAAAGTAAAGAAAAAAGAAAAAAATAGGAGTTTCATTAGTTCGAATTAAACAAAGTCAAGAGAAAATGAGTTTGAATAAATGAAGATTTTTATCGTTATTCTGCTATTGAAAATCGGGACTTCATGTTTAGTTCGAATTAAGCGAAAATTCGACTTATTCGATTTCGGATTAAGGAGAGCCGACTGTATATATATGTATATTCATATATAATTCTCAAGATAATTATGACTTAGTGTATCGAGTTAGTCAAATAATCTTATATTATTATTAGCCTTATATAACCATATATTTTTCCCATAATTAGCAAAGGCGGATCTGGAGAGTCCTCAAGGGGGGGGGGGCGATTTTTGAAATTTGGAAGCTCCATTCTGATGTACGGGTCGGGGCTTCTATTTTTTCAACATGGGCCGTGTTACGTCTACCTTTTTGCTGTGGGTCGGGTTTGGGTCCGATTGGCATATACATTTTGATGCTGGTCGGGTTAATTTCTAGTTTTTGCTGTGGGTCGGGTTTGGGTCCGGTTGACTTCTACTCTTTGGTGCGGTTCGAGTTAATTTCTGCTTTTTTTCTTTGAGTCCGGTCGACCATTACATTTTGTTTTGTCGGGTTTGCTTTTTACTTTTTAGCTACACTTAGCACATTTGGGACAGTTCGACATACATTTCTGATTTGGGTCAATTTAGGATCGGGTTTCTACTGTTTCGAGAAGGGTTCGGTTTGACGCGATTTTTATAGGGTTAAATCCTTTGATAAAATTTTCGTTCTTTTTCGCAATCTTTTGGCGAAATTTGCGTCTGTTTCACAATCCTTTGAAGAAATTCGCGTTTTCTCCGCGATCATTTCACAAAATTTGATGACTGTGCCAGGCCGTGACGGGCTCGAGCTTCGCCCCAAGTCGTTTCTCGTGAGGATGTATAATGTCACTTTGTAAACCCTTTATTAGCCCAAGGGGGGGGGGGGAATGTTTATTCGCCCCTTCCCCCGCCTCGTAGATCCGCCACAGCAAGCAGGCTGTGTTGAACCCAAAAAGAGAGTTAGTCTTATACGGGACGGAGCCTGGACTTCAAAATTTTGGTCCGTGTATATTACAGATGAGTTTGGTCTCGTTTTTCGGGGTCCGGCACACCCCAAGCCCGAAAGATCTTTTGTCACCAGAGCCCGATACTAAAAATATATAAAATAAAAATTATATGACATTAAAAAATGGTTTTAAAAGTATCTCATTTGCAACGTAAATCGAAATCAACACAAATTAAAAAATAATTGACACTGTTATCTTAATAGTCCGATACTTTTATAGGAAAAGAGGAAATATTGATCGATTGTTTTCTATCGGAATAACAGGGTAATTATATTTACTTACGAAGAAAAGTGACTTCGAAAATGTACAGACTCCTCTGCATGATCAGAGTTCATGATGACAAATATATATAATAAGCACTAACTAATTGCATATGAAAAGCGACTGACTCGTGCACAATAGAACTTTAAATAATTTGCAAACCTCTAGCAAATTCTCTCGTCTACTAAAACAAGTAGAAAATATTATCTTAGCTTTATATAAATAAATAAATAAACTATCTGATTAAAAAACTATCTTCTGCAACGGAAAGCCAACTAAAAGCAAATTCAATGCTGTACTTGTTTTGATGGCGCCATTAGATCGTCGTCGCCGAAAATTCCGTAGACGTAAGTCTGTAATTATCAAAAATTTTCATTTCAAACAAAAAGGAAATACATTAAAGAAAATAAACACGATTTCAGTTCCCCGCCATTTTGATCAAAATGGCATAATGATTTGAATAAGTACGCAATTTTAAGTGGAACCCGAAAAGGTTCTTTCAATTTTTCCTAGACACATGGATAAATAAAGTTTTCTCGTTTCAGAAAAAATGAACACGAGCCCGAAGACTGGAATAAAACTAGAGCACGATCCCATCTCACCTCTAGTGTATATTTCTCGGAAAAAGGAAGTCATAGGACCAACCTAAAAAAAAACAGTGTGGCTCGGTCCAGCTTTGCAGAAAAAAATAAGACCCAACCCGACACTGTTACTGAAAGTTTGAAGACCTGACCCAGTCCCAGTAAAATAAATTAAAGTTGATGCGACCCGACCCGGGTCGCGCTGATCTCGAGTTTAGGTCTAACCACTTTTCCGTCCAAGTCTAATGTCGTTTTGAAAAAACTTTATTGGACTCAAAGGGTGGACGATCGCCCCATCACCCCCCTCCCTTAAAATCCGCCATTGCGGTCGGGGCAGTAATGTTTATCATACTTTCTAAATCAGAGACGGACCGAACGTTTAGCTTTTATACCTGAATAACCCATTATATATGATCTGAAAGAAAATAAGTCTGTTTTGACCCGAATCTGCAAAAAGAGTAAGGACACGGCCCGATTCTAACCCGACCTGGCCCAACTCGCATGGATTTAAACTGGCGCAATACGGGCTAGGCCGGGAAAAGCTCGAGCTTCGCCACAGGTCATTTCCCCTGAGCATGTCTAATGTCACTTAATAATCCCCTTTTTAACCCAAGAGAGGGGGAACAATTGCCCCTCCCCCTCCTTTAATCCATCATTGCATACAGGCTGGGTCGATCGCAGACCGAACGTTTAGCTTTTATACTGGATGGAGTCTGGACTTAGAAATTTTGATCCATGTATACCTCCAGAAAGAATGAAGTCTACGCCAGGCTCGACCTGAAAAAAAAACAGTGTGGGTCGGTCAAGCTCTGCAGAAAAATGTAAGACCCGACTCACCCCGATTCTGAAAGTGTGAAGACCAATCCCAGTCTACCAAATGAAAGTTGGCGCGACCCGGGTCGGGTCGCACCGGTCTCGAATTTAGGCCCAATCCCTTTTCCGTGCGGGCATATAAAATAATTGTGCAGACCCTTTATTGGGCTCAAAGGGGGGGGCGATCGCACCATCGCCCCCCTTAGATCCGCCATTGATAATTAGAAGGTCTTCTGATGGGATACAATCATCATACCACACGAGAGGGCTACGGGTAGTGTTTAGTACGAATAAGCAGTAACAGGGCTTTAAAACGATATATCACATGAAAGGTGCCGGCTAAATTTAGAAAAGTGGTCGCCCGTGATATATCACAAGAGAAATGTAGACCATATTTAGGAAATTGTCCTTCCTACCAGAATAGACCCTTCCCCTGGCTGATTTTCAAATATTATAAATAATATTTATCGGAGGTCCCCGTAAAAAAACCCGAACTAAAATGATAAAACGCTACAATTTCGAAAAAGATCGAAAATTGTCCCCGGTAGGAAAATAGCTGGGGGTCGGTGGGAAGAAAGAAAGATTTATAATATGAAAGAGTGATCTGAGGGTTTTTCTATGATAGGTCACATGATGGGTCCAAAAGAGTATGGAATTTTACTACCCCACTTTAACATCCTCGGGGAGTGGAAATTTTAAAATATCGCTGATACACATATTTAATTAGTTTTTAATAATTTTATTTTCTGCCGTTTCACGATCTTATAAAAAAAGACTGCTGAGATGCGCCAAATGTCCAAAATTTTTCACCCCTTCCTTTTTCAACCCTTTTATGGGGAACTTCTGAAATCGTTGGATTATGTGTTTGATAATTTTTTAGTAGATTTTTTTTCTAAAATTCCACGCTACCACCTTAAATGTTTGCTGAGATATGGCAAGTTGTTCCAGAATTTTGATCCCCCCGCCGCTTGTCCCTTTTAGGGGGATAATTTCAAAAATACCATCTTAGTGCACGCTTACATCATAAGAAGTATTTTCGAGCTGTAAGTTTGTAAGTTTTGTAACTGACACATAGGGCGGGAGGTCCAGCGCCCAGTCGTCTAAATGCCCAAGCGTGTAAGAGTTACGTTGAAGATAAAACAATGTTCTCTCTCTCTCTCTCTCTCTTATTTTTTTTATAATCTAAAATTGAATTTTTTTTTTTTTTTTTTTTTGCTTGGGGAAAATTTTAGAGACAAAAATTTGTCAAAAATACGGCATTTCTTAATATAAGATTTAATTCTTTCTAATGACAAACTTTAAAACAGCATACAATTTGGTGATACCCATCATTTTTTCCGATTAAACAAAATGTAATAGTATTAATAAAAATATTTAAAAATTGAATACAATTGATTCAGGAAAAAGATAACGAACGTATTATTTCTGAGAGAAGTAAACTCGTGTAGACGGTAAAATATGCAGATTACTTTGAGATAAAAATTCAAAGTATTTGGGTATTTTCAATTTTCATCCTGTATCATATAAATTTCTTAAGCACCTTTTTAAATCAATCAAAAATTATGTAACAAAGTAAATAAAAACAATTTCACATTTTTAATTTTTTTAAAATAAAATGAAAAGCAATTTCACTTTTTTTTGATAAAATAAAAAGAAAACACAAAATTAGTTAGTAGGAATAATTAAAACCATAATTATTTTCAATTAAAGGTAAAATTTGTATGGAGTGGAAAATATCCAGAATTTTATATGGAAAAATACAAAATATTTGTATTTCAGTTTTGAATTTTCATGGGATACCACCTAAATTCTGTGATACATATTTCTAACTAAATTTAAAGTTTAAGTAAAAAAATAGAAGTTTCTTCACTTTAATCAGTATATCTTAAAATTTCGACACTAAACTACAAGCTTTCCGACAGTAAATCAATACAGGTGGATTTCGATATCTCGAAGCCAAAACGCACAGGAAAAAAAAAAAAAAAAAAAAAAAAAAAAAAAAAAAAAAAAAAACGAAATATCAAGGTTTCATTCAAAATATTACGGTTACAAATAACATTAACATTGCTAAAATATGTACATAAACTTTTTTTTTTGTCATATAGAAGTTTCCGAGTACACAATGTTTGTCAAATCAAAAATTTTCTGAATAGTTTTATCAGAAAAATAAAACCCTATATATTAATAAATTGTATTAATTAATTAGTAAATTAAAGTATTTAGTAAATTACTAGTTAGTTAAATAATAATAGTCCCGGCTAAGAATAAATTTGTTTTCTTCGTTCTAAATTGTTTTTTATTTTTCTAACTAGAAACTGCAAGTGAAAATAAATCCGATTACAAATAAAATTTTATAGGTTTTTTTTCGATCTAACTTGTTTTTCTATTTAATTAAAAACTATAAAAATATTTCTCCAATTCATAAATATTTATAGATTAATACTTTTTTTTCGGCTAAATTTATTTTTTTCTGATCGAACGAGAATTTTTCCGACTGACTTCCTCGTTTTTCCAATTTATAAATTTTTATAGGTTAATACGTAACACTATTTTTTATTACTATTTGCTATACGTAATACTAAACACGCCTTTTCCGATGGAACGGAAAACTTTACGAATGATATTTTCGTTTTTCCAATTTATAAGTTTTTATAGGTTAATACCATTTTTTTCCGATCGAACAAGAATATTTCCGACTGACTTCTTCGTTTTTTTATTTTATAAATTTTTATAAGGTTAATAAGTAATACTATTTTTTTCCGACTAAACATGCCTTTTCCGATGGAAACGGAAAATTTTCCGAATGATATTTTCGTTTTTCCAATTTATAAATTTTTATGAATTAATGCCATTTTTTCCGATCGAACAAGAATTTTTCTGACTGATTTTTCCGTTTTTCCAATTTATAAGTTTTTATAGGATAATACGTAATACTATTTTTTCCGATTTAACATGAGATTTTCCGAATGATATTTCCATTTTTCCTGTTTATAAGTTTTTATAGGTCAGTACCATATTTTCCGACTAAATTTTTCCG
This sequence comes from Maratus speculifer, assembly GCA_964019185.1. Taxonomy (NCBI): domain Eukaryota; kingdom Metazoa; phylum Arthropoda; class Arachnida; order Araneae; family Salticidae; genus Maratus; species Maratus speculifer. Next base: position 74,574,237 of record OZ025293.1, read on the forward strand.
ATCGATCTGGGAATTTTCTGTCTGATTTCTTCTAGAGGGGGGGGGGGAGGTGCATACATATGTATATATTATTTTCGACTAAACGCACATTTTCCCGACTAAACGGGAATTTTTCCGACTGACTTTTTCATTTTTCCAATTTGTAAGTCTTTATAGGTAAATACCATTTTCCCTACTAAACATACATTTTACCTATCGAACGGGAATTTTTCAGACTGATATTTCGTTTTTCCAATTTGTAAGTCATTATAGCAAATAACTTTTTTCCGACTAAACGAACATTGTCAAAATTTGTAAGTTCTTATAGGTAAATACCATTTTTAAGTCTAAACGTACATTTTCCCTATCGAAGGAAATTTTTCCGACTGATATTTTCGTTTTTCCAATTTCTAAGTCTTTGTAATAAATAACATTTTCCCGACTGATTTTTTTCATTTATCCAATTTATAAGTTTATATAGATAAATACAATTTTTTTCCCGACTAAGTTTATAGTTTTACCGATAAACACGAAATTTTCCGACTGATTTACACGAGGGGGGGGGGTGCCGCACCCCCCATACCCCCCCTGAAAACACAATAAAGATCTAAAACTAATTTGCAATTTAACTTATACAAGGTTCGCACATTCCTTGGAATTTCCAAGGACTCTGGCACCACTATGAAAAGTAAGAAGACTTGCATTTAATTTTAAACCACAACATTCATAACCTCCACCTTCATTCACAGATTTTACGATATTTTTGTGCAGTGAAACACTTTGAAAATATTCTTAAAATTTATAGTGGTAGATCTGCACGAACCCTGCTTATAAGATTGAATTTTACATTTACTATGAAGTCTTGTTTTTTTTATCGTGAGTTATCCATTATGTTCTTTTCTTTTTCAGCTTTTTATCTTACATCAGTTTATTAATTGTGTAAAGAGTTAAAAATTTGCTTATAGAAACATTAAAATTAATTTTTAATCTTATCATCAAGTTATAAATTTTTAAAAATATTATATTACGTCGAAAGAATAATATATATATGAAATTTGAGAGTTTTCTACTTTTTGTGAGCATCTAAATTAATAAGTTATCCTATCAATTTCCTCACTTCTATTCCAGTTCAAATGCATCCCTCATAAAATTCTGTTCTGAAAAGATTAAAAGGAGCATAAATTGAAAATACTAAGTAGTGAAATTTAATAAGGATATTTAATCAATTTATAAATAAACTTGAAATCTTTCAATCTGCATTTTAATGTGAAGTTTTTTTGTAAATCGTAAATCATCCATTATACTCTTTACTTTTTTAGCATTTTATTTACTTATTTTATTAACTGCATTAAGAGTTATAAATTTGACAAAAGAAATTTCAAAAATAACTCCCATTCTTATCAGCAATTCTAATATTTCTTTTCAAATGAAATATTACGTCGAAAAAATAGTCTAGATATGAAATTTGAGCACTTCTGTGCCTTCTGTGAGCATCTGAACTTGATAAGAATTCATCCATATTTTCTTTTTGACTATAAGATATTATAAGAGAAAATGAAAAAGTTTTTTTCTATAACAGTACTAATAAAAATACCCTCTCAATTTCCTCACTATTAATGCCATTGGAAATATATCCCTCATAATAAATGTGATTTGAAAAGTTAAATGCAACATAAATTGAAAACATTAAGTATAAGTATGATATAATAATGATGTTTTAGTAATTAGTAAATAAACTTTAATTTTGTCTTTTATTGCGAAGGTTTTTTATAATACTTAACCATTCAGTATGCTTTTCTGATATTCAGCATTTTATTTTATGTAAGCCAATTGCACGAAGAGCTACAAATTAATTTGTAAAGCTTTAAAAATAACTCCCATTTTCACCATTAAAAAAATATTTCTTTCTGAAAACCACATTACATCATAAGAGCAGTTTACATTATGACACTTTGAGCGTTTCTGTACCTGCCAACGAGCATCTGAACTTGATTGATAATCTGTATACAGATAATCAATATTTTCAGATCAAAAGCGAATGATAAAACTATTAAAAGTTAAAACATCTAAGATTATTCTTTCAATTTTTTCCATTCTAATCCAATTTATCAACTTTAAAGTCGGACGTATGGCATTTTTAAATCTTCTTTACATCATTAACAAATACTTTGGAAGAGAAAATGGACCGTTTTAACTCAGATTCTTAGTTATTAATCAGGGCTTACAAAATTTAGTAATTTAATATTTCGCTTCATGCAGAGAAAAATCATACCATACTTAAATTGAACTACACATTTTGTTAAAATATATTATTTTTAAACAATCATTTCATTTAAAAGTATATAAATAATTATCAGACAAAAAATGGTATTTTAATAATGCTTTATATGATGAATTTAAATTTTAACTTTGTTCAAAGCTAAATAAACGTATAGGATTTATTTTTTGTTTTATTTTAAATAATTTAATTTTCACATTTAATTCTTCATTATGTCCCTTTCTTATCCAACATTTTATTTTATATCAGCCTCATCATTTGCGGAAACAGCTATAAATTTGCCTTTAGATGTTTAAAAATAACTTCCCTTTCATTCATCAAATCAAACATTTTTTTCCAAATATTACATTACGCCGAGAGAAAAATCTAGCTATGACACTTAGCGCTTCAGTACTTTCTGTGAATATCTAAACTTTATATATATTCCATCGAATTTTCTATTCAATAATATGGAACCAAGAGAAGAATAAAAAGAGCTACTTCTTGTTAAATTAAATAGAAGTTATTGTATCAATTTCCTGTGTTCTAATAACATTTATTAAGTTTAAAGTCAAATGCATGGAAATTTTTTATCTTCTGTGCATCGTTAATAAATACTTTAGCTTACAAAACGATTTATTTCAGCTCCTGTTCTTAGAATTAAATCAAGAGTCGCACAATTTGGTACTTTAATCTTTCGGTTCATGCAAAGAGAGATCATACTTAAAGAAAATTGCTGCACATTTATTTTTGTCTAAAGATCTTATCAAGAGAAAGACAATATATTTTGAGATTATGTTAATAATATTCGTACAAAAAAATTCTAACTTCGAAAAAGGCTTTAAATGATTAATTTTTTTTTTGAAAATTTGTTCTTCTGTTCTTGTATTACAAAATTGAGAAACATTTTCCCTGAAAATGAGGTTAAAAAAAGTGCTTAATCTTGCATCGGGTCGAGTAACTCGGTTTTACCCAAACTATCGCCGCGACGCACAGTGGGGCAAAATCCCGAAAAGCTGGCCAAAATATGAAAATGTTAATCAAATTGCACGAAAATTCGTATACAGGTGTTTTTGAAGATGCTAAGTAAAAATACAAAATTAAAATTGAAAAAAAATGGCGGATACAATATGGCGGAATGAAAATTAAAATGTCTCGAAAGTTATTCAATTTATATGCAATTTCGTAAACTTTTCAGGATGGTAATTAGGATTCAAAAGTTAAATTTTAAAAATAAATAAATAAATAGAATTACAGATTAAGAGTAAAAACAATAAGATTTAAATAAAATTTAAAATTTCGAGGTAAACTTAAAAGGGAATTTTCAAAAAACCAAGACATATTTAAACGAAATTTAAGTACGTTAATGGAAAGTAAAACATTAGACTATTTAATTTTTATATTATTAAAATAAAAACGAAAATATATTCCAGAAATTAACCTTTAGAATCAACTGTAGCATAATAAAAAGATTCTTCAGGGGTCAAGGTGTCGAAATAGTTAGCAGAACTTGTTGGCGGTATTGGAAGATCCTGTGACTCTTAGGATCAATGATTTTAATTTCTTCTACGATAATTTACTTAAACTGGAAAGGAAAGAATCTGATTACATTAAAAGACGTAAAAATAGCTTTTTTTCTCGCTACTGCATCTTTGCGATAAATCTTCTCGATGGCTTTTGATCAGTTTGTTGCATGATTCTTGAGTATCTTATGGCATTTGACAAATTGGCAGTAATGAAGACAATGTTATTTCTTTGTCATTAATTAGTAGTTTGTGTACTGAAGTAAGCATATAGAACCAGGGGTGCTGCTCAAATCTACGAGCTATTTGTAAGGGAAATTTTTCGAAGTTTATCAAATAAATAACATGACTACAAGAAGTTACTTATGGCATAGAAGCGTTTAATCAAATCTTCGTATATGCTCGGTTAGAAACAAATAGTTACGTTTTCAAAGAAAATTTCAATTGTATTTCCATCATTTGTGCTTCCAAATCTGGGTTTTAGTTTCTCGACGAGAAATCTTGATTGTAAACGAAATATTTTTTGCATATTTTATTTTGCAATTTCAATGTTCTTCTTTTCATGCAGAGTACGAGTTTTTCATTTTGTCTATCCAGCTGTCTACCAGGTGTAAGGCCTCTCTAAACATCTTTGCATGTAACTTGTATTCTGAATTCTAAATTATCTCAATTCACTTTTAATAAAAAATGTCAGATCGGCAAGATGCTGTTTTGATGCTGTCTGACATAGGTAGCAACGTTGAGTATTACACTAATTCGTTTTTAACGACTTTTTCTTCTGTATCAATGATTGTATTAAACGAAATAAGTTGATTCTGCTAGTATTTAATGCAATCTCATTCTTTGACAATTGCTTCCGTATTTCTTGAAAAAGAAAAATGGATCTTGATTGGCCCGATAAAATCAGTAAAATGAAGATCTCGATATTTTCAAATTGACGATTCATGAATTATTCGCAATATTTATGTATTCTAGTAGCACGGAAGAAAAGAAAAATATATTAGACTTCCTGCCGTCTTCATAGGTAAGTATTTGTTTAAATGTACTCAGAATAGATGTGCCATCACATCTTCACTTGCAAATCAAATCCAAATTACTAATATAAGTGAAAGTGATATTCATAATGATTTTTACTCGCATTAATGAAATACGCTCAGTAGTTTGATCTAGCAAATATAGCCATTGACAAAATAATTCTTCTAATTATAAAAGGACAAACAAAATTACTACCTATAAAGATAAGAAAATGTTATTCTACCGGATCAATAATAGAGAATTATTTTCATTTTTTCATTACTAAGCTTACTAATAAAATTAATGTAATCTTATGATTATAGTACTTATTTACAATATAATAGGAAATAAACTATTATACAATTGAATAATTCAAAATTTTGAAAAATATTTATGAGCTAAATTATGTAAAAAGTAGTCAATTTCAAAATTTTTGAGGCGGCCGAAAAAGTGGCATTTTTACTTGCGGTTACTAAAATATGCGTGAAATGCAGAAAGGCAGTTTTAGGCAGCTGGTTTTTTATGAATAACTAGACAATAGCCCAAGTTATTATTTCCATTAAATTTCGTTGCGGAACACTATGGAACATTTAAACTTTTTTATGTTTAAAAGCAAAAAAAATAAAAAAAAATTCTAAAATTTTTTATTAAAAATGACAATGAATTTATTAAATTTTACGTGATTAATATAAATTTTGTAATACATGCAAATAAAGTACATACTATCATAGTATGAATCCATTTCAAATCATTAAAATCGGATAATATTATAAAATATAGCACGCGTTTAGAGGGACTGTTGTTTTGCTGTTTTTGTTCGCTCTAAATGATACTCCTTCAAGCATCATTTTTGAAATGATGCTGCTTGTAAGGGCAAAGCAAAAATCTTTTTTTAAATACAGATTCTGACTCTCCAAATATTATTCTAGCCAACTGTACAATCGAAATTCCCTAAATAGTAACTTCATTTTTCGAATTTTGGCCAGCTTTTTGGGGTTTTGCCCCACTGTGCGACTTTGATTGTTTCAGCGGTTTTGGTTGACTTTGATTGTTTCAGCGTGGAATTTGCTATTTGTGGGCCTGGTTCGAAGTGACTCGATTTTTTATAAAAAATATCTAAAATATTTAGTTTTTTTTAAAGATAAAAACTACATACGAACATTAAGAAATATATGTATGTTTCTTTTTTCAACGAAAAGAAAATATTGACATAAATAGATATAATTGTATACTAATTTCTACAATTATATATATTTTTTCTCATTCCAATCTTGTGCACTGAAAATTGGTTATTTTTTAATCCTTTCCTGTACACTGTGCCCGCTCTGGGATACTTAATTTTAATTCCAAACTTGCAAACGGCACCAATAATATTTTAGTAAAATTTTGCTTTTATAATAAAAGCTTAAATTAAGGATTTCAAAAAATCTAAAATATTCTTTCTGAATTCCGGTGTCCACATTTTACTAACAGATTTTGCCCGTGCCGGAAAGGGTTAAAGACTTACTTAATTACCCTTTTAAATTTGTTATATATTTCCGGTCGGTATGTTTTCCCTTATTTTTTTATCGGCCCTGCTAGTCCGTTTATTTATTTTTTACTAGCGGCCTTCGCCCGCTACGCTGGTCGGTTTATCTAAAGAAATCTTGAAGAAGTAGTTAGATAGGGTTCAGACATACATAAAAAAAAAAAAAAAAGCAAGTCGATCATTCAAAAAACGTTGGGAAATATCAAATATTTACTGTAATTTTTTAAGAAAAACAAAGTTTCGAAAAAAAAAAATTAAATCGAAAAAAAAATTACACTGACATATTAATGCAAGGAAATTTTCCCAGAGAGAAAATTCGCCTTGAATACAATATTTCAAATTCTTTTAATTGCTTATAGGCGTTAATGCCAACATAGTGAAAAAAAATTCCATGCTGGGAATCGAACCCGGGCCATCAGTATGGCGCACTGACGTTCTACCGACTAAACCACATGGAACGACAGCCAGCTTGAAACTTTCTCATACTTAAGTAGACTGGCGAAAACATAACGATAGCGCGTTTTAAAATCGCACAGTGACATCTATTGGATTTTATATGTACTAAAAAACGTTATGTACTAAAAAACGTGAGCAGCGCACCTAATAGTTTCTTTTGTTTCTTTTTGTTACTTTTTTGTCTGTTGTCCGATTTTGATGAAACAAAGCCTATACACTGCCCGGGAGTGTGCATTCTTCATTAGTGAAAACCGCATAAAAATCCATTCAGTAGCTACGAAGATAACCTCGAACAAACAGACAGACAGACAGACAGACAGACAGACAGACAAAAAATTCAAAAATTTTTTTTTTGTGTTTCATTGGTTTTCTTTTATCGCCCTGACTCCATTTTTGTCAATTATCTTCAATGTACAGACACACCGGGTCCTACTGTTTTATTATATGTATAGATTTCAGGTTTTCTGTGTGAAAGTATTTGTATGATTCATGCACTGAAATAAGCTAATATTTATACATACTAGCGGCCTTCGCCCGCTACGCTGGTCGGTTTATCTAAAGAAATCTTGAAGAAGTAGTTAGATAAGGTTCAGACATACATTAAAAAAAAAAAAAGCAAGTCGATCATTCAAAAAACGTTGGGAAATATCAAATATTTACTGTAATTTTTTAAGAAAAACAAAGTTTCGAAAAAAAAAATTAAATCGAAAAAAAAATTACACTGACATATTAATGCAAGGAAATTTTCCCAGAGAGAAAATTCGCCTTGAATACAATATTTCAAATTCTTTTAATTGCTTATAGGCGTTAATGCCAACATAGTGAAAAAAAATTCCATGCTGGGAATCGAACCCGGGCCATCAGTATGGCGCACTGACGTTCTACCGACTAAACCACATGGAACGACAGCCAGCTTGAAACTTTCTCATACTTAAGTAGACTGGCGAAAACATAACGATAGCGCGTTTTAAAATCGCACAGTGACATCTATTGGATTTTATATGTACTAAAAAACGTTATGTACTAAAAAACGTGAGCAGCGCACCTAATAGTTTCTTTTGTTTCTTTTTGTTACTTTTTTGTCTGTTGTCCGATTTTGATGAAACAAAGCCTATACACTGCCCGGGAGTGTGCATTCTTCATTAGTGAAAACCGCATAAAAATCCATTCAGTAGTTACGAAGATAACCTCGAACAAACAGACAGACAGACAGACAGACAGACAGACAAAAAATTCAAAAAAATTTTTTTTGTGTTTCATTGGTTTTCTTTTATCGCCCTGACTCCATTTTTGTCAATTATCTTCAATGTACAGACACACCGGGTCCTACTGTTTTATTATATATATAGATTGGCTCAGCCCATTTGTTTCTTTACCGTTCCGGTCTGACTCTCTAATAATTTTGTCTTGATTCTGCCGGCGCATCTGAAAATTTACCTTGATTTATCCAAGCCATGGGGCTGACGAATACAGGCCTTAACCAGAATAATTACCCGAGCCGAAGCATATCTCTGTCATAGATGCAGGGCAGCAAGTTTTTAAATATAAGTTACAAAAAAAGGAAGCCATTTAAAAAATAATTTCTAATTTAATATGTATGCAGCCCATTGTAAAACAAAAATTAAAGTATTGATATTAGGAACATCCAGCTACACGGTACTGATATCAATCTTAAACAGTTCCGGTTTTGATGGCCGCATCTATTTTTCTTGTCATAAACTTTATTTACAAGCTGCTAGACATGTAAAAAAGGAATGTTAGATCATGCCAACAGAGAAGGTCTAATTTTCTTATTCTGGATGCTACCGATTAGAACCTATGAATAGATGTTTCCATCTCGTTCTCTAAATGGTAATTAGTTGAGATCATGTGACATGCAGGATTTTTTAAGCTAATGAAGCTCGGAATCAGATTTCGATAACCAATCTAAGATAATTCTAGACCGATGACAGAGTACAACGTTCCTTTGGTAATTTTCATGCCATGACTATTTCAAAACTCTATGGTCATAAAATAGTGCACGCGGTCAACAACGATATACAGATAGGAGCTGGTTTCAATGTATCAGATTCGAATGAAACTAAAAGCCAAATATATGCCAGAAACTTGCTTTCCAGATAGTGATTTTATAATCACGCACTTGCGAAAATACCATGTGGCCATCAAATCCATGGATTCGTTCTTCTTTCTTTACACATATGGATCCTTCCATGAGCACGGCTAAATGGAATTGGAAGGTCGTCAGGTCAGCTAACCTGAGGTTCATTATCAAGTTTCCACTTTCGGCCTTATTTTAGGCCATAAAAGCTGCTTTCCTTAGGCCACAAAAGCTGCTTCCCTTAGGCCACAATAGCTCTTCCTTTGGTTTAGAGATGAAAATAGCTGCTTCCCTTAGGCCACAATAGCTGCTTCCTTTGGTTTAGAGATGAAAAAAGCTGCTTCCCTTAGGCCACAATAGCTGCTTCCTTTGCTTTAGAGATGAAATAAAATAAATTCTTGGTCGTTAGCTATTAAACCAAGGCATTTTATCATCAATTTTGAAGAGCGTACGGATATGCTCTGCGATCCTGAGTTGTATTGCACTGCAATTTGTTCCGTTGTAGATCTTTTAATTACTGTACACAGCGCGTTTCTGATACCAGACACCATTTTCGTTTTTCTTTCGACCTCTATTCCAATTTTCATTCGAAATTTCCTGGCTGTGCTGCCATTCTTTGAAGAGACTGTTGTAAGAGAAAAGCTATGACATTTAGCAGTTTCAGGGGCACTGAAAACGGCTCCCCTGGCTTTCACGATGATACCACGTTAAATACCATAAATATATCTCTCTTTCCTCATTAAGAGACAAATTAAACCTTTACTATAGAATTATGAATAAAGAGGAAATAACATATCCAGAAAATGATGAAGCTTCACCTGTAACCGGTTCAACAGTGACTGATTAAAGCCAAGACAAGTTTTCACCACTAAATCAGAATAAAAAATAATCTCATTACTTATGCAAAATTTTTAACAAAATTAAGGCAAATAATATGTATTCGCTTTTTTTTCCTCGCGGAATTTATTCTTGGCAGTTGTCATGCACTGTGGATCGCAAAATTGTGACGACATAAAAAATCCTTCTGTCAGTTATAGAGCTATCAATCAGTCTGGGTTATAGTCAGCTATCAATTAAATAGATTATAGTACTACTGGGAAAAACTTCCTTGAGTAAAAATGAAAGAAAATTTTGTCTTATGACATAATTTTTGCATGAGTAAAGCGTTTAAATAGTCCTAAAATTTCTATTCAAATTTACTGATTGAAGTTGGTTACTATCTTGTTGCTATCAGTTGGATACTGTCAGGTTGTTGGCGATTAGGCCCTGACGATCTAATATCAGTAAAGAACAGCCGATAACATGCGAAATGCGAAAATATCCTCAGTTATTTCACTCGCAACTGGTAGGCAATGCAATGTATTTCTTCTCCTCTTTATTCACAGCTCTATTATTTTTATTGATGCTTTTGGCCAGGTGAACACTTTTTATCAGGGATACCCTTTGTTACATCACCGAACGAGCTGTACAGATGAGCCCAAGTTTAAATTAAGGGAGTTCCTAATATTTTGATCAAGTGTACATTTTATTTTTATATATTTTATAATATTAACTCAGGTTTCACGCAGGATTAAGAGATAAATGCCATAACTAGGCAAATTTTGTCTCAGTTATTTGTTCCCAGCAATGTACATTGGGAATCGCTAATCATAACATATATAAAATTCGAAAATGTTAATAGAATGTGAAAATGTAAAAAAAAAAAATAATTTACATAATGTATTTTAAATTAATCTTTTAATGATATTTTAATACGTTATATGTTATTTTGTCATTTGTTTTAGACATATGTCCAGTGCATTAAAAAATCGATAAATGATCCGCTTTTTCACTTCTTTAATATTAGATAAATGTCTTAATAAATACAAAATATGATTTCCCAAACCTTAAAAACATCATTCGTTACTTATGTTTTTCTTGCGGCTTAATTTATAAAAGAATATACAATCGCATTAAAATAAAAAAATATATAAAGGATAAACTTTTAAAACTAAGTTCTCAAGAGATTAACCTTAAAAGAAGCAGCTCTTAATGCAGAATGTATACTTTGTTTTAGCGTTCCGTATAGTAATAAAAAGTACTTTTTTTTGAATTATGGATGTTTACAGAAATTTGAAATACATTGTATATTTTATGGCAATCTAATCTTTCTTTCAGTCAAAGAAATCTTTCACGAAAAGGATAAAATGTCGAATGTACTTAAGAGGAAAGGCATTTACATTTTATGTTATCTTTTTTTCTGAAACTTTTATGCAATAGCACAGCAAAGAACAACAAAAGTTTTTATGTGAGTGTTTTAATTTCTTTTATAGCTAAAAAAGTCTACTGTTTTCTTTGTTGGTAAACGTTCAATTATTCCAATCTAACCCTTTAATGTCCATAGTATCCTTTATGATACCATTATTGAACTTTTTTATTCACATATTTCGTATTCCCACCAGAAATTTGAAAGAGAGATTTTGACTTCATTTAGTAACAGACATTTCGTTATTAAATAAACCAAAATTTACTATTTAGATTTTCTGGTATGAAATCTGATTTTCTAAAATGCGAAATTTCTGGAACGCATCCTACATTGGGCATAGAATGGTTAATAAGAGAAATATTGTATACATATTTATGCATTCTATTACTTAAAAATAGATTTAACAACGTTTGACCCTTAAATGCATATTGTATCATTTTCGATACCATAAGTGTTCCCGATTTATTGGGGGTTTTATTCACATATTCCATTTTCTCACCAGAAATTTAAAAGAGCAATTTTCACTTTACTTAATGACAGACCATTCGTAATTATTTAAAGAAAAATTTACTATTTAGTTTTTTGTGGTATGAATTCTGATACTTTGAATTGCGCATTTTTTGGAACGCGTTCTATTCTATGTATTTAAGGGTTAAATTTATAAAAGGCAATTTTATCAAGATACTGCAACTCTCTCATATAAATTTTAATGTAAGTTACGCATAAACAATTCATGATTTAAAATATAAGAAAATAAAACATAGCATCGAAACATATCTATGTCTTGAATAATAAAATAGAGGATAATGTTATTTAATTTAAAAAAAATTAACCCAAAAATTTACAATGTGTATAAAAACTATAATGACAGAATATATATATATAAATACTTTTATAAATACATCCAAAGTTATTCAGACAATACCATTAAATAAACCAATGAAACCAGTATTTTTACAATCATATTATTAAAAACAGTTGAAGTTTGAAGAGATTAGAAGGCAGATTACCAAATTACTAAGAAATATATGGATAAATGGATATATATATATATATATATATATATTATAAATTTCAAATCAAATGAAATATTTTTTCTTCTAATGTATCATCGATCTGAAAAGCTAATTAAAAAAGTCAACAAAATTCAACTGTGAGTATGTTATTAAGTAAAAAGAGTAATTGTACAAAAAAAAATATTTTTGCCTGTGTAAAAACTTTAAGAACACCAAAAGAAATTTAATATAGTAACCAAGGAAACAAATAGTTAATGTATTATGTACTCACCTATGAGTTTAATGATTGCAAATATTCCATCATTCATCGATATCATTAATTTTTGACGTAGTTCGGGATTGTTTTTTACTATTTATCTTAAATTGTAGATCTGTTTTCCAATTTTGAAGAAAAATGCCTTCCATTTCTATAAAATCACCTTACTAGATATCCCCATAAGTTATCGATAGGATTAAAATCATGATTAATGAGCGGTCATTGCAAAGCTTCAATTTTTTTTCTTACAGAACTAATGTTTTTTCTCACAACTTATGTGAATAGGCGCATTATCTTGTTGTTGTATTCGTTTTTTTTTCCTTGCCAAAAGTATTGCGACAAATAAAAGATAGTCAGAAAGAGTTTGTGTATGTGTCTTTGAATTCATTTTTTCTGAAAGAATACAACTGACACCACGTCGTTGAATGGGAAAAGCACCCCATGTTCAACAAATCCGCCAACTAACAGATGCCTTAATGAAATCTCTTTTTGTTTTCATAAATCATCCCAATAGTATTTCCAGTCATCAGGACCATTTAAGTTTAATTTCTTTTCATCGGAGACATTTAATTAAATTGATTTTAAGAAAAGAAAGAGAGATTTTCTTAAAACAGCATTTCGGTGGCAGATTCATTGCAACATGGGGCTGCTTTTCATTCAACGACGAGCTGTCATTTATATATCTTTCAGGATAATTTAATTCATAGACACATATACAAGCTCCTTTTGACCATCTTTCATTTGTTGCAACACTTATGACAGGAAAAAACGGATATAACAGCGAGATAATACACTCACCCACACAAGTCGTGAGATAAAACTTTAGTTCTATAAGAAAAATATTGAAGTTTTGCAATGGCCACTCATAAATCCTGATTTTAATCATATCGATAACTTATGGGGAGGTTTAGAAGACGAGTTTATGAAAATGAAAGGGATTTTCTTCATCATCTGCACTCAGAATTACAATTGAAGATGAATTGTACAAAAACAAACCCGAATTGTGCTAAAAATTAATGATGTTGAGGAGTAATGAGATATTTGCAATCACTAAACTCATAGGTGGGTGCATAATACATTAAATATTTGTTTCTTTGCTTACTATATTCAATTTCTTTTGGTGTTATTAAAGTTTTTACACAGGCAAAAATAGTTTTTTTTTGTACAATTACTTTTTTTTATAAAAAAAATATTCACGGTCTAATTTTGTTGACTTTTTTTAGCTTTTCAGCTTGATGATACATATTATAAGGGAAAAAATTTAATTTGTTTCGAAATTTATAAAAAAAAATAATATTTTTTACTGTCCTAATAGTTTTTACAAGCGCTGTATGTGTTAGGTACTTCAGAATGGGTTAAAAAATACTTTACATTAAATCATTTTGAAATTTAAATAAATGCGAGCTGTCACAAATGACATGCATCGTTTAGTCGTAGTTTAATTTTTATTTATTCTTCTAGCTAAATTTCTAGGATTTTGTCAACGCGATTGTTAGTTTTAATTTATTTTCTTTAATTTGATATATTCCCCACTATGTCCGTTAATTCGTTTTTTTTTGTTCTCCCGTACCTGCGATCGTAATTAAACTATTTTAAATTATTACGCAATAAATTGTTCTCAATTGCGTCGTCGCCTTGTTGGAGGAGGTTTTCCTTTCGCTTTTCTCGCGCGTTCGTCTGTAGGTTTGCCGTACTGACATCTTACTTGGCGGTCATTTATACCGCTCTCGTTCGAGGGCTTGTTTTTTTTCGTCCGTTCGCGCTCTCTCTCTCGCCAATTTTTTTTCGGCTGCGCTTTCTCCGATCGGGGAGTCAAGTAGCAGTGTGCTGGTCTCTGAGATGTTGGTGTGAGGCGCACCTGCCTCTATTTTTTTTTATCGTAGATTTTTTTTTAAAGGAAAACATTCTAAATTTTTTTTACACTACTCAGCAGCCATCATACGTCGCCCTTTCCCTTTTTTTATCAAATAAATCTTCCTGTTCCTGGAGCTAACAACTTTGTTACGTTTTATTTCACGTAAAGAGAATTCTTTTTACGGACTTCTTTTTTTTATATTCTCAAGCATGGAAATTTTCAAGTAAGAAATATTTTTTCCAATTATTCTTTACTTATTAGAAACAAGCTGAGAGTCAAATCGGCAAGCAGCGAAATTTATTTGGTCGGAACCTGGAATCGACAATTACAAAAAAAGGAATCCAAAAAGAAATTTGTTCTTAAAAAAAAAAAATGCAATGATTCCTTTTCTCTTGACACACTACGGTTTTTTTTTGTTTAGAGAATGGTATGCTATTTCGATAGATGGTGCCGTATGACCATTTCGCATGCCGGTACACATTTTTTTTGGATGATATTAAAAGTTAACTTTTTCTTGTTCTAGTTAAATAAGATAAAATGTGTGATACGTCGTTATGGTATGATGTATTTGAAATAATTGAATAAGTAACGTGAAAGATGAATAACATCAGAAAAAATTTAGAACATATATATATTATAGTTAATATATATCATTTTTTTTTAATCTGTTAATTTATGAACTGTTTAGAAAACTATATGAAAATAAGTTGTATGAATAATAATTATTACTGAAATAATTGATTGTGTTTAAAACATATGTGCATAGTAGTATTTGATAACAGAATTTTTTTTTTTGTTTTGTGGAAATTGACTTTATATGTGTTCTTTTGTTATTCTATCATAAAAAAAAAGTAATTCACCAATTATGCCTCCAAGAAGAACTAAAACTAGAGCTAGGGCTGATGCCCAGAGTGATGTTGGCAGTAGTGTAACATCAAATTCAACCATGCCGACTCTAACACCCCACATTCCCCCCACTCAGTCACCGACTGTTAATAAAAAATCTAATCTGCCTAACTTTAAAATTCAACCCTTTGAGGGCAACCCAGATGAACTTAATTTTTTTATTAATCAAATCAAAGATTTTGCACGCATTCAAAATTGGTCGGATGATGTCATTTTAGCATACACCACATCTCATTTAGGAGGAAAGGCGCGACAATTAATAGCGCAAAAGCTTGAGTTTAGCCCATTCGAATCTTCACATCACCTTTTTGAAGAACTTAAATCACATTTTACGCAAACTTCAGTGGCATCACACATCATGCAATATGAAAATTTACAAATGATGCCAGATGAATCAATAAGTAATCTTAGTCACAGACTAGAATTCTTAACCCACAAAATTTACAACAATCTAACTGATTCTCAAGCACTTGATCAAATCCTATTTGTAAAGTTTTTACAAATTATTCCCCCGAACTATCGGTTGCTCATTCTTCAAAATAACATTCCAAGTTATAAACTGGCTCTAGAAAAGGCAAGATTAGCACAGGACTGTGAGATGCAGAATTCTGTATTATCCAATATGCCTGCAATTGAGGAAAAAGATAGTGTTTTAGCTTTAACGGAACAAGTAAACAGTTTACAGACAACAATCAATAAATTTTGTGAGAAAACAAAAATCGACGAGCCCGAAAATGAGCATACAAAAGATGAGTCTACAAACAATTCTCAACCTATCTTCAACTTCCATAAAAAACGGACACATGACTTTCATGGCAGAAGAGGTAACTTTCGAAGAGATAACTTTAAACACAGTCGTGGAAATCGGCGCAACTTTCACCATACATACCGAAATCACAACTTCCGTAACACGCAGACAACACAGTTAGAAAATGTTACATGCCAATTATGCTTATGTGTCGGGCACTCTGCCCGTGAATGCAGATCTCCATCCATAAATTCTCAGTCTTTTAACTACAATGCAACTCCAGCAATAACTCACCCAAACTACTAATCGAGTCTTTGGATACTGGAGAACAAAGTACTCGTATCACACACTCTCCAGAAAATCTGTTTCATAACATTCCAAATTCTAACATTAAGGAAGAAATAATAGCCAATGTAAACATTATGGCACCCTCCATTCCTGTTATCCAAGTTCAAATTGCCAACGAAACAGCTCCTTTCCTAATTGATACAGGAAGTTCCATTTCTCTTTTATGCAAAAGTTTTTTTGATGCAAACAAACACAACTTTAAATATCGGGTACTATCCAGGAATATAAAAATATCCACTATCAATTCAGAGACTGAATTTAAAGGATGTGTAGAACTCTCTTTCAAGATTGGTACTATGCATTTTAGACATCCACTTTATCTTTTTACCTTAAAACCATCATCAAAGTTCACTGGCCTTTTAGGATTTGACTTCGTCAGAAAATTTAACGTAATAATCTTCCCCGAAACGGAAGTATGCAAAATTAAGGATGATTTTATATATTTTTCAAATAAGTCAGCAAGTCAAAATTTCACTATATCGAACCATCTTGAAAACAAAATAAAAAGTAAAATAAGATCTCAAAAAAAACCCTCAGACGTTGATTTTAATAAGTTACTTAATGTACCACCATTTGTCCCGAAAGAACAGGTCCCTATCATCATAACTCAAAATTTACCAGTGACACTTGTACAGAAAGTAACCCTTCAGCCATCAGAAGCTGCTTACATCAAGGTACGGACTTTCCTAAACAATTTCTTCATGAACAAAGATTTAATTTTGACTTCTGTAGACAAATACAAAGTAAATGTCCATGACTCTGTCCATTCATTTAAAACTCCAGCACAGGACTCTGGGGCGCTACTCCCTGAAAATGACAATTGTTACAATAACGAACAACAATTTTATATTTTTTTAGACAACCAGTCTGAACATATCTTACATATTAACAAAAACACTACAATCGGCCAAATCAACCTAATTGAAGAAATTAAGCCCGCCTTCAAGGAAAAGTTAGAAATACCCGTTGATATGCCACCTCCTACATCAGAAGAATACATAAATTTAATCCAGCCAGACCCTGAAGTCATTAAACAAAGAAAGATAGAATTTAACACTGCTGAATTAAACATTAATCATCTGAATAATGAAGAAAAAAAAAATTGCATAAAGTACTAAAAGAGAACTTTCAAGCATTTTCAGCTACACTAAAAACAATGGGACACTCGGATGTTATAAAGCCCCAAATTAATTTTAATAGTGAAAACCCGATTAAAGCATTACCTTTCCCTGTGCCACATGCATTGCAACAGGAAGCTCGTAGACAAATAAATGAAATGATAGAAGCCAATATCATCGAAAAGAATGTAGCATCATGGGCCTGTCCCATGTTACTAGTAAAAAAAAAGTCTGATGGAGGTCCCCAAAAGTATAGAATGGCTCTAGACCTACGTGTCCTTAATACCATCATAGACCACTCAAGCTATCCACTCCCTAAAATCCAAACACTCATCAACAATATCGCCAATTATCAATTTTTCACACTTCTAGACATGCCTTCTGCGTACCATCAGGTACACTTGCCGGAATGCTATCAAGATAAAGTTTGCTTTACAACCCCGTGGGGTACATATAGATGCAAACGGCTACCTTTCGGATTAAAAACCGCAGCCAGCATTTTTCAAGCAATGATTGATACCATTATTGAAGAAGTCAACTTACCGGGTATTTTCAGCTATCAGGACGATGTTATTGTCTGCAGTAATTCCTTCCAAGAAACTTTAGAAAAATTGACAAAATTTTTAGAGACATTCA
Organism: Maratus speculifer; assembly: GCA_964019185.1. Taxonomy (NCBI): domain Eukaryota; kingdom Metazoa; phylum Arthropoda; class Arachnida; order Araneae; family Salticidae; genus Maratus; species Maratus speculifer. Next base: position 74,592,220 of record OZ025293.1, read on the forward strand.
AAAAATATAACTTAACATTAAATTTAAAGAAGTGTTCATTTCACCAAAAATCATGCAATTTTCTTGGTTTTCACATAGAAAATAACAGAATTTATCCTGTATCTACAAATATTATAAAAATTAATTCGTTCCCAGTTCCTAAATCAAAAAGACAACTGAAGAGTTTCCTTGGCCTATGTGGATTTTACAGACATTTGATACCGTCGTTCGCAGAGGTTGCAGAACCACTGGTCACTCTGACTTCACCGAAGAAAGTATTCGAATGGGGTAAAGAACAGGAAGAGGCCTTCCAAAAGTTACAACAGATTTTTTTTTGCAAACCTTTTCTACAGCAACCCAACTTCAATGAAACATTCTACCTTAATACAGATGCATCAAAATTTGCCATCAGTGCTGTAATTCTACAAAAACATGGAAATGATCTACTGCCAATAGCTTACTTCTCTAAGGCCTTAAGAAAAGCAGAAACCAGATATCCACCTATACAGCTAGAGCTAATGGCTATAGCCAAAGGCTTGGCCGCATTTAAAAATATTCTATATGGTCGTCATTTTATTCTTTTAAGTGATAGCAAACCTTTAAAACATTACAAGAGAACCACATCCCCAGCAGATATTATCACTAGATGGCTACTTGAAATTAGTGAATATTCCTTTACCTTTTTGCACATTCCAGGTCGCATGAACATTTTAGCTGATTACCTTTCTAGAACACCCACAATACATAATTCCACTGACATAAATTCAGACCCTCAATTAATTAACTCAGAAGAGATCCTGCCAGTTGTGGAAGATGTTAATACAATTGATAAAGATAATGTTAAGCAAGCTGCATACAGTCATGAAAATAATTTTAATTCTCCCCCACCTAAAGATGCACTTCTCGATATTTCTGAAGCCACACTACTTTATGAACAGCGTAAAGATACAGAGCTTAAAAAAATAATTGATGATATCAATAGCAATGTCATTTCAAAGTTTAAAAACTACATAATTTGTGACAGATCCTCATTACTTCTTTTTCATAATCCTACTCCTACAAACCAAGAAGCTATTCAATATAAAATTGTTGTACCCAAATCCTTAAGAGAAAAATGTATTAGGATCCATCATATGACACACTACGGAATTGACAAAACGTACAAAAATATTAGCAAGAAATTTTTCTGGAAGGGGTTACATTCAGATGTAGTAAATTATGTGAAATCTTGTACAAGATGTCTCACTAATAAACCACAAAGAATTCCTACAGCACCTTTTCAAAACACAATTATTCCAACACAACCGGGTCAACTTATCTCTCTCGATTTTGTGGGCCCTTTCAAAAATGGATTCTTTATAATGACAATAATCGATCATTTTTCTAAACACTTAAGGTTGTATCCTCTAAGAAATATAACTGCAATGAATGCTGTTCATGCCATGTTTGACTACATAGTCACCTTTGGACGTCCTGAATTAATATTATCAGATAATGGAAAACAGTTTCACGCTCATATTTTTGAAGAATTCCATAAAATGTTGGGTGTCAAGCTTCGTTACACAACTGTGGCCCACCCGGAAGCTAACTCCGTCTCTGAGCGTATCAACTTTTCAATAAAAGCAACAGTAAAAGCACTAATACAAGATGGGTATCATTTTAACACAGCAGTAAAAATTCATGAAGCTATGTATAACAGCACCTACCATAACACAATTAAAATGTCTCCCAATAAAGTTCACTTTGGAAGAAACATCACCAATATTTTTGAAACATTTCACATAAACACATACAATAACCGATTTGATGTCCACCACGACTACTTCACTTTAATGAAAAATTTACAAGATCTTTACAAAAAAATATACAGCAATTTAATTGACTATCAAAAGCTACAGAATTCTAGACAGCACCCTAAAGCAAAACTTCGTCAGCCACAAGTTGGTGACATCGTATTTCTACAAACAGCCGGAAAGTTCAAAAAGGTTCTTGACACTCCAATGAAAATCATCGAAAAATGTTCTAAAGTAATTTTTAAAATTCAAAAAGCTGCAGATTCAGAAGGTAGAGTTCAAAAGGTACATATCAATAGACTCATTACAGCTGAAAAAAGAAAACATTATCTCTGTTCAAAACCTGCCAATAAAGTACAACTACCTGCTCTAGACTCAAAAACTGTGCAACAAAGACTGAATAACAATGTAAACAATCACTTACCTCAGGTTGACCCATCAGACCATGCCACAACTCCAGAAGATCCAGCAGCAGTGAGGGTTCCTGCCGATGTCAATGCACCTGATGCCAGAATTTTGTTGACGTCTACAAAGAACACTCATATACCGGTCACCAATACATACAATTTAAGACAGACAGCAGCCAGACAAAGATTGAAATAGACCATTCTAATATACTTTCTGCACTTACTTATAGGGACCATGAAAAATCTCTGTTGGTTGTCAGCGTTTGTCACTTCAGTGTTTATGCAGACTGTATGGCCCAGTATGTTACTACACCACACATCATATATTCTAATTTTTTTTTCTTTTCCAGACTCACCTGAATGTGAAATTTGACTAGACTACATGATATAACATTTTTTTTTGTAAATGTTAATTTCCTCAGCTTAGGCTACAAAAGTAAGATGGTATGTTCCATCAACGCTGTATGGTAATATTGCATGTGAAATTTTAGTGTTGTAATCCTTGTGTAACAATTTTCATCATTTTCTTTTAGTATACATATTTCTTTATCTCAATGTGTATTGAATGTATTTTTCCCTTTTTTTTTTGTTGTGATCACAACCCCCTTTCATTTTTTTTCTCTTTTGTATAAGGTTTATTCATTTATGGTACCATAAAATATTTATTTATCCTTACATGTGCAACCATATTATGTTATGATGTTTCAAGATAACACTATCATGAGTATGTATTGATGAAACATAACTGTATAATGTATGTAATATTTTCAACAATGTATGTAATATTTTCAACAATGTATGTAATATTTTCATAGTACAATTTATGTAACTCAAGTTTGCATTGTATAAAATGTTTGCAAAATACCATGTGTATGTAGAAAGTTGCAGTTATTGGTGAATGTACCTTTTTTCATTCCGACATGATGTATGTCGATGATTGTCATCCCCTTGTACATATACGGTGATGGCTGTTTTGTTTTTTTTTCTTTTTTTTACCCCTTTTTGGGGGAGTATGTCACAAATGACATGCATCGTTTAGTCGTAGTTTAATTTTTATTTATTCTTCTAGCTAAATTTCTAGGATTTTGTCAACGCGATTGTTAGTTTTAATTTATTTTCTTTAATTTGATATATTCCCCACTATGTCCGTTAATTCGTTTTTTTTTGTTCTCCCGTACCTGCGATCGTAATTAAACTATTTTAAATTATTACGCAATAAATTGTTCTCAATTGCGTCGTCGCCTTGTTGGAGGAGGTTTTCCTTTCGCTTTTCTCGCGCGTTCGTCTGTAGGTTTGCCGTACTGACATCTTACTTGGCGGTCATTTATACCGCTCTCGTTCGAGGGCTTGTTTTTTTTCGTCCGTTCGCGCTCTCTCTCTCGCCAATTTTTTTTCGGCTGCGCTTTCTCCGATCGGGGAGTCAAGTAGCAGTGTGCTGGTCTCTGAGATGTTGGTGTGAGGCGCACCTGCCTCTATTTTTTTTATCGTAGATTTTTTTTTAAAGGAAAACATTCTAAATTTTTTTTACACTACTCAGCAGCCATCATACGTCGCCCTTTCCCTTTTTTTATCAAATAAATCTTCCTGTTCCTGGAGCTAACAACTTTGTTACGTTTTATTTCACGTAAAGAGAATTCTTTTTACGGACTTCTTTTTTTTATATTCTCAAGCATGGAAATTTTCAAGTAAGAAATATTTTTTCCAATTATTCTTTACTTATTAGAAACAAGCTGAGAGTCAAATCGGCAAGCAGCGAAATTTATTTGGTCGGAACCTGGAATCGACAATTACAAAAAAAGGAATCCAAAAAGAAATTTGTTCTTAAAAAAAAAAAATGCAATGATTCCTTTTCTCTTGACACACTACGGTTTTTTTTTGTTTAGAGAATGGTATGCTATTTCGATAGACATGTAAAATCTATACTTTGCATGAATGAGAAATATTATTCTAATACACTCGAAGGAATATGCATTACGGCACCCAATATAGAAATAAAAGAAGGAAATGTACTCTATAGAGAAAATGACAATAATTTTACTTTACATATTGTGAAAGGGAATATCTGTAAGTTGAGAAATTTTGTTATTAAGTAGATGAGAGCCCTTTTATAAGCCAACCTTGCTCTACAACTTTAATCGAATTTCCCAAATCAGGTATTCTGTCATTTTAAACTGAAAGTACGAATGATCGAGTTAGACAGATCAATGTATAAAATGACACAAATATGTTGAATTTGGTGTCTGTTGATCAAAGCTATAAAAGGGAATAGATAAGTAGGGATAATGCTATTTTAGAAATTCTTATTAGTAAAAGCTTGTACTATAATTGAAAGCTTTTGAAATCAGAATTTAATTATATATTTTAATTAAATTTCGATAGTTTACAAAGAGCCCTATTTCTTAGATTTATGGAAACACAGAATTACACTGATAAAGATCAAAATTCCTACCAATTGTGAGGTTAACTTTATATTATTTTTAAGAAAAGATATTTAAACGTTTTTATAAGAACGTTTTAATTTCATTTATACAGTTCATATTCAAAATATTGAAATAATTACTATCTTTTACAAATTCAAAAAATATCGTTTGGTAATTTAATATCTTTTAATGCAAATATGCAAGCAATATTTTTATTAAGAATTTATTGTTGATTAAACTTATTTATTATCTTAAAATTAATATCATATTTCAAAAGATTAATTGAAAAAAATATTTTGAAAAGTCAAAATATTAGAATAATCATTCAAGTGGTTCAAAATATTAGATTATTTCACATTAATTCTCCTTTAATTATCACCAATCCATAACTGGTGGCATCATTAATTGAATTCAGACGATTTTATTTTAAACCAATATTCTTTTTGCAGTTTATTTGCTTTTTAGTTTTAAAATGTGTCGTGTGAGTGATAATCCTGAATCTATTAAATTTCGTATAGTTGATTTGTATATACACGGTAAAAATCTATGTTATATAGCGAAACAATTTACATTGTTTGCTATCAAGCGTTAATAAAACACTAACACAATATTTTAAAAAAAAAAAATTCAAAATAATCGTCAAAATTGCAGCCGAACCTAAAAATATCTGCCCGAGATGAAAGGAAACTAAAGCGTATAGTTAAGAAAAACAGTTTTAAAAGAATGCGGTTCTTGCACCGAAAATGGAAAGAAGGAGTTGAATTTTCTACGTTGGCAAAATTAAAGCATCTTCATAAATATAAGGTTGAATCTCTCGTGTACCGAAAACAAAACTATCATGACTGCAAAACAAAAGCCTATGTGATTGAATTGATGTAAATCAAGATGTTTATGGAGCGAAGAAGATTGGAAAACTATATTATTTAGTGATGAAAGTATATTTTGTGCTTTAATCAAGGTTTCAAATTTAGATCATGAAGCATGAAGCATTTGATAAAGAATGCCTTACCGTTCCGTAAAATTTGCTGCTAGTGTTATGGTTTAGGGTTGCAGAAAGACCTGGAAAGTTATGCATCACCTACAAAAAGGTTAACTTTCAGATATAGCAACAAATTTTGAAATATTACATGATTCTATCATCAGAAGATTTATTTGAAGATTATTTCATCTTTCAACAACATTTAGCGCGACCGCATACCTCGGAGTCACCTAATAATTGGTTCGGACAATACAACATTAAGTTACTTACTTGGCCACCAAACTCACCAGATCTTAATCCCATCGAAAACGTATGGTGTATAATGAAGAAAAAACTACAAGAAAATCCCCCTTCATGTAAAAGTAAATTAGTGGTATGTATAAAGCCTATTTGGACAAATATTGTTCGAAATGTTTGTGAACACCTTGTATATAGTATGCAAGATCGAATGCACTCTTTTATGAAAACTAAAGGAGATGCTACAAAACATTAACTATCATTTACTTCATATTCGTAAGGTAATAATGTTGCGTAAAATAAAATATTCTAATATTTTGTATAAATTTAAATATAAATTTATTTCGTTCATATGTTTCAAAAAGCTGTATACCTAATTTATTATACAGTATTTTATGTTTTGTAACTGTTGAAATCTCATATAAACATTTCAGATTTAATTTATAAGTAATTTAATTGCATTTACTTACAAGGAAGGTCTCCATACGGGCATACTCAGAAAAATCTGAAAAAATTACAGAATGTTCTTCTCATATTGTTATATATGTTTATAAAAAAAATTTTGGCGGAACCTCCTTATAACGTCCGTAAAAAAATAATAAAAATTTCGTTTATTTGGCGGTTTATCTCCGGTTGGCGAAAAAACGAAATTTTGAAAAATACGCTTTTATGCTTCGAATATTTAAAAAAAAAAAACTTTCTATGTTCAATTTATTTAAATAAGTTTAGTTTAAGTAATTTTAGTTTTGCATTTTTACTTTACTTTAACTGTAATTTTGTCATGTACGTTTATATGTACTTATAACAAAATGAAATTAATATATTTTATCATTTAAAACACAATTTAAATTGATTAAAATTGTTCCAAATTGAAAAATACACTGTTAAAATCTGCTGCATTTTGTTGTAACGCACTCCCTTGTTTGTATAGAAAACGGTTACTTGGCCGTGAAATGGAGCTTTCTCATTGGTTGAAATAGAGATATTATATACAAGCGGTGGAGTGCGTTGCAACAAAATGCAGCAGATTTTTAACAGTGTATGACACGGTCAATTCGCCGTGCTATGGAGCATTCTCATTGGTCAGAAGAGAGATATTCTATAAAAGTAGTGGAGTGACGTTGCAGTAAATGCTGCAGATTTTTAACAGTGAAGTCAATTAAAATCAATTTTCAGATTCGTTAAAATCGTCTGCTTTTGGCGAGAAAATGCACTGCTTGCCAAATCCCGCGTCGCTTTCAGCTTTTCACGCCAATTATTCCAAACTATTTTATTTTTTTTGCATATCTAATAATGTAATTCCGCCGCTAATTTTCACTGATCCTTTATTACCTACATGAGTAGTTTAATTCGATTTTTTTTCAAAAAAATCTGAGTATGCCCCCAATGGAGACCTTCCTTGTTAGTACCAAAAATAAATAAATGAAAAATATTTTTTTCTTTATTACTTTTTCTCTATTATTCTAATACTTTGAATATGAGCTGTAGTTAACCCTTTCAAGGGCGGTGGCTAGAGGGTCTAGCCACCTATTTTTAATTCCAAAATTGACAAATGGCACCAGTAATATTTGAATAAAATTTTGCTTTTGTAATGAAAGTGCAAAATATCGGATTGTTATTTTCTAACAAATTCGTTTGAATATTCTGGTGTCAGTCTGTTAATTCATCTTTTTACGAACAGAATTCTTTTGCCCCTGAAAGGGTTAAACGAGCCACCAAACATCCAATTCATTTTAATAAAAATTTTAAATTTACTTAAGAAAGGTGTTATAATAAAAATAAATATAAAAGACATTAACATGTTTCGGAACCGTCAAATTAAGTTCCATAATCATAATATAAATAAAATAAAATTTCAAAATATTTCACGGTCAATTGACCGTGTACATATAGTGTATTTTGTAAAAAATTACTGTTTGATTGACAAATATGTAAAAATCATTTCAAAATAGCAGGATTTCACACATATTTGTATATAACAAGCAAAACCGTCATTTAATTTTATTAAAACAACAATAACTAATAAATCTACGCACTTGTGAGGATTTATATAAAGAATACAAGACAGGCTATATATTATTCTAAATACTGTAATTTTCGAGCATGTTTCAAACTAAAGATTTTTTTTTATAAATGAAGTGAAATAAATATAAAGTACAAATATATATATATATATATATATATATATATATATATATATATATATAATTATCAGATAAATTTCTGGCCAGAAACTAATTTTCGATTTCGGCTTATATACCCCTTATTGCTTCAATCTATTTCCTAATTACGTACACTGTAAACAAAAAAAAAAAAAAAAACGGACGGATTTTACGAAGATTGTATTAGTAATCGGGAACCACGTACAATTCATTGTTTTTAACGGAATATTTCCCGTAAATTCCGAGAAAATTTTCCGCATTTTCTTGTAATGCATGGGACGTTTTCCGTTAAAATCCAGTAAAATGTATTGGCGTCCTGATTACCAGTACAATCACCGAATCCTCCGTTTTTTTTTACAATGTAAATACAGTTGGTATACCTCCGGTAAAAAGACTTTCTTAAAATTTCGAAATGACAATTTTGATTCAAGCCTTTTATAATGTTTTATACAATTCATAACACTAATACACTTGAAAAATATGTACAACATCAATCTTTTTTTTTTTTTTTTTTTTATGATACTATAATCCGATTTCCTAAAATTCTAAGGCAAATTCGTGCAAAATTTTTCCCACATTCTTGAGAAAATTCGTTGAAAAAATGAAAAGCCTAATTTTCTCTTGGGTTTTCAAAATGAGGTGTTGAGTTTGGATGGCTCCAATGGATTCAAAAGAAGATAAAATTGAAAGAATCACACACATAAAATCTTTATTTTCCATGAATCAGAATAATTCTTTTAATATTTAAGGTAGAAAATATATTGCGACAAGCACTGTATAAATGGAATAAGAAATTATATTTTAGAAAACGAATGAAATTAATTTATACAACTTATGAGTTTTAATGACCGCAAGAGTAGAAATTTTGTTATAGAATGTATTAAAGGATTTAAGATTTTATTATAGAGTAATTTTAATTGTGTTTACTAAATCAGGTATTTTCTCATTTTTAAATAAATTTATGAACGTTCGAGATATCAATCAATTTAGAAAAATGATACAAATTTGTTAAACATCTATGATTAAAAATTACGCAATCCCACAAAAAATTATGAAAATACATTGATGAAGAAAAGGATTTCTTTAGTATTTCTCATCAATAAAAGCTTAGCTTTTGACTAAAATCTTTTGACATAAATATTAAATTTACAAACAGTTCTTTTTCGTAGATTAGTGGAGACATAGAATTGCATTGATAAAGATCAGAGATTCAATGAATGGTTTAGAGGATATTTAAATTATTCTATGGAAAAGTGAATTAAAAGTGCTTCTAATAATGATTTAATTACATTTATAGTTAGAAGTAATAGCTGTTTTTTTATTTGAGAAAGTATAATCCTTTTTATTATAGAAAAATGTGTTTTTACATATAAATGTATATTGCATGATAATATATATTTGCGATTATAAACTTGACGATTTATAAAAAAGGCACATAGACAATTCATTATTCGTAAACCATCCATTTATTTACCCTTACTTACGGTAAAGGTATCTTAAAAAAATTCCGAGCTGACTACATTTTCAATTTTCTTTTATTGCCAGTTTTATAAAATTCAGAAACTTTAATGCACTTGAAATATATGTACAGCGATTCTTTTGCCTGTATTGTAATCTGTTTCCAAAAATTCTTCAGCAAATTCATGAGAAAATTTCTCCTGATCCTTGAGAAAATTCTTGAAAAAGACGAAACGAAGTATTTTCAACTGCGTTTTCAAAATAAGGAGTTGCATACGCTATTTGCTTCAGATCAAATTACAGAACGAGTTCAAATTTAAACAAAAGGAAGCACGTAACATCTATATTTTGCATGAATCAGAATTTTTATTGTCCTAATACTTAAGGTGGGTTATCTATTTTGTCAAATACTGTATGGGTATAGTACAAATATTTTATAATGCATTAATGGGTATATAAACCCTTACACACGGAATTATGAATGCAGAAATTGTTCTACATCATTAATCAGTTTCTTCACTGTCTAGACGTATATAAAAAATTATAATAATAGGTGATTTAGAAAAGATTTTCATTAAATTTTATTTAATAGCTCTTTTTCTAACATATTTACAAGTATAAATGGATTAATTAGGAAAGGGTGCTATTAAGAAAATATTATGATTCTTTATAAAAACAATGTAAATTAATATATTGTGATCCTATCTATAAATGGAAAGTTTTTTGTAGTCAAAAATTTTTATATGTAAAATATTTTTAGTAAGAAAAAATAATACCTTTGTAAATGGTTGAGAAAACTATCAATTTATAAAATGATTAGCTTCGACGTTTTCGCTATGCTTTCTTAATGCGATCAAGCGAAAGTATTATGTCATCTCAAAAGTTTCTTCCGTTCTTTTGCAAAAAATAAATCATGGAAACTTCGATAATGTCAATATTTTATTGAAGAACGCTTGTGCCAATGGGCTGAACTAACCGTTTTTTAATCTTTCCTGTAGTCCAACAAAAACTGTTTTGATTTGGTGGGAAAATACTTACCAAGAGGATTTTTTATGTCTCTTAAAGAGATCTTTTTTTATGAAGAGAATTTTTGAGAGAAATAAATAAATAGTCGTAAGGAGGATTGGTCAAAATGTCTCAGTCGAATGCAAGGAGTCTGTTTCTGACAGTCAAAGATTCATGTGGAATGGAGATGAAAGATAATATCTCCTTCATTTGCTATTTCGGAGTGTTTTATGGCTATTGCTACCTTCACTTCGTCTAGTTGCCAGTAGTAATTTTCAGAATTGATGGTCTGATTATGTGGAAGTCACTCCATAGTAGATACAATTTCGCCAGAGACCAAAAATTTCTTCTGTAAGAATTCATATTTGGCGACAGGAATGGGAACTTTATCTCATCTGGATCAGGGTTGTTAGCGTTCCTGGTTGTTGTGAAATATCCAACTTTTGTCCACGGGGAAAAATCGTTACAAAAAAAAAAATCTTTTTAATGTTAAAAATGTGATCTTAAAAGTTACTCGTCAACATATCATGCGCATGTCGGCCACTAGCAACTATTTTTACATTCTATTCACTTTAATATTTTTAAAAACACATTTTTTTCTTTTTTTGCAAATGTTTTCGAAGTGTGAATAAAAGATTTTTATTTAAATAAAATGGTGCTAATTAAATAAAAAATAACATATGAATTGCAAAAGAAATTTTAGGGACAATCTTTGTCTGGGTAAAACAAATACCTAGCGTTCAATTGAGATGTTTTAACGCACTCTCTCTACTCTTCGGACATTGCTTCATCCGATTTCTATTTGCTTTTTTCTCTCGAAAATTCTGTTCAACAAGTAAAAGATTAACTGTTTGAATGACATAAAAATTTTCCTCGGTTAGTATTTTCCAATCAATTTCTTATCTTTTTTTTATCTTTTTCTAAAGGCATTATAAGACTTATGGAAATATTAGAAGGTGGTTTGCAGAACAGAATAGCAAGCATATTCTTAAATAAAATCTCGCCGTTTTCGAAATTTGTTTGGCTTATTTTTGGACAAAAAAATAGAAGAAACTTTTGGGACAACCTAATATTTTACCGTCACTGGATAAAGGGTTAAGTGTGCTTTACTGAACACCTTTATACGAATAACTTAAACCAGGTTTTCACTCATTTCCAGGTGAAAGTTTGAAAGATTTAAAAAGACAAAACAATTTTCGAAGATATCGAACAAGGTGTCAATTGATTAAAGCAATAAAAATAGAAAGTTCTTTTGGTTGTAAATGCATAATCTATAACCTTTTAGAACGTTGAAATGCACAAATACGTACAATACCATGAAACAAACAAACAAACAAACAAAAAAACAACAGAGACGGCCGTTTTATGGATTCTTGGATCCCCTTACTCAGTGCGAGGGGGGGGGGAGGAATAAAATGGGTTCAAAGAACACCTCGGTTATAGCACCGAGTACTAGCTATTGAATTGACTGAATTGGCAAAAACAAGAGTTTATATATCCGAATGAAATGAAGTAATTAACAAGAAAACACTGAAAATTAGGAGTCACTACTCAGAATCACCCCACACTAGCGAGAGAGAAAAGGGGGCTAGTCATATCATTCACCAAGTAAGAAGAATTTTTATGTTTGCAATAAGCTACATAAAAGTCTAGACCCAAATTTGAATTACATTTTTGAATAATTTTAGCCTCTAGAAAATTAAACTGGTGGTTGGAATTCTAACAAGTTTAGCTATTTTAGATTTATGACATTCCTGTCATCTAACATAATTCTGGTGTTCTTTCAGATTAATTCTAAGAGCATGTTTCATCTGCTCAATGTAGAAGAGGTGTACTCACAAAAAAATCTATAAATGCCTCAGATATTATGGCCGTCAATTAAATCTTTGAGAATGGAGAAAAAAAATTCGAGAGAAAATAACTTTGAAACTAAACGTAATGAGAATATTGGAAATTTGCGTGTCTTAGGAAAATAAGGTAAGACAATAACATTTTTAAATTATTTATTGGAACAGAATCGGAGACTGTCGAAAGTTTAGATAACATACGGTTAATAATATTCAGGGTGAAACTACGATCGATGGCGACTGCTTTAATATAATTATTTTTATTGTTAAATAATTCAAAATTTGAACAATTTTTACGTTCATGATAAACAAGAGTATTTTCAGAGCTAATTTCTGATGTGGAGATGATTGGAACTATAATTGGGACAAACACACAGCAAAAGTTTTACGGTAAACTGTCTCAAAAAACTCACTATTTTGGCAGTTTTCCTTTTACATATCCTTTATCAACCCTTTCCCTCTCTGAAAAGCAAGAATAAACTTTTGTACTTTGTAATTTTAAAATTAAATATCCCCCCCCCCCCCTTAAATGAAATCTTTTATTTAATCCTGTATTTAATATTTTACCTCTGTACTTGTTCATCTCCTCCCCTCTTACATTCGTGTAAGTTAAATTAGTACCATTAAAATCCATTACCCTTAGTTAAATTAATACCATTAAAATTTTTCTTTACTTTATTATTTTCATGAAGCCAGATGTCCTACGATAAATCATATCTACTCCGCAATAATTCTTCCCAGAATTAAAGAAATAAAGAAAATAAATGAATCATTCCAACGACTGCATATTTACTATATTTGATAGCTGTTTCAATCTTAGACGGCTCTCATATTCCCACGAAATTTTGTAATTGTGTACTTACTTTATCATTCCTTCTTCTTTATACTTTATTTAAATTCTAAACATCCCATGAACAGTTAACGTTAAAATTCCCAAATTTTTGTGAGTTACGTAGCTTCTTACCCAAAGTTCTTTAACATATTTCTAAATAGCATATGTAATGCCTTTTGCTATCGACATTCTTCATTACAAATATGGAGTTTTCGTATAACCCTAGAAACCGCTATCAGTGTGATTTAACTTTGTTCAGTAACTTTTAATTCAAAGAGCGATATATTTTGTCTGCTTCTGGCATCAACGCCAAAACTTGTTGTTTGGTCTCTGTTATCTCTGAGAACTGGCGGAAGAATGTACTTTGTAACATTCACTGCGCTATACTCGCGAATGTAAACGGTCATGGAAATCTGGTGCGCTCCTTCGCCGCGCCGCTCTCATTATCTACACTGTAAAAAAAATCTGTAACCTTAGTAATCTAAATTAACCGAAATCTCTTATGCTTACTAAAATTTTATGTGTACACTGTACAAGAAAATGATGTCAATCTACAAAACTTGTAAGCAAAACTAAAACCATCTGTAACTTTACAAAAGAATTTACTAAAATTTTGGTAACTTTACTAAAATTTTATCTATAATGCTCGTTATCGTTACTTAAAAAGTTCTTGGAATACGATTTCCCAAAAAAATTCTTAGTAACCTTAAAATTTGTTTGATTCAAAGTGCAAATCTGTATCTGTTACATGAATTTTTATTGTTGCCGTTACATAAAAAGTTCTTGGAATACAATTCTACTAGAAAAAATTTTGTAACTTTCCCAATTTTTTTTTACAGTGTATACTAACACCTGATTTCATATGGATACTTACAAAACTGCTTCTAGAATGTATTTAAAATAAATGTAAAAGTTCCCTCAATGTATGTTGGAGTTTGTTTGTTTTTACAAGAACCTGGGCACTCAAAATACCTTTACAATTACGAAATACCAATGCATTCATAGGCGTAACTTGGGCTCTAAAACTAGGGGGGGCAAAAGTTTTGAAGTACTTTTTTAGAAAATTATAATTCCCCCCCCCCCCACTCCTTCGTCTCCAATCATCGTGTGCCCGCAAATACACTTAAATATTTTTAAAATTTAATATTTAAAAAAAAATGTTCAGTCATGTACGAAAAAATAAGAAAAAAAATCCGAAATTAGTAATTTTATGTCTTTAGAAAGATATTTTAAAATATTTCAAAACTGTTTATCTCTTATGTTTGATGCACTCCGGATGTTCAACCGGAAAAAAGTTCAAACAAACTTAATAAAAATTTGTCACAGCCTTCTAGATATCTGCACAGGCCGGAAATTCTGGACCCAGGCCGGTCCGAACAAAAGTTATTTCGGCCCGCCACGGTGTAAAAATTAAAATTTCGTCCAGAGCCTGGCCCAACTCGAAGAGAAATCAGTGAAAGATGGCTGTGCTTGATCTGGCCAGACTCGATTTCTACAAAAAATTTGGATTTTACTTAACATACAATAAAGATTCTTTTAAAAGGTACTGCATACATATATTTATGCGATAAATTGACAGTATATTTTTAAATGTTTATGTGCAAGACAAACAATACACAAAAGCAACAATAACGATTACTTAAATTCTTAGACGTTTCAACATTTAAGTAAGGTGTGGAGTTATGTATGACGGCCGATTATCTGCATGTTCGATATAGGCCCTAAGGTAAGTGCCCTTCGTCAGGGTTTTTCTAAGGGAATCTAACCCGTATTTACGTAAGGTTCAAAGGAAACCGCGAAAACTTCGAACGATTAGATCGACGGGCGCGATTGAGATCGAACCCAGGGCCTGACTAATGCAGGGGCATGCGGGGCAATTGCCCCGGGCCCCCCGGCTTGAGGGGGTCCCCCAAGGAGAGAAAAGTTTGTCCTTAAAAGAGTGACAAATGATAAAAAATGGCGAAATCTGACTAAAATTCTTTTTTTTTTCAGATTTAAGGGGCCTTTTTTCTCCTATCTCTTCTGTTTGAGTGCCCCACGCTCCCTTAAAGTACTAGTTAATTATAAAAAGAAGCTAATAGTTAAAATTATCTATCTTCTGCTAATATGTATATATATGTGAATAGTATTTGGTACGAAATTTATACATATATATAATAGGTTTGAATTTTAATTTTAGTCACTTGAGTATAATTCACGAACAGTTTTAAGTTAGAAGGGGGTCCACCTAATGATGTTTGCCCCAAGGCCCCCCACTGTCTAAGTCGGGCCCTGATCGAGCCCATCACCTCTCGTCCACCAGCTTCGAGAGCAGAAAGTCTCAGCTATTGGTGGAGCCATTTAAATAAGGATTCGTAAAAAAATAATGTAGTTTAGAATAAAAGAACAAAAGGTGGGTTAAAAATAGCGTAATTTTTGAAGCATTATAATAAAAAGTAGATTTGTGAAAATATTTCTCTTATTTGAAAAAAATATTCCATTTATTAAGGCTATTCTCAAATCCAAAAGAGCTACTTTCTTGAATTCATTTCTTTTCGGAAACGCATAAGATTGGCAGGTTGCACAGTTCTTATTCAGAAACTGTGTAATCAAATGGCGTTATCCATTTTTTTGATAAAGACAACGTATCTTTGAGATAATAGTGATAAAAGTTTGAATCGAATTTTCAGAAGCGACATCACTGGAAACTGTAAAAACCTGAAGCCGTACAAATCTCTTAATTGCCGACAAGTAATTTATTAATCAAAAATGAAAAATGATAATTGATTCCAAATCCTTTCAATAGTCAAGCTTCTCAATTTATTTATTAATTTCAAACGAGATTTTAAACCTTTGCTATTAGAAGTTAGCCAGAAAATACGTCAAAACTTCGCGTTATGGAGCAGTGAATTTGAGAACCACGTTTAGATATATTTCCAAAGATTTACGTTAACGGAAATTCATTATCGCTATCATATTTTTTTTACAAAACATATTACTTGTCCTATACTTCCTAAGAATAATTAAGTTCAGCTCCAACTCGGATCGACTGTGTGGGAAAAACAAGCAAGACTGATGTCAGTACGGTATAAGTCTGCTGAAGATAAATAAATAAATAAATAAAAATAAGGTAAAATAAATTGTCTCAGATACCATGTCCGATGCCGGTCTCTACAGCGGACATGTTATATTTTCGAACTTGTTATTAATGTTGTCGAACTATCATCGGCTTGTGACGCACATTTGTACTTATTCTCGCAAAAGTCTTATTCAATGAAAGTAGCTGATATTTTATCGGCTTTGCGTAAACTTTTGTATCGGGCTGGTAGCCCTGACATTTTTTTCTCTGCCCAGCCTAACCCAGTTGGTCCGTTTGATTGTTTTGTTGACCCATTGGAAAATTTGCTCTTATTCCGCCAGCCCGAATGTCCTGTATGAGGCTCGGGCAAAATCCGGCCCCATACTTTCGAAGGTTTTATTTAATGGTGGTAAGGAGAGAGGGAGGAGGTTGAGATAAATATGCTTAAACTTTTTATTCCAGAACGGCAACAGATAACAATATTTTATTAAAAAAAAAAAAAAAAACTTTAGTTAACGTTTTGATTGGAATGAATCAGAAATTTTTGTTTTACGCCTTATTAGGATATACGAAATAATTTTAGATTAAGAATGTAAAAATTAATAATGTCTTGAAATTAAAAAAAATATATATTAATAATTGCACCACTTCACATTGTTTCAAATGAAGAAAGACAAAAACAAAAAAGTAGAGTATCGGTTAACGATTATGAAATATTTTCCCACACTTACTAGAACACTGTTAAAAAAAAGTTTTTTTTAACAGTTTTTTTTTTTTTTTACAATGAAGTCAATCCAAATTAAAAATTTAGAAACATGGAACGCAGTTATAAATCTATTTTCAAGAATTTCTGTCCATAGAAAATAATGTATGTGAATTATTTTTCACAACTATGTACATGATCTATAGAGCTAAGTATACAGCATAAGTGAAACTGAAGCAAAAATTTAAATCAAGTTGAAAAACTCATAAAACAAGTAAAAAGGTTTTCTGTGGAATTACTATTTAATAGATGTCAATGTATCAATAAATGAAAAATAGTCAAATTTGGTTAAGCGGAAAAACGTATAAAATAGTTGAAAATACATGTATTTTTTTAAATATGTCCATGGACGTCAATGTGATTATTTTTTCATCGAAATTTTTACACATTTTATTTTGTAAAAAGTGCCTCTATTCGTCGGAACGTTTCGGCATTTTAATAGGTGATTTAAATTTAGTCTTCAGTCTGCACAGATGCTCTAAATCATTGTGTCGAAATGCGAAAGTTTAGGCAGTTTACTGAAGAAACAAGTCGGAAATTGCACGTCAAGAGTATCAAATGAGGTGCATTCATACCAGGGTTAGCACGGTTTAAACCAATAGGTTCTAACCATGATTTAAACCACAGTTTAAGCTAATTTTTAGCCAAATAGATGTAAAAATAAATGTTTTGTCGAAATTTAGTCAGGCCGCGCTCGGACCGAGATTTAAATTTTTTTCCGTGTCGGGCCGAACTTTTAACTTTTTTCACGGGCCGGACCAATATTTTTTGTACGTGTCGATCCGGGCGCTTGCCGAACTTTTAAATTTTATATCGGGCCGGGTCGAATTTTTATTCCTATCAGTCGGATCGGGGCCCGGACCCGAAAATTTCGGTTCGTGCAGACCTCTATCGTTGAAGACTCTAGTCCCTATATGTATGTAACCTCGCGAAATTTCATTGTTCTACATAAGACCATACAATTATAAGTGCTCCTCCGGAAATTTTCCATAAACGATTTTTTTATAGTTCTTAGCGATCCCGCTTACACGCATTTTACTATATAAGATTACTGTACTTATTTAATTCAGAAAAACGCTATAAGAGGGCATTTCAAGTGTAAGTGACCAAAGAAAAATTCAGTTTTAGACAATTTTCCTTCTTACCAGGTATATTTGTATATTATTTCTTTCGTAAGAAATATTAATATTTTCCTTTATAAAGAGATACATTTGTATACAAATTATTGTAATTTTTATCTTCCGATTGAGAAGCTACTGTTCTTCCTTTACAATATCCCTGTCTCGCTTTTTGTGACAATGGACCACACAAGGAATCAGGTTCAGAATCAGACACTCCGGACAATTTCTTCAGACGTGTTGGCGATATCGGTATATTCAAGGAAAGCTCGATATATTCGAGAGACCTGGGGGGTCAGGAAGTTAAAATATCGTGTTATATTATCCTAAGGAAAAGGACAATGATCAAAGTCAAGACGCAGTAATCATGATATCTTCTCTCACGCTTGTATCCAAACAAACATCCCTGCTATATAAAAAGGGGAAATAAAGTCTTTTTACTTTGTACAAAAAAAGGAGAGAAAAAAAGGAGAGGAAGAATATTTTTACTGCAAATGTTATTATGGCAGGAAGTTTATAATAGAAATTACTTATGTAAACACGACAAACATTATTTATGACTTTTTTTTTTATTTATCCAAGATAGAATATAAATCATTAAATTATAGAGGGCGAAAAAAAGGAAAAAAATACAAATATGTTTTTTAACTAGAAAACAAGACAAAAAACTGGAGGGGCAAAACCCATATCTTGCTCCTGCACTTAAAAAACTGGAGGGGCATATCCCCCCCCTTGCCCCCGTCAGATTACGCCCATGAATGCATTCAATAAAGCTAAATGTTATTGTGTTCAAATTCCAAAGGTAAACTGGATACATGGATCAATGGAATTTAACATATCAAATACAGCGTTAATGTTATATTTAAAAAATCATGTAAAGCAAAAAAATTAGTTACGTAACGTATACAAAATGGAAACTATGAGTAAAAACTGTTGTTTGCGGTCATGCAGACTAATGTTTTTTTTTTCTTCTCACAGTTTAACTTGTAATTTTCTGTTTAACTTAGACACTCGTGAAATTTACCAATGGTTTTCCATACGTATTTGTTTTAGTGGAGATAGGACAAAGCCCCACAGTAATGGGGCAATAATAGACACTGCGTATCTTTGCACCACCACTGCGTGCTTTTACCCCAACCGATGCGATGGGGCAAAGATATGCAGCGCAATGTTTTTTTAAATTTTGCAATTTCTTACGAAATTATAATTTGACAGAATATCGGTTGATAGTGGCACGTGACTAAGGTTCTAATATAACATTTTAATCATTTATCAGATAAGTTTAGGCCAACGTGTTCCTAAAAATCCAAAATTTATGGGAAGTGCGAAACTTTACCTCCGCCTACGCTATTATAAAAATGTACGAAATCTTCTAATTTAAATTTCGATAAAAATCTCAAATGAAAATTTACGGTTTATTTTTCTAATATATTAGAATTATATCCAAATTGTCGTAAAATTTCAAGGATATTGATAAACAAATATCACTTACTTTTAAAGAAACTATAATATTTCTCTTTTTTGTATTTATATATATATACACAGAATGATTCATAACTATCGAAAAAATACGCTACTTCCTTTAATATAATAATACCTGAGAGCAAAAAGACTGCATTTACATCTGATATAAAGAGAAGTTGTCTCTAACGTATTTTTTCTTTCTTATGTGATTTTGTCTTAAAAAAATTACAGTATAGCATTTTTCAAAGTTTCCAACACATATAAAATGGATTAACCATATTAAAGGGTAAGTGATGCATTTACATATAAATAGAGATTCATTAATAAAATAAATACATATAAAGAAGCGCTTTTGGAGCTTCTTTATAATAATGAAAATTATAAGCATGAAAAACGGAACGCTGTAAGTATTTTTGGTTGGAACTCCTCCATATTAAATAATTTTTAATCATATCGAAGTAATAAAAACTATGTGGAAATTTAAGGCCAATCCGGGCTATGATTTTAACATTTTTACTGGCCTGTCCGAACCTTTTTTTCCCTAGGATTGCTTTGGAATCAGACCTTGATATTTTCACCGTCCAGACCTTTAGTGCAGACCATCTGCATAATTTGAAATCAAGTTTAACGTAAAATATATGCACTTCTATTTTATGTCCAAAGGAAACGCACCGTCTTAAATCTACTTTTAATAACGTACAATAAGTGGATGATCCCTTTCTTGCTTTCAAAATGAGTGAAAATTTAATCGCTCAGAGGCATGGTTAAGTGGTGTAAGTCACGAATTTTGGAGAATTAGGGATTTCAATATATCTCTGTGAGATTCGTAGATGTAGATTTTTTTGCTCAATTCAGGAATGGATAAGGAAAAATTTCCTAATAGGAAACTTTACCCTTCCGGGGAGGGTATAAAAATTAATTTTTGCATTTTTTCAAATAGACCTCCCTCATAGATTTGCAATTTATTTCGTCAAACGTTGCACCTTTTTTATGAAACTTTGCAATTGGAAGTGTGTGCCTAGGGGCAATAATTAAGGAGATAGCCTACTGTTTCGATATTTATGAATCAGCTTGTTAATATACACTGCTGGAAAAAATTTTAAGGCTACATGCTAGTTTTGGTTTTTTGAATAAAATTCGGAAGAGTCATATATCTTGGTTTTTGATACAAATGTTTGATATAATAAGTGAAAAAAATTAAATGAAACCGTTAAAAAGTACTTTTTTCGACAAGCGTTAAAACTTCGTAATACATATTAATAAATGGAAATAAGTTTAAAACCAGTATCTTCTTTTAAATATAGCATGATGAGATGACGTCGTGGCTGCATTATTTTATGTGGGACTCATCTGTGATGATGTTTACAGGCTAGTAGTTGTTAACAAGGGCGGCGCCAGAGTTTGCCCGACGGGGGGGCACTATATCCCCGACAGGGGGGCCAGGTTAATAATATATATTAGAGGTCCCCGCGTATGGGTCCGGGGGCTAAAAAACTGCATGGGCAAAAATTTTAGGCGCAGGCCCAACCGGTTTGTACTAAATAGATAAATGGTCCGGTCGACATAAAATTTTAAAAGTCGGCCTGATTATAGCTTGACCCCCCCCCCCCCCCCAAAAAAAAAAAGGTTAAAATCTCGGCCCGCCCGACTCTATTTCTACAAAACGTGAATGTTTACTTCGATATGGTTATAAAATGTTTGGAAGAGGAGTTATCATAAAAAATAGTCTTTTTAAGAAGTGTTCTAGGCGGGCAATAATTATTTATTTTGAATGAATGTCGATTTGCATGTAAATTTTTCAATTATCATTCAGTTATCGTTAATCCTTATATCATGTATTGGAGACTTGAAAATAAAAAAAAATGCCACACAATAAAATCTTCCAAGACGAAACCGCATAATAACAAAGAAAAACAAGTTGGAAATTGCACGTGAAGCGTAGCAAATTAGGTGCGTTCGTACGATAACGAAGTTTTAAAAATATTACTTTCATATGTCAATCTCATAAAATTGTAAATAGTGAATTACAATTAAAACGCTCATCAAACAATGTTCTTCCTATACCATTATATAATGTAATACTTTTGTGTGGCCTTGTAAATCAATAACAAATGTTCTTTGCACCACAAATTATGTATGATGTATATTATAATATGTACTTTATAGTTGCATATAAATTTTATTAAGTTCGTATGAGTGTAACACGATTAAAATGCATTTGAAACATTTTTCCCATTGACCGTAATGTAACGGAATACTTTTGAGTGTCCCTATAATTGATCTATAAATCCGATTTTCATAAAATTTGAAATAACTCGACAAAATTATGTAATAATTATGTAGTTTAAATTTCAAACGTATAGAATATATTTGAAACTTTTTCCTAATTGACCATAATGTAACTGAATAATTTTGATTGCGCCTGTAATTGATCTATGCACACGATTATCAAAATATTTGAAATAACTCGACAGAATTATGTAATAATTGCGTATTATAAATTTCAAACGATTAAAATGCATTTGAAACTTTTTTCCCCATTGACCGTAATGTAATGGAATACTTTTGATTTCCCCTGTAATTGATCTATGCATCCGATTTTCATATAATTTGAAATAACTCGACAAAATTATGTAATAATTATGTATTTTAAATTTCAAACGTATAGAATATATTTGAAACTTTTTCCTAATTGACCATAATGTAATTGAATACTTTTGATTGCCCCTGTAATTGATCTATGCACACGATTATCAAAATATTTGAAATAACTCGACAGAATTATGTAATAATTGCGTATTTTAAATTTCAAACGATTAAAATGCATTTGAAACTTTTTTCCCCATTGACCGTAATGTAATGGAATACTTTTGATTGCCCCTGTAATTGATCTATGCATCCGATTTTCATAAAATTTGAAATGACTCGACAAAATTATGTAATAATTATGTATTTTAAATTTCAAACGATTCGGTTGGGTAGTTTTTGCGTTGTTATATGCGGACGGACAGACGGACGGACAGACGGACGGACTGAACGACAACTATAGGTGCTACGTATTATATAATTACGAACGCACCTAAAAAGAGAGAGAGCTATGGTATTCATTTTGAATCAACAAATTTTGCGTTTAAGGAGACTCTTCACTCCCTTGTAAGCACCCGCTCTATCTTGTTAAACACAGATTATTTTCAAATTTCTCGTTTTCATTTTTAAAATTTTTTTTTTCTTACATAGGACAGCTGAGCTTGCTCTTTAATATGGCTATGTTTCAATTTTTCGATTTCGGTTGCAGACTTTTTTATTTAATACTTTCGCTTTCGGAAATGGTTTTGAAATTGATAGTACTTTTTTTGTGTCACATGCAGGTTTTATTTCACAGGTTTTACTGTATTTAAATTTTACTGCCTAAAAATCTACTATTCTATAAAAATAATAAATTCTAAAATTTAATTATAGAATAATGGGATGTTAAACTTATAAAAATGCATACTTTTTCGTAAAAATGTTTGGACCGAGCCAAATTTCACTGACTTTTGTCGTCTCAAGTCGTTCCATGAGGGCGATTTTCATACGGACTGGATCGAAACTGGGACTAAAAATTTCGACTCGTGCTGCCCTAGGAAGAAGGAAGTCAGTCCCATTTTTTTTTTTTTTTAGTATAAAATGTGTTGTGCTATTCTATATTCAATAGGTGCAGAGATAAAAAAAAACTTCGGGAAAAAAACACAGCATAAAAAACACCATCTTTAGGGCGATATACACAAAAATGTCATCCATATTAACTGAATATGATGAAGTTTGATAAAATTCTGTGTTTAACTTTTTGAGAAATTAGCTCTCACAGTCTCACGGCACACCTGCCAACTTTAGATTTTTAACAATTAAATAAATGTATTATAAAACAGAAAATTATTTAGAAAGGTAACCTTTTACGTGGTAGTTATTTCATTTTAATTTGATTTGTAAATATGATCATTTTGATTTTTGGAAAAAAAAAGTGATGCGTTCTTGTTACGGTAATTATTAAAAATAAAGCATAACAAAACCACCCCTGAATGATGCATGACAAATTTTACCAGCATTAATTTATTTGACGGTCTAAAAAAAGTATGAAATTGGATTAAATTTTGTGCATTAATATTTTAGACATATTTATATCGCAAATCATGAAGTTTCTATGAGTACTTCTATGTTTAACTTTGTACCAATTCTGCAGAAAATAAAATTTAAATTTTATTAAAAATAAATAAATAAATAAAATAAAAAACTTTCTAAATGCGTCATTTTCAATGTGCTAAAATATGCATTACCACAATTGCCAGTCTTAAACTGGAAAAAATGTGAAGGGAAGTTACGCAATAAATAAAAAGAATATTGCCCAGTTAAACTGATGGCATTGAGCTCACAGGCTACGCATACTAATTGTACATTACAGCCTTGTATTTTCGTTAATTCCGTTCGAAAAAAAAATTAAGAAGGGGAAACAGCTCTCCCCTTTCTCCTTTTTTTTTACTTTATCATTGAACCTCCTAAACTATCAAGGACATGCTTTATCATATTAAAAAATCCATATCCAAAATTCAGAGCAAATCGGATAATTCTTAATAAAAACCCATTTAGCATTTATATAATTTAAGAGGAGTTATTCCCCTCTCTTATACTTAACCATTAAACTTCCAAAACTATTCAGAGATTTGAACGAAATCTGACAATTCTGATTGAAAAATCCATTTATGCAAGTTAAGGGGAGGGGCATTAGAACCCCCGTTCCCCCTGTTTATATTTATTCAATGAACACCTAATAACAACCACGGACTCGCCTCATCAGAATGATCCTATATCTAAATTTTGAACGAAAACTGTTAATTCTGCATGAAAATTCCGTTTATATCAATTAAGGGGGGGGGCATGAGCTCCCCGTTCCCTCTGTTTATACTTATTCAAAGAACACCTAATAACAGTCACGGAATCGCCTCATCAGAATGATCCTATATCTAAATTTTGAACGAAAACTGTTAATTCTGCATGAAAATCTCGTTTATATCAATTAAGGGGAGGGGCATGAGCCCCGTGTTCCCCCTGTTTATACTTATTCAATGAACACCTAATAACAGCCACGGTATCGCCTCATCAGAATGATCCTATATCTAAATTTTGAACAAAAACTGTTAATTCTGCATGAAAATCCCGTTTATGTCAATTAAGGGGGGGGGGCATGAGCCCCCCGTTCCCTCTGTTTATACTTATTCAATGAACACCTAATAACAGTCACGGAATCGCCTCATCAGAATGATCCTATATCTAAATTTTGAACGAAAACTGTTAATTCTGCATGAAAATCTCGTTTATATCAATTAAGGGGAGGGGCATGAGCCCCCCGTTCCCCCTTTTATACATATCGAATGAACTCCAAAAACTAATCAGGGAAGCGCCTTATCATGATATACCTATATACAAAATTTCAAGTGGATTCGATATTTTTATCATGAGTTATCGCGTTACTCACGTACGAACGTACATACAGAACGGACGGGCACATAAGCTCTCAGGCTATGATAGCCTGTGAGCTAAAAACATTGCCATATGCGCTTTTTAAAGTTGTCCTATTTTCCGTATTTTTCATTAACAGGATCGGAAAAGATCTCGACCGGTCCGAATAATGAAAATTCTACTGTATTTATTGCTGAATGCAAAAATATAAGCGATAAGCTACTATAAACATTAGTTAAATTATTATTATCAATAAAAGTACGAATTCTGCGTATAAAGAAATTTTAAAATTAAAACACTCGGTTAAAAATATCAAATCACATATAAACGCAAATAAATAAGAAATCATTTGGATTTACCCGTATAAAAGTCTTGTAACTTTTGATATACAGCAGAGATAAATTAAAGTTGCTATCTTCATAAAAAGAAGGAACTCATACAATATTCATAAATAGTAGAAATGATAGTTATAATGCAAAATTTACAATGTCATAAATTCCTTTTTTTCATGATAATTTTTTTTCTTTAAAACTTCATTGTAGCATTGTTTTTACGGTTACTGTCTGATTAATTATGTGAATTTTGTATAAAAAATGCATTAAACAGATGAATAATAATTTAAAAAATCATATTTCTATATATCAAAATAAAAATACTAGGTCAGGGAAAAAAAAACTCCTTGTATCTGTGGTCAATGAACAATTGATGAAAATGGAGTACTACATCTATGTAACTCTTGAAATATCCTTCCGGTCTATCACAATACACGTGTTTTTTGGTAATTCCCATAGCAACATTGAGATATATAAATGTTATTTTTACAACCAATCAGCAAGAATACGTCTGCTGAAGCTAAACAACATTATTCACCAATCTCTTTATTCCAATTGTCGAAAAGTTTGTTTTATATTAACTTGCACATCAGAATTTGAAAACTAGTCAAAACAGAAGGTTTGTATTTCCTTTTAGTGAATCGCAGCTGTTATTTGCGATTTAAACATCCTAGACTAAAATCTAAGTAAGAATACAAGTATAAAGAAACAGCATATTTACTAAGAACAAAACTTGAAATTTCTTCATATCTTTTTTCGTTCCATATGAACTACGTTTCTACGTTAAATATTAGTTTTCTTTATTTGAATTGAATATATTTGCCGGAGGGAAATTAATTAGTCGAACTATAATTTTGAATTATATTATTTTATAAATACAGCATTTTATTTTTTTCATTATTTTCTATTTTTGTCATTTTTGAGAAAATGTAATTATTATTCCATACACGCTCAAAAAACTTTTCGCCAAAAATAAAATATACAGACAATAAGTTGCCAGAACGCACATGTTATTGGAATGGATTTTTCTATTACTTGAAGAAATGTTGGTGATTTCATTGTAGAATTTCAAAAAAATTTGAGATTCGGTTGACGAACTTTTCATTATTTTGAGAGAAAATAGAGATACGTAAAAAAATCAGTTTTGAATAGAAAAATCTAGTGCAAAGTGTTGCTGCTCAGTAAACTGAGCTGTCTTTTGATTCAACAAAAATGCAACTTTAGATATTGGAGGATTTCAGGTAGTTTTAGCATTAGATTAGATTGATGAATTTTCTGTATTTTCGAGAAAATGTGTAAATTAAAACAGATTTTTTTAGCTGTAGTAGTAACAATAAAAATAATAGGAAAAACATCTTCAATTTCCATTTTGTTTTAGAGTGTATATTGATCGAATGCAGAAAATGCGATGTTTCTAACTTTGATAAAATACAAAATTTAAATCTGAAACAAAAACTTAAATACAAAATTCCCAAATTAAAGACAAAAGATAAATGTAAATGAAGTGAAAATTTGTAAAATAGTTGGAAATCTAAAAGTGCGTTATTTTAATATTAGCGAAAAGCGACCCGCAATTAAAAATATATCCAAAATTTCTCGCTCCGAGTCCGTCGTGTCAATGTCGAAATGTCCCTGTGATTTGAAGAGACTTTTCTATTATTTTAAGCAATTTCTGCCTTTTGATTGCACATTTTTCGAAAATTTTGATCTTTGATTTTTATTTCTTACGTATATTTAGATAAAACGGTTTTATAAATTCCGTTTCTAATACGAAAAGGTACTAAGCAGCATGGCTGCCATAACACTCATGTAAATTTATGGATATATTGCTTTAGCTATGAGTATTTCAGGTAATTGGTGGTTTTTACGAATTTTTGTGGGAGGGGAGGAGTAGAAATAGCAAAATTAAAGTGCATGAAAGCAAAATTTAAAGCAAATTTTTCTGTTTTAATGGAATATAATCAAGGTAAAAAATAGTTGAATTCATGGATTATTTTGCGAGCACAGAGTCCTCCGTGGCTTGGGTTATATTTGGGTTATATCCGATCTGAACTAATTAATCCTATATCCATTCAAACTGAACCAGTTTTTAAAAAGTAAATGACCCGAAATCAACAAACTTCGACCTAAAAGTATTCAATTCGAACCTAATCCCAACTCGAAATGCAAGAGAAAATTGAAAAAGAAAATTCCAACTTGTAAAGCAATAAGGGAAAAATAGTCTAGACTAATACCTCCAATATCAATTATATATTTTATTAGAAAAATTACTGTATCTATATATGCACTCATTGACATTCAAATAATATAATTTTATATTTTAAAATACATTTTGGCGATACTTTTGAGAAATGATGTAGAATCGAACCCATACGCTAAAACAATTAAAACTAACCCGACTCGAAAATAGAAGTCAATCCGAACCTCTCCGAAAAAATATTAACTTTAGCCAAATCCGACTCAAATCGCCAGTCGAGTTCGGTTTAATTTCCCAAGGTGATGCAGGATTCTACCCGAAACGCAATCTGAGTCCGACATCTCCACATCTCGATCTGAATCCGAAATATTTCAACCTCAACTAGACCCCATCCGTAAGACCCAAAGACCGTAACTGATGAAAAAATATATCCATACTGTAATGCAATCATGTAAAAATATATCTACAACTATATCTCCAGTATCAGTTTAAACTTTTAAGTAAAAAATCAATATATAAACTCATTAACATTCAATATATTTATTTTTTCAACTTAAAATAAATTTTGTATTCTTTTGAGAAATCGATCTTGAATCAAAAACCATAAATGTCAACATCCAACACGAACACTGTAAAAAATTTTGGTCAGAAAACACGGTGGTTATACCGTCAACTTTGTGACACTTCCTTTTACCGTAATTTTACTGGACGGTATATATACCGTAAAATACTTAAATTACATGTACCGTAATTTAACTGAACATAAATTAAAACTTTTTGTGGTATATGTACCGTAAAATATTTAAAGTATATGTACCGTAATTTAACTGGACGGTATAGGTACCGTAAAATATTTAAAGTACATGTACCTTAAAAAAATATTCTTACAGCAGTTGTACCGTAAATTAAATATATGGTATATGTACCGTAAAAAATATTTATATAACATATATACCGTAAATTAAATGTGTGGTATTTGTACCGTAAAATCATTTGTAATCAGTATGTGTACCATAAATAAAATATACGGCATATATACTGTAAAAATACAAAATGATCAAAAAAAAATCTCCCACATTTGACAGAATAAAAAAACACAAATTACTCCAATGAGAAACTTATTTGTTAAAAATATAGAATAAGTATGACGAGAGTTTAAAATGACTATTTTTCAGAAATGACGTCAGAAAAGTGTCTTACCAAGCATCATTTCTAAAACATAGTCATTTTAAACTCTTGTCATCCATTGTATATTTTAAAACAGACAAGTTGCTCTTTACAGTCCTTTTTTGTTTTATATTATCCTGTCAAACATGGGATATTCTTATGTGTTATTCTCTAATCAGAATCGCCGAATATGCGTAGTGAACACAAAGTCTTACTTATTATAAAAGTTTATTTTGGCGGAAAATATTAGATATGTGAGGATACATTAAAAAAAATTTAATAAGATATTTGATAAAACATTGAACATTTGATAAAAATTTTAATAAGACCATTTGAGGGTCACAAAGTTGTGCAAAGATATGTATACTGGTAAAAAATATATATATATATATATATTATGTTTATTTTTTATAAATGTTAAATTTTCTTTATTTGTTAAGGAAGTTTTTTTTTGTCATCATGTACAATTGTTAAAAAAAAATTGCAAAATGTAACTAAAACGATGAATTGCGCAATTATACTTACATAGCTGCCAACTTCTACACCTTTTTATACATTTATTTTTCATACCATTTTTTTAAAACAGCTACTGCTGTTACATTTCAGGTTTAAATATATAACAAAAATTATTATTTTAAAATAGAGGTATAAAAATGCTATAAAAGTAGTATGCACTTAGAGAATTAAGAAAAAATTACAAAAAAGTGTTTACATATGTGAGCGCTGTGATAATGTGAGATGATATCTGATAAAATAAAATGCTAATATTAAATTTCTTTCTTACATTACTATAAACTATTAAAACATAAAATAATTAATAGATCTTATATTATTTTTATTAAATAGTAACAATTTTAAAATTTTATTAAATATTAACAAATAATTCAAGAATACTGACAGACGAAAAATTATTTCACACTTCTTTTGTTGTTTGAAAGTCATAATTATAAAAACTAAAGGATCAGAAAGGCGTAAAAAGAATACAAATCACATAAATTTAAAAAAAATAAAGTAAAATTAATAAAAGTGGTCAAAATTATATATATTAATATTCTTGTTACTTACTTGGAAATTAGGATTTTTTTTTCTCAACACACAAATCTAAATTTTCTTACATTCAGTTAAACGGGGTTCGGTTCGAACGGGGTGTTATCCTTAATGGTTTTTTTCCTGATATTTATTTGCAAATAGATATATATAATCTTATATGATTTTGGAAAAGAATTCTGAAATAAAATTAAATTTCTAGCGTACGACGAAATAGAGTTATTTTTCTTTTCTTAGAGAAGTTGAAATTTTATGCAGACTGGAGTGTTTAAATAAGATATATGCACCAGGTAACAAAAACTAATCTATCCAACGAGTGGATAAGATATGCAAACTTTAAAAGAAAGAAATTTTTTCTACATACCGACACCACATTGATTTATGCGAATTATGGGTTAAGAAAAAGTCGTTACTCTGTTTTTTTTTTCATTCGTAGTGCAAGGCAAAAGGTAAATGAGGAATGATGTAGTCATTTGTTATAATAGCATACAATTGTGAATGAAAAAATATAACGGATCGGCGGGGGGGGGGGATGACACCATGGTGGCTGGGGGTAACACAATTCACATCCGTCCCGGATGTCACCTATCCTAGCTACGCCACTGAGATGCAGCTATATTCTGTTGAAAAAAGTTGCTGATCAACATAAACCTAGATTTGTATTAAAAAAATTGTTTACTAAAAAAAGTAAAATTGCTTCATTTAATTTTAATGTTTGATGTATATTAATGACTTGTTTACGTGTAGCTGTAATAGTTCCCTGTTTAGAAAACCTAATATTATATATTATCCATAATTTAAACTAAACTTAACAGCAGCACTGTTGTTTATATAAAAAGTTTAACATAAAAAAAATAGTGGAGAGGAATGGGACAGTCTAGCAAAAGGAGGAAAGTCAAATTCCTTCTATTAAATAAGATAAGTGTAAATTGCTAATATTATGCAAATATTCTAATTAAAAGTATTAAATTTAAAGAGAAATAGTTGAAATGTTGAACAGAAAATATTCTAAAACGTACAGATGTCAGTTTCCTATTTTTTAAAAAAAATTAATCCAACGCGCACTTTTCATTAACAAGTGATTTATTTTTCATTACTTAGGTAGTGTAGACAAACAAATGAATTACATACTTTAAAGACAAAGAAATTTAAAATATATATAGTTCAAATTATTTATCTAATTATGTAAGTTATAGGAAAAAAAGAAATATAACCGAATAACTCACTTTAATTTGATCGCAAGCTCCCATTGCTCCACATCAACAAGTTGACACCATTAGGTTGGTTGGTTGGCAAACACTGAGACTTATGCTACTAGCCGTAAAGGAGGCTTTTAACTCGAAAATCTGATACCAATACTTCCGTCGAAAACAAACTTTCGTGTACTGCATTATCTTACCTATAATCTACACATTTTCATGGAAAATGTTTTGATTAGTCAATAATTACGATGGTTTTACTAGAAACAAGAATGATAATTTTTTTTATTAGGGGCTGTATATATATAACATTATTATTTTTGGGGAGAGGGGTTGTCTGAAAGATAATATCGTAAGATATCTCTAGGGAGAGAAAGGGGGTTGCTTTCTGATATTGATATCATTTTTGACCCAATCAAAACTTTTTTTTTCTTTGTAACGTGGCTTTTTGTTGAAAAAAATTACATTATGTTTTTTTAAAAATTCAGTTATCAATTTTTATGAAAATACAAAGCTATCATTAAAATCACTAAATTATAATAAAACTATCTAATTCTAAAATATGGCATACCCCAACGTTTTGACATTCCTATTCATCTTCATATGTGTATGCATATATAAACATGGATCGAGAAATCTTATGTGAAGTTTATTAGAAATGCAGCTTGTGTTTTCTAATAAATAAAAGCGAAAAATGTTATCCACTTGTTCTGTTGATAAGAATTTCTACGTCTCCCCCCCCCCCCCCTCATTCCTCCTTCGTTCGAAAGGCAAGTTCAACAAGACTTAATTACTGTTAAATGCATTATGTAAGAAAAAGCTATTATACAATAATATACTTTTAAATAGTAACTTTTTTTTAATTTTATTTGAATAAAGCGATATTTTATTAAATTATCTTCATTTGAATCAATAAAGTTTGCGAAAAATAAATTTAACCAGTTTTGTATATTATTCCAAACAAAAGAACTAAATCCTAAAAATAAAAATTTTTTACACTTTGATAACGATATCATTATCGGGGGGGGGGGGAGTTGATGGATGATAACGTATGATATCCAAAGGGAGGGAGGGGATCCAAAATTAACAATTAGCCCCTTACTGGTCGAATGGAATTTTTGTAAATTAATCGTATTTCTATAATTTACTTGAAAGATGGTAAAGTGAGTGTAAAATATACGATCAGAGAATCATTATTTTGCAGACATCTTTAATAGTGTGTTAAGAAGAACAAGGTCGATTAATCGTTCCATCCGGATAGGAGCAACACCCACTATAGGGGGTGTTGGTAGGAGGCGTAGGAGGCAAAGCATCAATGGTACTCAGGGCCCGACTTAGACAGTGGGGGGCCCTGGGGCAAACATTATTAGGGGCCCCCTTCTATCTTAAAATTGTTCGTGAATTATACTCGTGACTAAACTTAAAATTCAAACCTTTTGAATGCATGCATAAATGAAAACTGAGTTGATGACTCTGTTAGCATCGTGGATTTTTTCCTCTCGATGATAGCGTAATTTTCTAAAGAACGGGGTAAGCCTGACGCTTTTATCATATATCTTTCTCTTCCTTTTTAAATGTTGTTTATTTTGATATATAATATATGTATCTTGGAGTAGGGGTTCCGGAGAAATGTTGACTTAAACTTTCTACTTCTTTTACTTTCGTTTCTTCAGTGAACCAGGCTTTAGCCACCTATTCCAATGCTTCCTGTATCCACCCCTGTACATATTTTTGTAAATATATTCTCAATCTTTAAACCAGAGTCTTTACGCTTTAATTTGATACATGTATTGTTTTATTATCATGTTGTTTAATATAGTAATGCCGTATAGAAGTTCATGTACTTCTGAGCATCATAGCGCCATTTTCAAAAATAACAACTTTTGATGCACTTTGTATACCTTGATCCTGCGTGATTTTTGTGCAAATTTTTATTATAATAGCTGCTTTATAATACGTAGTTTATTATATAATCAAGCTTTTATAGTTATCATCAAGTTTAAATAATAGATTAAGTGTTTTAAAAGTGTATTCTTTCACCCTTTTACACTTGAAAATCCCATAGGATTATCATTAGGTAAATAAACAAATTCCTATACAAATTACTTTAAGTTATCTGATCTATAACCGATTTCTGTTGCTTGATTTAGTTTCGTTGAAGTGTTTACTATCATCCAATTCCAAATTTTGTAAGTTTTGACAAATTTTTGTATGAATTATAAGAGTTTTTCTATGTGATGTTTTTAGAATTTTTACTTAGCCCTCGCCCATACGTTATAATGGGATCTTCCTGTTTTGTTTACATTCAATTCTTGAGTTACATCTACTTTTAAAAATTTTATTTTGAATAACAGTTTAAACGTAGTTTTAGTTCATTAAATTCTCAATCTTTTGATAATTTATACATCATGTTATTTTAAAGTGTACTATGTATAAAAAATTCTTAAATCTTATACTGGAAAATTTTTAGTTCTGCCTTTTTCCCATTGAAAAGCATTAGTGACTGTTTATTTAAAAAAAATAATTAAAAATACTTTTAATTGCTTATTTAAGATTTAACAAACATTTTCAAAAACTAGATTCATTGGGCTTTTATATTATGTGAATAATGTACATAAAATTTTGGTACTAGTATTTTTTATTATGCGTTAAAATTGATCAATTTTAAAATTTTGGCATATTGATTAGTTGATCAACCTAACAAGGAAGGTCTCCATTGGGGGCATACTCAGAATTTTTTGAAAAAAATACGAATTAAACTACTCATGTAGGTAATAAAAGATCAGTGAAAATTAGCGGCGGAATTACATTATTAGATACGTAAAAAAATAAAATTGTTTGGAATAATTGGCGTGAAAAGGTGAAAGCGACGCGGGATTTGGCGTACAGTGCATTTCCTCGCCAAGAGCAGACGATTTTAACGAATCTGAAAATTGATTTCAATTGACTTCACTGTTAAAAATCTGCAGCATTTACTGCAACGTCACTCCACTACTTTTAAAGAATATCTCTCTTCTGACCAATGAGAATGCTCCATAGCACCGTGAATTGGCCGTGTCATACACTGTTAAAAATCTGCTGCATTTTGTTGCAACGCACTCCTCCGCTTGTATATAATATCTCTATCCCAACCAATGAGAAAGCTCCATTTCACGGCCAAGTAACCGTTTTCTATACAAGCAAGGGATGTGCGTTGCAACAAAATGCAGCAGATTTTTAACAGTGTATTTTTCAATTTGGAACAATTTTAATCAATTTAAATTGTGTTTTAAATGATAAAATATATTAATTTCATTTTGTTTAAGTACGTATAAACGTATGTGACAAAATTACATTTAAAGTAAAGTAAAAATGCAAAACTAAAATTACTTAAACTAAACTTATTTAAATAAATTGAACATAGAAAGTTTTTTCTTTAAAAAGTATTCGAAGCGTAAAAGCGTATTTTTCAAAATTTCGTTTTTTCGCCAACCGGAGATAAATCGCCAAATAAACGAAATTTTTATTATTTTTTTACGGACGTTATAAGGAGATTCCGCCGAAATGTTTTTTATAAACATGTATAACTATATGAGAAGAACATTCTGTAATTTTTTCAGATTTTTCTGAGTATGCCCGTATGGAGACCTTCCTTGTAAGTTTGCAGCAGTAATGTGTTCTATTTGTTGGTGTCGTATAGTATCATTAACAGTTTTAATACATGGAGTGGTTCCAATTCTTTTTTTTTTTTTTTTTTCGACTACTGTTCGTGTTTTTTGTCGTTTGTGAAGGAGATTTGCTGAAGTTTAAGCTATCATTTAGCATTATGGGTATTTTTACTATTACTATGAGCCAATGGAGTATCGAGTTAAAGTAATATTTTAATCCCATGACCCTGCGGGTATAAATAATTTATTTAGATAAAGTGTATACTTATTATTAGTCTGTTAAATTGGTGGTCATTTCTAGTCCCGTTATTACAAGTATGTTATTTCTCATTTTAGTGCCAGATTAGCTTTAAATCCTTTTATGCTTGTTTAAAACTAAGTTAATTTTGGTTTTTAGTGCCAAAAATTCATAATTCAATTTTTTTTTCTGAAAATTTCATTTTTTTTATGCTCATTCAGAGTTCGGCTTCGCTCACCAAACTTTTCTCGGGGCAATTTTGGCTATGTGTTTTTTTTTTTTTTTTTTTTTTTTTATGTGTGTATATATGTGTGTATATATGTATCTGTGTGTATGTGTATATATGTGTATGTAATTCTAAAGGGACAGCCAAGTAGTGGGGGCAGCACAGGCAACTCTTTTTTTTTGGGTCTCCTATGTCATAAATTTCGGATAGTACAATTTAATATTATTATTATTGAATTTCATCTTTTTTACTCCATTTTTATCGTTATAGATGTTTTCTTTAACTTTTTCACTTTCTTTCCAAATTATACTACCGTCGTCATATTGATTTCATTCGACTGGGATAGACATGGGAAAGTGGTCCCACCTTTCCATTTTTGTTTCGAAGCGCCCCCTAGTGACCCTTTCAGTTTTTTTTAAATCTTTAGTCGCATTAAATTAGTGCTAATTTATATCCTTCAGGAT
The DNA here is from genome assembly GCA_964019185.1 of Maratus speculifer. Lineage (NCBI taxonomy): Eukaryota > Metazoa > Arthropoda > Arachnida > Araneae > Salticidae > Maratus > Maratus speculifer. Next base: position 74,627,752 of record OZ025293.1, read on the forward strand.
TACTAGGAATTTTAACATTAATTCAGTAACATTTATGGCACTTAAAGCTCATTTTTATCTTTCTAGTTATTTTCTTTAACTTTTTCACTTCTTTTCCAATTTAAACTACCGTCGTCATATTGATTTCACTTGACTGGAGTAGTTATAGGAAACTTGTTCCACCTTACCATTTTTGTATTGGAGCGCCCCCTAGTGACCATTTTTTTATCTTTATTTTTCACATTAAATTTGTGCTATTTTATATCCTACTGGATTTCTAGCAAATTTTATCATTATTCAGTAAAATCGATGGCACATAAAGCTCATTTTTATCTTTCTAGTTATTTTCTCTAACTTTTTTACTTTTCTTCCAAATTAAACTACCGTCGTCATATTGATTTCATTCGACTGAGGTAGTTATAGAAAAGTTGTCCCACCTTACCATTTTTGTTTCAGAGCGCCCCCTAGTTACCATTTCAGATTTTTATCTTTATTCACATTAAATTAGTGCTAATTTATATCCTACTGGATTTCCAGCAAATTTTATCATTAATTCAGTGACATTTATGGCACATAAAGCTCATTTTTATATTTCTAGTTATTTTCTCTAACTTTTTTACTTTTCTTCCAAATTAAACTACCGTCGTCATATTGATTTCATTCGACTGAGGTAATCATAGGAAAGTTGTCCCACCTTACCATTTTTGTTTCAGAGCGCCCCCTAGTGACCATTTCAGATTTTTATCTTTATTCACATTAAATTTGTGCTAATTTATGTCCTACTGGATTTCCAGCAAATTTTAACATTAATTCAGTGACATTTATGGCACATAAAGCTCATTTTTATCTTTCTAGTTATTTTCTTTAACTTTTTCACTTCTTTTCCAATTTAAACTACCGTCGTCATATTGATTTCACTTGACTGGAGTAGTTATAGGAAACTTGTTCCACCTTACCATTTTTGTATTGGAGCGCCCCCTAGTGACCATTTTTTTATCTTTACTTTTCACATTAAATTTGTGCTATTTTATATCCTACTGGATTTCTAGCAAATTTTATCATTATTCAGTAAAATCGATGGCACATAAAGCTCATTTTTATCTTTCTAGTTATTTTCTCTAACTTTTTTACTTTTCTTCCAAATTAAACTACCGTCGTCATATTGATTTCATTCGACTGAGGTAGTCATAGAAAAGTTGTCCCACCTTACCATTTTTGTTTCAGAGCGCCCCCTAGTTACCATTTCAGATTTTTATCTTTATTCACATTAAATTAGTGCTAATTTATATCCTACTGGATTTCCAGCAAATTTTATCATTAATTCAGTGACATTTATGGCACATAAAGCTCATTTTTATATTTCTAGTTATTTTCTCTAACTTTTTTACTTTTCTTCCAAATTAAACTACCGTCGTCATATTGATTTCATTCGACTGAGGTAATCATAGGAAAGTTGTCCCACCTTACCATTTTTGTTTCAGAGCGCCCCCTAGTGACCATTTCAGATTTTTATCTTTATTCACATTAAATTTGTGCTAATTTATGTCCTACTGGATTTCCAGCAAATTTTAACATTAATTCAGTGACATTTATGGCACATAAAGCTCATTTTTATCTTTCTAGTTATTTTCTCTAACTTTTTTACTTTCCTTCCAAATTAAACTACCGTCGTCATATTGATTTCATTCGACTGAGGTAGTCATAGGAAAGTTGTCCCACCTTACCATTTTTGTTTCAGAGCGCCCCCTAGTGAGCATTTCAGATTTTTATCTTTATTCACATTAAAATAGTGCTAATTTATATCCTACTGGATTTCCAGCAAATTTTAACATTAATTCAGTGACATTTATGGCACATAAAGCTCATTTTTATCTTTCTAGTTATTTTCTTTAACTTTTTTATTTTTTTTAAAATTAAACTACCGTCGTTACCTTTTTATTATATTTGTGCTATTGTAGAAATGACATTAGTAAGATATAATATTTCTGATGTCATTTGAAAATACCAATTTGTATATATGTACATAGATTTGTCTCGTGAAGAACATAATCTATTTTGTTAATCTTATCAGTAGCATATATTTATTATTTGCTTCTTAATATTTGATTTTTTTTCTTTTATTATGCTATATGAACTTCACTATGGGTACAGGAATGCTTTCTGTTAGCCCCCCTCTCCTGTTTCGGCTTAAATCTATCTCTTTTTTTTCTTTTTGTTATTTTTCTTTTATTTTATTATTCAAATTTTGTCCCCTTAATGTTATTGTGTTTTATCTTAGCCATTTACAATAGCTTGGCTATTGATTTTTGCTTTTTACTTTTCTATCTATCCCCTTTCCTTCAATGATATGTGATGGATGTTGGGTGATACCCCATTTCCGTTTTAATGAGAATAATATAAATTTTGTATAGTTAAAATTAAACAGGTCTGTTTATAAGACTGTTATTACTTAGCTGGAAAAATCAGCTGGTGATAAAACTACTTGCCACCATGGCAAAGAGTAAAATTCTTCCCCCACAAGAACTTGAGTTATGGGACTATCAATTAGTTAGAAAATATGATATCAGCATCCATTTACTCTTCGACCAGATGTATCGACATTATAAGAGCCATGCTGAAGAAAATGATGAAGGCGATCAATATCGAGATGCACTTATACACAAAGTCAAATTATTAGTGATTGAATTCAAAAGTCTAAAACAAAAAGTTATTAAAAGTGTCCCATCTGATCAAGAGAACTCATCAAGCGAAATGTTGGATTTAGAAAACGAGGAAGCTAGACTATGTTCATAACTATATAGTCTGCAAACAAGCTTAAAGAAACGTAGTAAAACGGTGCCTGAAGATACCGAGAAACTTAAAAATAAAATCCAGGATTATTTAAAAACATTGGATTTTAATCTGGAATACTATATGATTCTTAGTAAACTTGGATATGATGAAGAAATTAGAATTAAAGGAGATCCCCCTTTTACTGACCAGGACCATATAACTCCTAGTCCAACAGAAAATATATCTAGTCTCCGTCGTACAACTCGGCGCTTACAAGGATCTGGTAAAACTGAATTTAAAGGAAAAACACAATTTCATTCCAACAGAAAACAAGTAAAGATTGATATTTAAGAGGACGAATTAGAAAACTTGAGACAAAAATGTATCAATCTACAAAGTTCACTCAAAAAATCAGAATACGATAATGCTTTGCTCAAAAAAGAAATTGAGGACATGCAAAAAACTTTTGAAGATGTAAATACGGAATTAGCTCAATTGAGAAATACGATTACGGAGAAGACAGAGAATAATACGAGCATATATGAAATTACACAAAATTCTCATGATTCAGACTCAATTACAAAAGCACAGAAGAATCAGACTCAGGTGATTTAACAGAGCCATTACAGCCTAATGAGCGAAAAAATATCTTCAGTACGTTAAAAAATCTAAATAAGCAAACGCATTATAAATCAGAAGATAAACAACAATACATCACTGGATATAAATTGCTAAAAAGAGATTTCATGAATTTTGGCAGAAAAACATGGAATAATAAAACGGTGGAAAATTTTATTAGATTATTGAGTCAGAAGAAATGTGAACTAAAAAATACAACAATGCCAACAGATATAGCGAATAATTTAGATGATAAAATAAAATTATTATCTTCATTTCAACATATGCAACAAGATATTGAAGGACTGAAAAACACATTTGGAAAATTATACACTAATTTAACAACAGAGGTAGAAAACCTTAAAAGCTGCAAAATGCGTTATATGCCTCTCCAAACAATAATAAATGAACACCATGACATTATACAACAGAAGTTAGAAGAAATAGAAATCATATCAAAAAATTTGTATGAAGACCTGAAATCTCACTTATATTTCAATCCAGAAGAGCTATCACATCAGCTAACAGAAAATATAAAAGATATGCTATCAAAGTATCTAAATCAAGCAAAATCTACGGAAGAGCAGCCTTCAAGGAAAAATCAAGACGATGAAATGCTCCAAATTAAAAAGTCTTTAAAAAAGCTAATTATTATCCCTAATGATGCCAATCAGTCTTCTGAAGTTCAGAAATTTGTTAGAACGGAAATAAAAAAAACAGAAATTCGGTCAAAAATTAGATCTATAAGAAAAACCCTAAACAGTAATATAGAAATTAAAACTTCAGAGACTGAAATAGACGCCTTGAAAAACGCTTTATACTCATCTGAAGACATCCAGTCCAACTCTACTATACTGGAACCGGAGCAGAAAAAATCAAGAATTCTTCTACTTAGACTCCCAGACGACATTACCCAAGAAGATCTACATGCTGAATTAACTCAGAAAAATTACTTTAAAGGCACACAGTTTGAAATTCTCAAACGTTTCTCTACTAAACAAGGACACTACAAAAACTGGATAATCCAAGCTAACATAAACGTCTGTCGCCAGTTAACAAGCAAGGGCAAAATAAACATTTTTACAGAAACAACAAGAGTAGTTCACCATCTTAGAGTAATGCGTTGCACAAACTGTCAAGCATTAAATGATCACACGGCAACAAATTGTAAATGGTGCTCAGAATGTGCCAACTGTGCGAATAGTCATCATACTTTAGACTGTACAGAATCAAAAATAAAATGCATTAATTGCATCCGAGAAGGACTCGAATAACATGAACATAAAGCATCGTCTTTTGACTGCCCGGCATACTTAAACTACAAAGAAAGCAAATTGAAAGATTATTATATTAATTTTAACTACTCATATAAAGGCACAGATAGTGGAAATAAACCATTCACTAGCCGCTCAGCAACAAATAAAAGTAAATTCTTAAGTATGGAAGACTCATATGATTATAACTATCCTCCAATTCAAAAGAAAAGAAGTGAAATCTGCACTGTCAGAATTATTAAAAATTCTTCTAAAAAAATCTTGAAAGAAAATCACCTTCAAGAAGAGATTGGGAGGCTCTGCCTCCCCGCTTTCGATAGAGGCAACAATGTCAAAATATCCTCTTCAAGCTCTGAAAAAGGCAACACACTTCTAGATAAAAACGAAATAAAAATCGCTCAAATAAATCTACAAAAAATTCGCCCAGCGACATCTTCTCTCATCGTATATCTTTTGCAAAATAATTATACTGCTGCTTGTTTACGAGACTGTGCAGTTACTAATAAGAGGCCACATGGACTTCCCGCTTCAATACCATGTTATTCTTCATTGTCTAAAAACTGCTTCATAATTATATTAAATTCGAATACCCAACACATACAGGTGCAACAGTATACTCATTCAGTATTTGTGAATATACTGACAAATGAAGGTTATATCACCTTAGGAAGCCATTATACATCTCCTTCCCAAGATATTCAAGTAGACCTGCAAGACTGGTTCAATATGAAAGGAGTGACAAATAAACTATTACTCCTAGGGTACTTAAATGCCCATAGTCAACTCTGGGGATATGCAACCGATGATGATAGAGGTCATCATGTAATCAGCCACATGAGTTCACTAAGACTCATTGTGGTTAATGATCCGCATAGTGCACCAACCTTCGAATCAAAACATTTGAAAGGCTGGCCGGATATTACACTGTCTTCATTTCAATTATTTCAACATATAAACAAATGGTAAGTAAGTAATAATTTAGATTACGGAGATCACAGATTGATTACAACAACTCTAGAATTAGAAATTCCACCCTTACCAAAAAGAAGATACAGGACTAAAAAAATATCTTTTAGAAAATTTATTGAATCCTTAACACACCAAATAGAAGAAAGAAAAATGGACTTTTCATTTATACTTACATCAGAAGATTTTGAAACGGAATATAAATTTTTTTTTATCGTTACTCAAGGACATATGTGACACAACATTGAAGAAGAGAAGAAGCTCTTATAAACCTTCAGTGTGTTGGTCGAACGAAAACCTAAGAAAACAGAGAAACTACGTACGAGCACTAAGACGAAAATCTAAGCTTCCTGAAGCGAATCCAGAAGTATATATAAAATATAAAAGTGAAAAAGCACGATATAGACAAGATATAAATAAAGCTAAATCAGATGCCTGGAAAAACTTTTGTAAAAATACAAAAGACCCTTATAGCAAAATTAAAACAGTGGCATTCCAAGATTATCATAAACAGGAAACTTATGCACTGTCATCGTCAACACAATCAATTCAAACCAAAAACACTTTCTATGAAGAAATCACAGAAGAAATTTTTGGTTCATCTGAAATAATAGAACCTTTTTATTATATTCCTGATACATCAGCACTGCAAATAACTTATCAAGAGCTAAAACAAGCTATTTATTCATTTAATCAAAATAAAGCTCCAGGACCAGATGAAATTGATCATATTATACTTCGCAATATTTATAAATCTAATCCATCTATTCTTCATAGTATGTACAACTTATTATTAAAATTAAACTATTTCCCCGAGGACTGGAAAGTTGGAGAAGCGGTATATTTTTTAAAACCACGTAAGTCTCCTCTTGAGGCCTCTTCCTACCGTCCAATTTCTCTTCTCTCAGTATTTGGAAAAGTGTTCGAAAAAATACTACTTAAAAGAATAAACTTTCATTTGAATGAACAAAATAAAACATTTCCATCTCAATATGGTTTCCAAGAAAGCATGTCAACAGAAACAGCAATTCAAGATCTGCTCTCCCAAATAGAATTATTAAAACAAGAAGATGTCTATATTTCACTAGTATCAGTTGATATAAAACAAGCTTTTGATAGATTACCCTGGAAAATAACCCTGAATTTACTAGAAGACTTAAATATAGAAAAAGCATACTTAAATACAATTAAATCCTATCTCTCAAAAAGAGGAATTTATCCGAATTGGTTGCTAAATAACATTCATTGGCAAAGCAGAGGCTGCCCACAGGGTTCTTGCCTTGGACCCTTTTTATGGCGCGTATTCATACAGAAACTTTTAAATGATTTGAGAAGAAGAGGATTTAAAGTAGTAGCATTTGCAGACGACATATTATTAATTCTGTACGGTAGAACAAGAAAACTTTTAGAAGAAACAGCACGAGAAGCTTTGCAGTGCTTAAGTGCTCATTGAAAGGCGAAGCACTTTTGTGGTTAGAAAATATAGGAAAGTTTTTGATTAATGATGAAGCTAAAAAATTTGAGCAGACTGTGATTGAGTTAAAGAAGGCATTTCCTCCCGTCAAAGATAAAAGTATTTTAAGAAAAGAATTCTATTGCAATAAGCAGAATATTTATGAATCAGCATCAAAGTTTTACCTACGTAAGCTTGAACTGAAAAATAAATTGGATTTAGATATCACATTTGAGGAATTGTTGGACATTGTTCTTCCTCTTTTTAATCCGAATATACAGGACTATATTGAGATTAGAGCACCTAAGAATTTTTCAGAAATGCACCAAATATTATCGAAGTATGAGACTCGGCATAGCTCGGATCAACGGGATTCGCGTAGCCCTCGACAGAGTCCTGTCACGGGAAGTAATTTGAGAAATGAGGGGGAGCGTAATTTTTTGAGAGGGGAACAGCGATTTCTGGATAATAATTTAAGTAATTGAAATTATGGATGTGGTCGTAATCTGTCGAATACTGGTAATGGTAATAGGAATTTTGGTGGTGCTAGTAATTTTAGAAGTGGTGATAGATATATGTATGGAAATAGGCAGAATAGTGATTTTGGTCGGAAAAGGGGAGTACGGGACAAGAATGTTTCTTCGCAAGTAAGGAGATTAACTTCGGATGAGAATTTTGAAGGTAGATCAATGCAAAGGAGATGTGTTAAGAGGTCGGGTCAGTTAAACTGGTAGGTGACTTTATTTCGGAAGGTATGCAGTCACAGGTTAAATCGGAAAAGCCTTCTGTGAGTTTGAATAAAGTTACTATTAATCCGGTTGAATTACCTGAAGTGGTAATTGTGTTAGATGGTATTGTCGTTAAAAGTGTCTTCGATACAGGGGCAGATAAGTCGTTCATTTCTTTTGATTGTTATCGGAAATATTTTTCGTATAAGAAGTTGAAGAGGTTAAGTCTGGTGGTTCAGTCGGCACAGGGAGTAGCTTGTGATAATAAAGGTTCAGTAGAGTTGGAAGTTGAAATTCGTTCGGTTAAGACATATTGGGAGTTTTGTGTGTTAGATGGATTAACAGTGCATTGTATAGTTGGTGTGGATTATATGAAGGATAGAGGAATTAGTCTGGATTTCTTTAAAAAGTCGTTGATCGTGAATAATGATGAGAATGTGAGTAAGAAAGAGCCTGTTTCAGTGTCAGTTGATTTGGGAGAATCTGGGTTAAGTGAAATCGAGAAGGAGGAATTTAATAAGTTTTTGAATGAGTTTGGTGAGGTTTTTTCTGATAAACCGGGTTTAACGCATGTTGCGTGGCATGAGATTGATACTGGTTTGAAAGCATCTGTTGCTAGTAAACCATATCGTTATGACAAAGTTAAACAAGGTATAATTGATTATCATATTCAGAAAATGCTAGTGGACGATATTATAATGCCAATCGAGTCTCCTTTTGCATCTCCAGTAGTGTTATGTCGTAAGAATATTGGGAAAAGTTTAGATTATCCAGAGGCATATAGATTTGCAGTAGATCATAGAAAGTTAAATGCGATAACGCAATACCCTCAGTATCCTATTCCAGTGATTGATGACATTTTGGCTAATATAACGAGTACGAATTATATGTCAACGTTAGATCTTAAGTCAGGTTATTTTCAGATTGCAATGAAGCCGGAGGACATACCTAAAACTGCGTTTATTACTCGGGACGGTTGCTTCGCCTTTAAGAGAATGAGTTTTGGTTTATCGGGGGCACCGGCAACGTTCCAGAAGAGCATGAATAATATCCTTAAACCTTTGCTTGGTAAGGGTGTCCTGGTCTACCTGGACGATATAATTATACAAACAGCTACTTTTGAAGATCATTTGAGATTATTGAGGGAAGTGTTTACGTTGTTAAGAGATGCTGGGTTAACAGTTAAGTTGGAAAAATGTAAATTTTTGAGAAAAGAGATAAAGTATTTAGGGGTTAAAATTACGCGTGAAGGTATTAATATAGATAATGAGAAAATTGAGGCAATTACGTCAATGAATCCCCCAAAAATAGTAAGGAATTGGCGACATTATAAGGGATGGTGGCTTGGTTCGCCAAGTTCATTCCACATTTTTCAGAGTTATGTGAACCATTGTATAATTTAAAAAGGAAAAGGGTGAAGTTTACATGGTCATCGGCGGCTCAGAGATCGTTTGAATTATTAAAAGAGGCAGTAGTTTCCCCTCCTGTTTTGGCTCACCCCGATTAATTTATCTCAGTTTGAAGTGTATTGCGATGCGAGTGCAGTGGAGGTTGGAGCTATGTTAGCACAGAAAGGTTGACCTATAGCGTTTCCGTCGAGAATTTTAAATGCAGCTGAAAGGAATTATTCGATTACAGAAAGGGAGTGTCTTGCAGTAATTTGGGCTTTGAATAAATTTCGTTGCTTTTTCACTAATATACCGGTTAAAGTCATTACGGATCATTCAGCTTTGACAAAGTTAACTAATGGAAAGGGTTTGTCGTCTCCTATAATCAGATGGTGTTTGAAGTTAGCAGAGTATAATGTTATTATAGAACATAGGGCTGGCAAGGAAAATGCGGTAGCGGACGCTTTGTCTCGAAACCCGCATGGTGGTTTAAAGGTCACGGAGGAAATTAAGTGTTGTGCATTGTCTTCGTTGGTGTTAAGGTTACGAGAGCAGTTGATAAGGGAGCAGAAACAAGATGAAGAGTTTGGTAGTTTATATCGTTACCTGGAAAATCCTGATGATGTCCCGAGCGCAAAGGTGCCTATGTTTGAGAAATGGTCCCAATCTTTTAAGCTTATCGATGGTCTTCTTTTTTATTCTAAAATTGTAAATTCACGTGGTGAATTAAGAGTTTTTATTCCGGCTGGTCTTCGTAAGGCCATCTTGAAAGAATTTCATGATAATCCATTAGCAGGTCACTTAGGAATCAGGAAAACTTATGCTCGAATTTGTGAATCCTGCTACTTCCCTAAATGCTGGAAGCAGTGCGCGCTTATGTCTCCAGCTGTAGCACATGCCAACGTTATAATTATAAAAATGTAAGTCAAGCTGGCAAATTAATTCCTATTAAAGTAAATTTTCCTAATGAATGTGTAGGTGTAGATTTAATCGGTCCTTATCCGTTGTCTAATCCTAAAAGATATAGATTTGTACTAGTTATAACTGATTATTTTAGTAAATGGGTAGAGTTAGTCCCCCTCAGGAAGGCTTCTGCACCTGCAGTTGCCGATGCATTTTTCGATAATTATATTTCTAAATATGGTGCACCAATTAAGGTAGTTAGCGATCATGGCCCTTGTTTTATTTCTGATATATTTAAGGCCCTGTGTGAGAAGCTGGAGATCGATCATTTTTTTACTGTTCCGTATCGTCCTCAGTCTAATATGGCTGAACGTGTAAATCGTACATTAATTCAAATGATTTCTTCTTATGTTGGTTCTCATCATGCAAATTGGGACCAGTTTCTTCAGCATTTTGCGTACGCACTTCGTACGGCAGTTCACGAGTCGATGGGGAAAACGCCGGCTGAATTGTTTTTGGGTAGAAAAGTCATTACTCCATTTCAAAGGCTAGTTATGGTGTCGGATGCGGAAAGTCAGTTTATGTGCCAGGATATTGAGAGGTTGGTTAAGGAGGCTCAAGTTCAGATGGGAAAAGCGCAGGAGAAGCAAGCACAGTATTATAATATGCGTAGAAGGGAATTGGAAGTTAAAGTTGGAGATTTTGTGTTAGTAGAAAAGCATTGGTTAAGTTCTAGTCGTCAAAAGAGGGTAGCTAAGTTTGGGCCAAAGTTTGTGGGTCCGTTTGAGGTTTTGTAAGTTCGGAATAGTAATATGGTTGTTAATGTCAATGGTGAAAGAATGACGGTTAATCTGGATCAGGTTCGAGTTTATAAGCTTAGAGAAAATGGTAGTGAAGGTTCTCATGTGTCGAGTGGTGTTTCGCAAAATTTCCAATCCAATGAGTGTCCCGTGTCCAGCACTTCTTCATCTAATTCCTTTCATCAGTATGCAAAAAGAAAATCTGGTCAAACAGCTCCAAAAACTGTTATTGAAAGTAGAAAGTCTATCAAACCGATAGCAAAGTATGATAATAAATGTAAAAGAGCAGTGTCAAATACATCAGACTCAGTGTGCCATAAATGGCAAAAAATCATAAACTGTCCCGTTCCTCCACTTATTAGACAGCAACCTCAAAAACACAAGTTATCCAATAGTTCAACGTCTTCAGTAATTAATCCTCGAAAAAAACTTCACATGGACACTCGTCAAACTGTTAAAAGAACTTTTAAATCTGATTTTTTGCCCAATAAGAGACAGCGTAGATCCGGAAAGAAACGTGGCCTACACTCTTAAAAAAAATGTGTAAATTTACACATAAAAACAGGTATATCGATGATACAAAAACGACATGTCTATGAGTGTAAATTGGTGTGTAAATTGCCAAAATACACGCCTAATGTGTAAATTTGAAAATACACATTTTAAAGTGTAATTTGATGATAAGTCCAAATGTGTAAATGTTATCTGATAAGTCTTGAAATACACACTTTAATGTGTAAATTGCAGAAGAATACACAGATTTATGTGTAATATTCTCACACATTCATATGTGTAATTTTCTGTTAAAATGTATTTTTGTGTATAATGCAGGAAACACATACTTTTGTGTTTTATATAAAATACTCAATTTTTTGTGTAGTATGTAAATAACACAGGTTTTTGTATAATATGCAAAATACACAGATTTTTGTGTAGCATTCTCTTCATATAAATATTTCTGCTAAACATGCAAAACACAGATTTGTGTGTAATAATCAAAATATTTAGATATTTGTGTAATATTCCAAGCAGACATATTTTTATGTATTTAGCGTTAACATTATATGTTTTAGTATGTTTAATTTGGGAATTAATTCCCAATGATTTAATAATGATAATTTTAATGATTTAAAAAAATGTTCAAAGAAGAATATCATTTACTGATTGAGATTATATTTTCTGGTAGCTCTGTTTGATGCCCAGAAAATAGTGTACCAGCTATGTATTTTGGCAATTTTCACATCACACTAAATAAAAGACAAATCATTTTCGTATCACCGATATACTCGTTATTATATAAAGCATGATAAACTGAAATTTTAATTACCAATTTGTAATTTCTTTTAGAGTTGGTTTATAGTTCTACAATCGTGAGATCACAATTTATGCGCAGACTGTGCATAATTTCAATTCCTTACAATTTCTGTCTTTTAAATTAAAGTTAAAAAGAAATTCTCTCGCTCATATTTACTGCTATAACAACTCATATTGTTTTAAATATTTTAAAGAGCAATTTTTTCAGAAATATTTATTATTAATAATATTAATAATACATTTTAATATTAGTAATATTAATAGTATTAATAATACATACTTTTACATTATTAATATTAATACTAGCTATCCAAGTACATTAATTAGTGTTTCACCAATATTTCATAATCTGAAAGATAACGAATGTTGCTATTTTGCGTATTATTCAATATACATATGGACATAGGCTAAAAAAGAATTTTGGGAAATGTTTAGAAAATATTGCATTGCAATAAGATTTAACTGATATTAGAACTTTCTCCTACATTCTGCGCATTATTAGAGATGATTCTTTCAAGAAAGTAACTTTTATTTTAAATTTAAAGAGTGAAATATGATGTTTGAAATAAAAGAATCGCAAACAGCGCAGAAAAAATTAACCAAATAATAATAAAAATAAATATTATTATTAAATGCTTAAGCATAAAATGAAGTCATATAGTAAATGCATAGACATATAATAACATTACTGCATGTAAATATCAGCAAAAATAATTCTTAAAACAAAATAATACCCCGTTGAAAGACACGTACTATTAGTAGTACATCATACCTGAAATGACTAAATCAGATTATTTTGATATAAATTGGAATTTTATGATTTTTGTCCCCAATGTTCAAATACTGAATAACTAACAAGGATTTTAGTCTACCAAAAAAAAAAAAAAAAAAAAAAAAAAAAAAAAAAAACGCCTCTAATTGCTAACATAATCTGTGTCTTTATCCTTTAACTAACATAACTAATAGTTCATAGTTACATACATTATAAAAACTACAAAGTAGTTTTATAATGTCTGTAACTATGAGCTATTTTTAGTAGTAGTTTTTTTTTTGTAGCATATAATAACATTATATACATTAATATTTTGAAATAATATTATGCAATATTATGCAAAACTATATTAAATACTAGTGATATCTACATTTATTCCAATTATTAATAACTGCATTTAACATAAACTATTAACACTATTTAAAATTAAGAATTATTAAACAACAATCTCTGTATTTTGGAACGTAATATACATTTTTAATTAGCATAAAATTAGTAATAATATAATTTTTAATTAGTATATAACATATTTTAATTACTAAAATGATTATTAACAATTTTGTGCTCATTCTAGAAAGAAAAAAAGGGAAGATGCTAGTTCCAAAAAGTACACTATTTCATGGGAAAATATACTTAGTAATTTGTTTAGTAATTGTAAAAAGCATTCAGTTTCTCATTATGATAAACAAAGTGCCATTAATTTTTATAATTTTATGAATTACAAATTGAAAAATACAATTAAATAATAACATGTTTTAATTTTTTTCTAAAGAAATAATTCTCTATCACTTTCATAAGATCTTGGGAAATTAGATTAAGAAATAATGTGTAATTTGGAAGTTGTATTACAAGAAATCTGTGTTTACTGTAAGTGAATTTAATTATATTTTAATAAAGTTGGGTACATTTTGCCAATTTCATAAGAAGAAAGTTTTTCCACCCTAAAAACGTGCTTAGAGGAAACAGCAAATAGTTACAGAATTAATAACAACTGCAAATAAGTAATATCATCAATTAGTAACACAATTAACAAAATTAACAAATTTATTTGCATCTCATTTTGCAATCTGTCAATAGCCTGATTCTAAATTTAGATCCACGTTTGCATTTATTAACCCCCCCAAATATGTCAGCACATTCATACACACATACAAAGTAAATATAAGGAATAGCCAATTATATATGAAATCCTCAAAACATTAAACAGCACCATTATTAGCACTTAGTGCACTGTAAAAAATAAATGTGTAAATTGGCTAATTTTACACACATATATGTGTAATTTTGTAAAACTACACACCTGTAATAAAAATTACACATTTTTTCGGAAATTTACCTGTTTTTGTGTGTATTTAGCGTCTGAAAGTAAGTGTGTAATTTCTTATCACTTGATAAACTCAGACAAGTGTGTAAATTCCGAAGAATGCCTGAATTTAGACGAATTGAAGTGTTATTCTAATTTAAGCATAATAATGTTTACTCAGAGAAGTGTGTAAATTTCTGAAACCACCCACTTGTTTTAAAATTTACACATTTCGTACAAAAAATTGCCTGTTTTTATGTGTATTTTGTTTATTAGAATGAGTACGTAAGTTTTTATCAGTTAATAGACACACAGAAGTGTGTAAATGTTAAAGATTACGTGTATTTACGCGAATTGGAGTGTTTTACATAATTATAAATATGTAAATTTTGAAAGACAGTTTCAAAATGTATTAGAAGACTTTCCGACAAAACTGAAAAATGTTTATGCATTCGTTTTGTCTGTCCATCTGTCCGCGCTCTAACTCTCCTAAATATACTCAAATTTCCATGAAAATTTTAGATGTTATTGATGTTCACGTTAACACAAACCCTACTGAAAATGAAGTTTCTATCATGATTAATTTATTTACAGGGATATTTCAAATTTACCATTACATTATGGCCTATGGGTAAAAATAGTTTCGAATGAGTTTTAAAGGTGTAACACCCTGCCAAACATATTTAAATTTATATGCATTTGCAAAGTACGTTAAAATATGTATCTAAAAAATGCAGTATAAATGATAGTTATTATTCATTTACAGGGCCACAAGAAAGAATTCCATTATGCAAGAACAAAAGGGCGGGGGATTATTTGCGAGATATTTTAATAATGTTAAACGACTTCGTGTACAATAAAATTGATATACTGATACGCTGAGTCATAATATGAAGTGCATAGCATTTACAGGGAGATACAAAAGATTTCAAATAGTATATTCTATTTGAAGTACTGTGTATTATCGATGATGGTTGATGGATGAATGAAATGCATTTTTAATTATGATATGCGTTTTTAAGTTTCCCTAAATATATGCATATAACATAGTGTGTATAAATTCTATAGTTTATATACAAGGTTACACAAAGGAACTCGTAAAGGTTACTGAATACGAGCGTAATTTATTAAAAGGTGGTTTTTAAATAAGTTATACATTTTTATGTTGAACCGCGTACTCAGAAATGTTTGTAGAATATAGATAAAATGATATATAGGGTCATGTAAAGTACTGGATACGTGGTCACAATTCGATGATAACTTCTGGAAATGTTATTTAAGAGTGTTTTAGTTTAAAATAGATTTTAGGTAAATATTGGACTGTAATATAGGTACTAGGTAAACTACAGGGTTGATCAAAAGTATTCAAGTACGTTTTTATCCATTAGTATGAATTGCTAATAAATAAATTTAACGAAAGTTTAGCGTTTTCTTGCTTAACTAAATTTTCTTATTATATAGTATATACATCAACAGAAAGATTAAATACAGGGCTGTTCAAAAGTATTGAAATACATATTTGGCTATGGACATTAACACGTTATTTTCCTAAATAATAAAGTTTTGTTAAAGATTTCAGGAAGTGTTGGAAAGTGTTTCGTAATCTACCCTTAACGCATAATTTTTCTTTATTGTTAATTGAGATATGAGTTTTAAAATTGATTTTTGCATATAGCTTTCTTTGTACAAATGCTGTAGATCTTGTACAGGGTAACACAGCAGAAAGCGCACAGATTACAGTACATGAACGGAAGTAGCTTAAAGGTGGTTTTAAAATAAATTCTACATTTTTACACAGAATTGCATTTAATAAGCTAAGATATATATGGAGAAAAATTATATACAGGACCACCGAAAGAATTTGATACATGGCTGCCTATGTAAGATATCCTCTGGAAATGTAAGTTCACTAGATTTAAACGTGTTTTTGTTTTAATTAAATCATAGCTAAATAGTGGCATAACCTTATGCAAAAATAGTAGACAAAATACAGGGCTGTACAAAAGAATTAAAATTTGCTATCGTCTTTTGGGTATAAAATTCTAAAAGTCAAATTTCAACCTATTAGTCGTTTTAATACTTTACAACATTGTTGAAAATGCTTAAGAATACGGTTTGTTTGTCCGTATTCTAACTTGCGTTAATAGTTGGATTGCTCTGTAATTGATACATGTATTAAGGCAATATTTTAATTCATAACCCAAATTATGACTAATATAATATAATAATTTATAAAAAAGAAACTCTACAATTCATTTTAACAGGAAACTTTTTGAAATTGAATAAAAACAAAAGTGAAATGCATTAAAAAAAATTTAAACCGAAAATTTTAATTAGAGCCACATTTATGAAAACAACGTGCGTTTAACTTCCAAATCTACCCTTGTATAAATAAACGGAAAACAACATCTGCGTTTCACATCTGCGCTGTTCGGCAATAAATTCACTTGCAGACGATCAAAACAGTTAGTCTTTGGAATAAAGAACGTTTTGTTTGCTCGTATATATTGTTCTTTCATAAACGTGTATAGTTCGCATGAATTTTAAAACTTTTAGGAAAATGTTACAAGAATGCGGCCAAAGGATACTTTACATGACAGTCCGAAAAGGTACAGTGTCAGTAATGTAGTTAAAAAAGAGCTCATTAATGTCATTGTACTATATTCGGACATACTTCTACGAAAGAATCTACGTATTTCTATTTGGATTATCCCAGTTTAACACAGAGGAAGGTCATAAGAAATAGGTAAGGAAAAAGTATTTTCTCAGCTTTCTCTTTTAGCTAATATTTTTAGTTTTAGTTAATTTCACATAAACAATTTATAAAAGCAATGACTAACATTCATTTAGCTTTTATCAATGTCAATAAACTTTACTAAATTTAATTTTTATTTTGTTGAAATAAAAGGCCGCATGCCAACGATTTATTCATTTAAATGGTATTTAAATCAGATTTTTTTTTCCTTTTTAAAACTATGCGGTTAAAATTATGTTTCTTTAAATTTTAAAAGTTTTGGGTTTTAAAAGTAATTTAACCAATAGTTAACATAATTACTATACATGTATTATCACATCCCAAAAGTTTCTACTTTAAACAGAGATTTAACTCATATATGAATCATATCGCATTATAAAATGTATGAATATGAAATATATGATATGTACAACATGCATATGAGGTATATATAGGCTAGATGGGAAGGTAATGGACAAGCTTCAATATTTTTGGTTAATAAAAAATACTTATTAACAATTTAATTTATGTATATGTATTTCATTAACTCCTCTCTACATGATTTAAAATCTAAATTATTTTTTATGCTCCTAATCAAGACACAGAAAATATTATTTCAAAGTTCCATCGATTTTCAGGAAAATTTGAATGAATTTGCTAAGAGTTGTCTTCATTTAAAAAACTAATACTGTCATTTTTCTTTCCTTGCAAAATTTGCATGTGTTCATGTTTCGTAAGAAAGAAAATTTTGAATTTTATGTACTTATGACTATTTGCAAAATTTCATTTATTTTTAAGAATTTAAGAAGCGTGTGTTACTGAGGTCGGGGGGCGCTCAATTAAATCTAATAATTCCCATTTAAATAAAAATAATTAAGTTACAGAAATTGTTAAAAATCAATTGTATTCTGAAAAATTAACTGCATCTATTGTGCCACATCTGTCACCGGAGACTGAGTGGCGCTCAACGTATTATTTGTTAAAAATAGAGGGAAGTAAACGAATTTGTGCTAAAATAAAAAAAATTTCATATTTTCTTTTATCCATCTAAACCTTCCAATATATAAATAATTTGATAACTGTAATTCCCTGACATTTAGAATTTTAAACAATGTATCTAAAATAATTAAAATTTTGATATTGTGATAGTTACAATGATTTATTTAAACAGTGAACAATTCTCAAAATATTTCATTAATTATTGCTATGCTAATTTGTTAAATTTATTTGAAGCAAATATATTTTTTAATAGCATGCCTTCATTAAATTCTGGCTCTAATTATTGTTATAAAATCTATTACTTTTGTGAGGTTCCATTACTGGATTCACATTCCTTATTCTTTTTCTATTGTGTCTTATAAAAAATAACCTGTATTTTTAATACACTGCTAAAAATAAATTTTTTACCTCATTTTATTCTAAAAATTGCATAGTAATAATTCTAATCACTTGTACTATTTATGATAGTATCAGTGTTATAGTGGCTTTGGCAACAGAATCCAGCCAAAAATTACATTTTTGAAAAAAAAAAAAAAAAAAAAAAAAAAAAAAAAAAAAAAAAAAAAACCGAACATAAAAATTTCACATTATAGGCAAAATAGAGTACAGAATTCAGTTCTGTAAGATATAAACAATTAATGACCGTTTTTAAAAATCATGTATCAAGAGTTATTATTGATTTAAATGTATAATTTCATAAATAAGAATGTAATATCTACAACCTATTATTAAAGTTATTTTTTTAATAATCAAAAAATATTTTTTAAGTTTTCTTTTACTGCTTGCAAACCCTTATGTAAAATGAATTAATCCTTTCTGTCATCACGTTGTATATATGCAAACAGAAGGAGATAATATATTATAATTTCAGAAAGAAAACAGATTAAGAAAAATAAAGAAAATAGATTATAATAACAGAAAGATAATACATTACAATTTGAGACGACCCTGTTTCTTGATTAAGCGTAAATAATTCTTGTTTTAAGATTACAAATCTGTTAGAAAGAAACAAGTTGGAAAATGCACGCTAAACAAAGCAAATCAGGTGCATTTCGTACTATAAAGAAGTTAAAAAAAATATTCAGATCTTAGTGTAATAGTAGACAGTACTTCGGATACTGTTTAAGTATCCGAAATGTTTTCTTTGTCTTTGTAAACACTATATATCTGCTTTCTATTATAAAATAAGTAATCTTTAACGAATCTCAGCAACATAAGCATCAATTTCATAAAATGTGAAATATTTTAATATAATTAAAACGCGTCCCAAAACAATGTTTCCTTCTTTACCATAATGTAATGGAATATTTTAGTATGGCCCTGTAAATTAATTAAAACGATTCTCTGCACTACAGATTATACAGAATTTATATTGTAGTATATACTTCATAGATGCATGTCAATTTTATTATGTTCGAAAACGTGTAACATTATTAAAAGGCACTTGAAACTATTTTTATACATTGGCCGTTATGCAAGGGAACGCTTTTCACTGTCTCTATAATTGAATTATTCATCTCATTTTCATAAAAATTGAAATGACTTGATAAAATTATGCAAGAGTTATGTATTTTAAATTTCAAACAATTCGGATAAGTAGTTTTTGCGTTGTTATATGCGAACGGACAGATAGACAGACGGACGGATTGAATGACAACTATAGTTATTACGTATTTACATAATTACGATCGCGTACTTAGAAACAAGTCAAGCATATACGAATTTGTACTTCATGTAATTTTGTTTTGCTATTTTAAAAACTTTTTCGCAGTTTACACATCAAAGAATAAGGTAAATAAATCTTTGTACCCAAAAACCTGTCTATTTTAAATATTACACAAAAATGTGTTTTCCATGTTATGTAGACATATGTGTAAAAACAGAATATTACACAAAAATCTGTGCATTCTGTACATAACACAAAAACATGTGTATTTTGCATATTACACAACATTGTAGGTATTTTCCTATTGCACAAAAATATATGTAAAAAAAGAATATTACACATATGTATGTGTAAAAATAGTGCTCAGAAATATGTGTATTTCAGTGCAATTCACAAATTAAAGTGTGTATTTCAAGAGTTATCAGATAACTTTTACACATTTGGACTTATCATCAAATTATACATTAAAATGTGTATTCTGAAATTTTCACATTTGACGCAATTTACACACAAATTTACACATATAGACATGTCGTTTTTGTATCATCGATTTACACATTTTTGTGTGTAAATTTACACATTTTTTTTTAGAGTGTGGAAGTTCTCAGAATTTACTGTTTCAGACAGTTTTGCTGCCGTTATTAATCATGAAAATTTTTATTTGGTGTATATGAGTTGAAAAAGTAAAAACATTCAACTTTTACTGAATAAGCTCTTGCTATGCTTAATATTTTTTTTCTCATGCCTTCTTTTACAATAGCGATTCAGCCGATGCCATTATTTCATTCTATTTTTTTTTTCCAATATTTGCTATAAATTTATTATTGCAAAAGCAGAATGAGAAAATAAGATTTGGCTGCTTTATTCGTTTATTTGCAGAAAATAATTATACTTGCTATGCCTATATTATATAAAAGAATCAATAATTTGATTATTAAAAGGAAATTATGACATTGTAATTTATACCAGATTTGAATATCATTTTTGAATTAAATGATTTTTATACTTATAAGATAAAAAATATGCTTTTTACAAAATTATCATGCTTAAGTCTTTGACAATACTCAGAAATTAAGATTAGAAATAATTATTTAAAGCTTTTTTGTGTATTCAAAAGTCAATACCTGTAGAAACTTGCCAAATTATGGTAACCTTAGATTTTAATACTTTTTTCTGTCATTTTAAATCTTTATAAAATTTATGATTTTAGTCAATGATTAAAAAAAAGTTGATTTAAATTACGATTTAATTACCGGTTTAAGTTAGCTGATTAAAATTGTTCGCTCCCTATGAAAAAATAATAAAAGCTTAGTTTGCATTTATTTATTTATTTATTGTGATTACATTATTGTGATTTATTGTTGATACATTACTAGAAGGTTGTCCATTACTGACACATCTACCTGTACTGAAGTGTAATATGTAATACTTTAAAATAGCTTGCTTCAAAAAACGTCCTCCCCCCCCCAAAAAAAAAAATGCGCGCATAACTTTTATTTATTTATTTACATTCCTATATATATATTTATTTATTACAGGTTTATATAATACATCTTAAGAAGTATAAATTTTTTTTTTAATACAGAAGCACACAAAAATGCATAAATGAACTAAAAAAATGCAATCTATTTAATTTTATTATTATTATATTGATGTACACAAATTAATTACATTTTTAAGATAATAAATTCACAAATAATGAAATTAAAAACACTAACTAATTTAATAAAAATATTGGGCTCTGTTTTAAGAAAGTTCATTTATACAGTTAATTCAATTTCTAACCAAAAATAATCTCATTCTTGCAAAAATGTATCATTTTACAAATAATCTCATTTTTTCAAAAATGAGACATTTTACAAATACACATATATATACATATACATATCCTGTATATAATTCTTTTTAGAATAAGTGCAAAAATTGTTTCACTAAATGTGTTAAATTAGTGTTTAAATTCAAAAGTCAATTCATATATGTATACAATTCATATATGCAATACATATATGTATACTTCTCTTTCTTCATAATTATAGCTTTCATAGAATGGTCATAAGTATGCTTAATATGAAGGAACGCAGTCACTTTTGTGACACCTTTGGAACTCGGACAATGATCAAGATTTCCTAATCTAAATTTTACTAATTCAATAAAATAATCATAATTTAGTTGAAATATGATAGCATTTTTTATGATAAAACTTTCATAACACACAGAAATCATAAACATTATTTTACATTTTTACATAATAAAAGGAATCTGAGCTAGAAAAAGATTAGATATATTCAAATAGAAAAGAAACGAACAATATTAGAAAATAAAGCACCGAAATTTTATCATTTTCTTAAATATAATAATGCTGCTAATATTTATAATGACATTTAAATTCCTTAATTTTTGTTTGTGTGTCAAAAAACTTACAGTTTAAATATCAAAAACTGAACCATGAAAATCTATTAAATTAGTTGTCAATTGAAAAGCTTTATTTTCACTAGAACAAAACATTTACATACCTTTGTTATAGAGTATCCATTTTTTTCATGCCGGTAAAATCACAATAGAAAAGAAAATATAGTTCAATTTTTTCTAAATATGAAAACAAACATTCTGTGTTAATTAACATTCCTCGATTATTTGTAATTGCATTATTATTTATTCTTATTTTTTAAGTTAACAGAGGAGAACACACTTTCCTCTTTTGACATGTTCGATTCTAAAAATGGCGAAACTACGATACAGCAGATGTAATTTTCATTTTTCACCTGCTTACTTGCTATTATACAAAATGCAGACGAACATTTAAAATAACACAAAAGTTCATGTAAATCCAGGTATTTTTCTAATTTTACACATTTGTCTGGGTAACCAACCGACAACTTGCAGTCTTAATATCACAAAATAAATGCACATAAAAACAAGTAATTCTTTTTACAAAATGTGTAATTTTCATGACAAGTGGGTGGTTTTAGAAATTTATACACTTATCAGTGTATATAAGAACTATGAGTAAATAACAATAACACACCAATCGGTGTCAATTTAGGTATTTTTCTACTTTTACACACTTATTTATGTTTTTCAAGTGATAACAAATTACACACTTAGTTTCAAAAGCTAAATACACATAAAAACAGGTAAAATTCTGCGAAAAAATGTGTAAAGTACATGGCAAGTGTGTGAATTTACAAATTTACACATAAATGTGTGCAAATTTGACTAATTTACACATTTATTTTTTAGAGTGTAGGATCTTCAGTAACTTCGGGTGCGTCTAGAAAGAGGAGACAACATTCAGAGTACCGGCATCAGCAGTTTGAATCTCGCTATGGAGTGACCCCAGCGAACCGATCAGAGCAGAGTCGTAGAGTGGAATCTACAAGTATCCCACGGCATCCATTCAGGACCAGGCTGCAGGCACGACAGTCAACTGTGGCGTCACCGTACAGTTCTGATGACGAACGATCCTTCGTGCAAGGTTTTTGGGACAAGAGGAAAAAGCCATCCTGTAGTATGAAGCCGGCTAGCAGCGAATCATCTCTATGATTGGGTGATAATGTTCTTTATTAAATTTCTATTAGAGTGCATATATGTGGTAGCAATGTGAAGGAATAAAAAGCAGATAGACTGTTTTGTATTTTTGGCCATTTTTGGAATTTTTTGACGGACTCACGATTAGTGCTTAATTGTGTTCAAAATTTGTTTGCAAAATTGTTAGTTTTATGTATGTTTGAAATTTTGGTCTTAACTGCTTTTTAAAAATTCTGGATCTATTGTTAAGTTGTTATGTTGGTTGTTAAAATGTTATTATATTGTTATACTGTTCATGTGTTATAAAATGTATGTTAATGTATGTTTTGTTTTCAGAAAGGTATAGATAGTAATTTGGGTTATTTTGTACACGCGCCGCGAGTCAGGCGGGCACGTGTTTTGCGGTCAAGAAGTCCTTGACACGCGTTTCTATCTCTCATACTAATATTTAATGAATTAACTTTCTTCTTATCGTTCGTGGTTCATGTGTTGCGTTTGTACTTTAGTTGGGAATGGTTTCCGCAAGTTGCGAAGTTTTATGTTACATTTGAATATGAAATTGTATTGTAGTAAAACTGAATGTTAATGTGATTTTCTTGCAGGGAAGAATATCTGTGTTAAATATTGATACTGCTATTTTTCTTTTAGTTAATACAGATGAAGAGTCATGTGATGACGTCATTTTTTAAATTTGATATTTTAGATTATTGCTTAAGCACAGCTATGTGAAGCTGTACGTATGTTACCCCAAATATTGTTAAAGTGGAGCTAGTTCTGACGAATTTTTGGGAGTTAGGTCATTGGCTAATGGGTATGTAGGTATTACGTAGTAGCAGAGTTATTGTAGTATGAAGTAAATTTAATTTTACTTGAGTTCGGAATTTTGTTGAGGAAAATTTTTGCGCATTGGGTTTTTTGGACTTGGTGCAAATTCTAATGTTAGGAAAGTTTTATGGAGAAATTTTTGGTAAAGTTACGGTTGTATTTCAGTATTGAGGAAAATTTCGAAAGTTTACTGTTTTGATGAATTTTAGCACTCCCAGGGGAGTGAGTTGTTTTGAAAGAGGAAGTAATTAGTTTTGAAAGTTTTAAGAGTTTTGAAAGTTTTTCGGAGGCTATTTTTAAGATAGAAGGATGATTAGATTGAATACGTGAATATCTGATGCAAACTGATGTTTTTGTTCTGATGGGTTAAAGTGTAATATTTTAAAAGTTATGTTTCGGTGCCAAATTTCACCCATCACTTTGTTTTTCTACGGTTTGAAATTTATAACAAGAAAATGACCTGGGCATGCATTTTGCCCAGTCCTTTTTCTCTGTAGAATCCGAGGGGGGGTTGTGAGGGAGTGACCTTTGTCATAAAGGCACTCTAGTATTTCTGAGGTCGTGACGTCAATAATTTAACATGTGTAAGCGTGAAAGTGACATCTATCCTCTCTTTTACTTTAATTTTCTAAAGCGTGTGTGTCTCTTTCGGATTCTACAGTTAGGTCGCGGTTAGTAGTAATATGTAAATTTGAAGTATCTCAGTTTGCAACATATAAAAGCTTAGAGTTTGAGTGTGTGTGTGTGTCTCTGGCGACGTTAGCCAGCAGAGTGTGTCTAGCGATATTAGCCAGCGAAGTGTGTCTCTAGCGGCGATTTCCCGCTGGTGCCTAGCAGAGTGTGCCTAGCTGCGTTGATTGATCCAGAGCAAGCGATATCGAGTGTTAGCGAGCATCCAGTGAGTTGCTAAGGAGTTTTGGAATTTGACTCGAGAAGTTGGCTAGTGGTAAGAATTTAATAGTAATTACGTTGATCATCTCAAAGTTAATAAAGAAATATATACAGCCACGGGCTGTCTAATAAGTCTTATCTAGCAGCGTAGCCGAAAGATAGCTGAGAAGTAATCTGAGGTGCCCCGGTTGAGCTAGTTCCGGAGCTGTGAGTATGAGTTTAATCTTTTAGTAGTATTCTCAGTTGTGAAAATTACAGACTTGCTCCAAACTGTGTTTTTATCTTATGTACTGGGTTATGTCTGCATTTAACACCAAGTACGAGCACCCAACCGTTACAAGCTGAGGACGATCTGCAACTGGGCTGGTTTTTACTCTTTTTATTTTGGTTACAGTGTAAAAGAAAAATACTTTAACTTTCAGAACCAGTTTAAACCGGTTCTAAAACTGAAACTATCTTAATATAAAAAATATAACCAAAATCGAAAAAGTAAAAATTAGCCCGGTTGTGGATCATCCTCAGCTATCCTATGGAAAAAATATCATGTAAAATGTTGAAATTTGAGCAAGATATTTGAAAACAACGCCCCCCCATAGACTTAACATTATCATCCGGGTCTTTTTTAGTGACTAGTGTAGCGTCTTGAAGGGTCACTTCCGGTCATATATTTCTGTGCCATCATTATTTGTTATAGTGAGTCCTACCACCCCCTCAAAGTTTGCTCCATGATTTTGGACTCACCCTATATTTCACAATGTGACTTGAAAGCATTGTCACTTTCGTCACAGTTTCGTCACAATGTTAATGACAAAATCGTCACAAATGACACACTTTTCACAAATTGGTCACATTGTGACGTCACAAATTGGTCACATTGTGACGTCACAAAGTGGTCACAATGTGACGTCACAAACAAGCTTTAAAACGGCCATAACGACTTCACATTTTAGTCACTGTGACTTCACATCGACGTCACGTGTCGTCACATCGACGGTCACAAAGTCACAGTGTGACTTCAAAACGACGTCAACGTGACGTCACCATGTCTTACGGGGTATATTAGATTGAAAGTTCCCACTAGAAATACGACTTCTATTCAGGCTTTCGAGAGCCGTGACGTGCTCGGGATCAGTCACACATACCCTTCCCCCTTATACAGACTCTCAAGACACATAAAAAGCATGAGAATCTTTAATAATACCTCGGCGACTTTGAAGACTACTTTGTTTGTCTCTCATAAATTACATGGTTTGTTTTCCTGAATTTAAAGATAATAATTAGATATTAATACTATTTTTAAAAAACGTTATTACAGACCTTTCCTTTTTTTATTGCTACATTATGATATACGTAAAAATTATAATATACAATGTGTATTCTATGTGTGTTGCTCCTTTGAGCTCTTTGGGCCCCAAAACAACTTGTCGGCATCATCCCCCCCTTCTCCCCTCAGATTTTAACTCATTACGCAGCAAGAGGAAGAGCATCACTTGATAGGTTACCGTACACCGAGGTGACAGTACCACTTTTTCCCTTACTGAAATCTAATTATTTTACAGTATAAATATCGCGTTTTTAAAGTAAAAGACCATTTTATTGTATAAATACTGTTTAAAATCGAAAGAGCATAGATAATGTTTTTTTATGCCTACTATACCATAGAAATGCGTCACTCATACCGTAAAGAATAAAAATAGTAGAAGCACCGTAAAATTTAGGTACATCAATTGAAATGCTACGAAAAGTTTTAAAATGTCATTTATCTTACTGAAAAATAATTATTTTACGGTATAAATACCGAGTTTTTACTGATATACAATCATTTTACAGTGTAAATACCGTTTTTAATCGAAACTATACAAAACCTATTTTTTTACGCTTAATATAACTTAGAAATACGGTATTCATATCGTAAAGAGTGAAAATGGTAGAAGTACCGTGAAATTTACGGTACATCTAATGGAATTTTACGAAAAATTTTTACAGTGAACCTAAACCAACTGGAATCCGATCCACAACGACAAAAGATTAGACTCAACCCGATACGATCCAGATTGCGAGTCTTATCAGGTTCAGTTTGCCTGACTCGATGCAGCATTCTACTTGGCATCCAAGATAGCCTCGACAAAATTTTAGTATAAATTTTATCCTTTTTGTTAAAAAATATACATGTACAGCGTTATTCATGTATCATCCTGTGTAGGCATCTATATAGATTTTTATTTTAGGAAATTAGATTTTTTTTTTTTTTTGAAAGATCGGGTTTATCTGAACTCAGTCTGCAAGAATCAAAATTCAGTCAGAAACCGACTCGTACCCAAAAGAACTAGTTTAGCCAATTTAAGTTTAATTTAAAAAAAAAAAAACCTTATATGTTGACCCAATTTGACGGGGACGAATTTCAAAAGTCAAAATATTTTCCCCGACGAAATCGATTTTGGGCCCCGATGGGGGGGGGGGGGGCAGGTATGCCCGACGGGGGGGCATATGCCCCCCGGCCCCCCCTCTGGCGCCGCCCTTGGTTGTTAAATTTGTAGTTTCAGGATATGTAAACTGCCGCTTTGAGTGTGGTTCGCGGCAAATCCTTGACTGAAGAAGAAAAAGCTAAAATAAAATCTATTTCGGAATGTAGGTTGACTGAAAGGCAAATTTCTCTAAAAATAAAAAAGGAAATAAAATTTTTGTGTACGATTTCTCTATGTTCCATTGAATTATGTTAAAATTTAAAGAAGGAATGGCTATTATAACTCTCAATCCATTATTAACGGAAATTTATTAGAATAGCTGTTAAAGTTGGTGCTTATTATTCTACTATAAAATATGCTTTAGAACTTTCAGTAACATCCAAATCTGTTAGAAATGCTTTAAAATGCCGAATTCTTGAATATTGCTAAATTAAAAACCAAACCAACATTACAAAATCATTACATTGATGCAAGACTAAAATATGCATCTTCCATTTTTATGTCTTAAAATTTAATCTATGGTGCAACTATGCTATTACAAAATAAAATAAAAAATCACACTTGAGGGCACAGATGATTTAAAATATCACTGGCATGATTTACCACGTGAGCCATATTTTATTTCAAAATGTGTACAAGGTGTTGGTCAGTCATAATTTCGGTAGGTTTTAATGCCAAAGAAAAACAAATTTGGTTTTTACCGAGACAGACATGAACTCCTTTGACTATCGAAAAGTACTTGGTAATATTTTTTTCCATTTAAAGATGAACATATGAATCAGAATTAAGAATTGCTACAGGATAATGCTTCTATTCACAAGAGTTTGCCAACTTCAGATTCGTTATCAGCAAACAACAACAAAACTCTATACATTCTATCTAAAAACTCTGACATATATCCTAAAGAAAACATGCGGGAAATCTTGGTCCGTCAAATTTATACCAAAAGGATGCAATTTGATTCGACTGTTGCACTAAAAGCAACCATTCCGGATAGAATAGACACCAATTTTGACATGTAAAAACTTTGCCATGCACTGAGAAACATTTGTGGAAACGTTACTCCGCAAAATTGGTGGCAGCATTGCTGCCTCCAGTTTTATGGAGTATTTTAACCGTTAAAACCGGTGTAACATTGTCATGTTACACCAGTAATATACGTTTAAATTACACCATTGCATATGTGAAAACAATTACTCCATGAAATTGGATGCAGCATTCGCCACCATTTTTACACCAATTGTATGGAGTAACGTTTCCTCAAATGTTTTACAGTGAGCCTTCCCAAAGCATCTTAATCATCAGTGTTAAGGAGAAGTGCACAAGTTGCGAAAAATTAATCTATAAATCATTTATGTGTGTTATTTAGATTTTAAATATGCTGGTCCTTAACTTTTTTCCACTAAATTGTATTTCTTATAAATTAATTTTTGCTTTTTAAAAATATATATAATTTTCACATAAAACAATTAAAGAAACTTGTATAACTTCATATGTATAATTTTTCAATGATATTGTTTTTTCACTATAGTAAGAGCTTTCCTGTTTTTGCTGGAGATTCAAAACTTTTTCCAGCATGATATAAAAATATTTATTTATTTATTTACTTATTGCTTTTTTATTACAGGCACCCACACTGTTTGATATTTTAAGACCGTCTGGTGTACAGAAATTATCGGGACCAATGCCAGCTGTTTCTTCAAAATCGTTTTGAAATTTGAATTATTCTTTTTTAATTCGGTAGATAATTTCAGCCAAAAATGTTTTATTTTTTAAATTAAAATGTGATTTAAAAGTCTCCTTTTATGCAGATAAATTACAGTAATTGCTGTTTTTTTTTTATTTAGGCAACTTCGTTTTTTGTTTTTTTACTCTGCTAATATTTTGTATACATGGTTTTTTTGGTGACCTTACAAAAATTTATAAAGAGTGTCTGGTACTCAAAAATAGTATATTCTCTTTTCGTATGGAAAAGAGAGATGTTTATATTAAAAATATCTGTCCGAGTTCGTAATCGACAATTTATTCATATTCCTTTTATTACTAGTTTTACAAGGGGGATTTTGAAACATGAAAGCACTTCGAAAACACGCACAGCATATTTTTTCTATATTTTTAAAGTGATTGTCATAAATTCTAAAGCAATCCGTGCGAAAATTTCCCATTCTTCTTGAGAGATTCTTTTGGTAGACGAAACGGATCATTTCCAGCACGTGTTTAACATAGGAGTTGCATACACCATTAGTTTCAGATCAAAATTCAGAATAAGTTCAAATTTAAGGAAATACGAATACAAAAAATCTATATTTTTCTAGAATTACATTTTTTAATACTTGAGAAATACATGAAATTGTATTTCACAAACATAGTATGATTAAAATCAAAAATTGCATTCCAGTGTAGAAATTAAAATTATTTTCTTAGGCAGGCAATAGCAGTTTTTGAAATCACTTGTGAAACAGTTTACATCTTTTTTTTTTTTTTTTTTTTTTTTTTTTGTCTCGGAAACCACTGAAGAAGTTTTAGTGCTGTTTTATCACGATTTTTGCAGTAACGAAGTATAAACTGATCACTGAAGAAGAAATATATAACAGTTACGTGATTTTTCTAATACAGAATATTGCATGTAAAAATGCAGACACCCGTATAGCTATTTTTGATGTATTACTAAAGTAATTTCTACCCCTAAAAATAGTTTTAAAAGTACTTAAAGAATTAATTGACTAAAATAAATGATAATAAAAAATAGGGGAGAGTGGGGATACTTGAGCATAGGACTTGAGCCACCCCTATTATTTCTACAATTGGTTAATTTTTCTTTCTAAAACTGGCAATATGGTAACATATTTATAGTTCTCAACATGTAAAAAAGAAATCACATACCTTGGTACCATTTTGAAAGTATGGTGATTAATAGTTGTTTTTCACAATCTAAAGTAAATATTTAGGTGCATGTTTTTTTTATTTTTTTTGTATTAAAAGTTTTGTTTAAAGTTACAATCATATGGATAAATTTAATAAGTATAATTTCAATTGTATTTTGAATCTAAACTAGTTGAAATAGCTGCATCCTTTACTTAGTAAAACTCTGATAAAAAAAATGGTGGTAATGGGGATATATGAGCCAGAGAGAATGGGGATACTTGAGCCATGGCTCAACCATCCCCAATAGGAAATTAGACATGGATGAAACAAACAAAAAATAAAATTGCGCCCTTATATTCACTAATTGATATTTTTTTCTTTAAAAAATAATGACTTAGAAAAAAAATGTTTAAAAATGCATATTTTTTAATGAAAATATCCATTTTATTTTTCATTTTGACTAAAAAAATAGCCTGTTTACATAAATGTAAACATAGTTTTAAATTTAATTTTTATTACATTAAATTTTTTAAACTATTTTAAAAATCATAATCTCTAATAGTTCAATTAGTCAGGTCCAATATATTAAAATATTTATTTTTTAATATAATATATTAAGACTAGCTGACCCGCCCGGCGTTGCTCGGGACCATTGATGTTTTCAAACAAAATTGCAAATATTTAAAATCTCCATTCATGTTAAAATAGAAAAATATATCCAAAAATAAATCTTTGAAAAGGGGCTTCTGCTGTCAGAAGCAAGGTAGGCAGATGTACATATCTGAATATATTAATTCTTGCAGCTTTTTGTCAAAATCTGCTGTTTTTTGCGATTTTTAGACTAAATCTGCAGTTTTTTTGCAAACTTTTGGAGGTTTGCCTTTTTTGTTATCTTTTGGGGAAGTTTGCCTTTTTTTTTTTTTTTTTTTTGAGAAGTTTGCTGTTTTTTTGCGATCTTTTAAAAAAGTTTGGCTTTTTTTCACGATATATTCATAAAATTTGTCATATTTTCGCAATATTTTGATGAAATTTGCCGTATTTTTATCATTTTTTGGCGAAATTTGCTTATTTCTGCGATTTTTTTACAAAATTTGTCGAAATCATGAGATTTAATTTGCGTTTTCCCGCAATCTTTTGGTAAAATTAGCAATTTATCATCAAACAGTTAGCGAAAATGGATATTTTTGCGACCATTTGTCAAAATTTGCAATATATTTTACGTCCTAATTTTTGAATTTATGACCATTTTTTTAATCTTCGGAAATGATTGATCGTCATTTTGGCAATTAGATGCATAACATAAAATCACCAATTTTTTACATTTAGTCGCCCATTGGCCGGTGGCGACCGGCAATTTTAACCTTTACAAAACAGGATCAGTATTCTAAAAAAAGGGCATTTTTTTTTAATTTTCAAAGAAAGAACACTATTCTAAAAAAAAAAAAAAAAAAAAAAAAGAGGTGCATTTTTTCTTAAAGGAAATTCTATTATAAAAAGGTACACTTTATAAAAAGGAACTGGTTTCCTTTCCAGATCAATTGAAATTGTCATGGAGCAAATAGAGAATGTTAAAAAGGAGCTGCCGAACATACAAACAAATGAAAAGGGCTACTGGATTTTGCATCCTTCTAAAATGGCTTAGGGTCAATGCTAGA
Organism: Maratus speculifer; assembly: GCA_964019185.1. Classification (NCBI taxonomy): domain Eukaryota; kingdom Metazoa; phylum Arthropoda; class Arachnida; order Araneae; family Salticidae; genus Maratus; species Maratus speculifer. The sequence goes on from OZ025293.1 coordinate 74,659,650, forward strand.
ATGTGAAACATTAAATAAATATTCATGATTTACAAAGCAGTTTATAACTGGGTAAAAATGGATAAAAGACTTATTTACCGAGTGTTTTCATTTCATAAACAACTCTCCTTTCATGGGCGGAAAATTGTAAATATTTTTAAAATATGAGTTTGTCAGAAATGAAAACACTCAATGAAGTATAAGATGCAAGGGTACTTACGTATTAATGCCACCTTAGCTGCAGATTTGGCGGTTTTTATGTACCGTTAATCTACACTTAAAATTTCTGCAACAAATCATAAAATTAGACACTATTTAAAATCAAAACACTTTCAAAATTGAAAACACTTAATGGGGCGATATAGATTCAGTTCCGTTGGGGTGGCTTTAATACATAAGTACCGATGGAGGTTTTAATCAAAATAATTTAAGTTTGAGGGGGAAAAAATCATTTTATGACATATGAGTTTTATAAAGAAAAATTGAAACTTTAAATATATAATGATTTGCAAAGCTGCTTATACCTATTTAGTCAACAAAATGAGTTTTATAAAGAAAAATTGAAACTTTAAATATATAATGATTTGCAAAGCTGCTTATACCTATTTAGTCAAAAAAAATGGAAAAAAGTCCAATCGCTTTCTCCCCCAAAAAAAGTAGTTTTTAAAAATACGAAAATCAATACTTTTTCCAGCCAGGTTTTTTTCCCTTCTTTTAAAAGATATGAACTTGAAACTTTAATTAGGAAAATGTTTATCTGGCCAAATGCAGATAACAATGTAAATATTTCTTCAATATTATGCGTTTGCTCAGAAATGAATACATTCAATGAAGTGTAAGATGCATGTTTTAATTAAACTTTTAGTATGAGGGGGGGGGAACACTGTTTTCTGACATGAGTTTTGTAAGAAAGTGTCAGATTATCAGAAGTCAATTCGAAAATTCCCGCTCCCCTCCTAAAAACAAACAAACGAAAAAATGACAATATGATTTCAAGCCAGGTTTTTTTTATACATATACAATGTGAATTTGAAAAAGAAATAAAGACTTTATTCATAACCTATTTACCGTTTCAATTTGATATGAAACTCTTCATAAAAAAGAAAAATTCTCTTCGCTGAAATAGGCCTAAACTTGCCGGCTATGTACCTGACATTATACGTTTAACATGAAAAAAGAAAAAATTGGAAAAAAAAACTTACGTAGTTAAAAACTAAGTTTTTTAAAAAACATGAAGAATTTAATAAAACTAAGAAAATAAATCATCAAAAGGAGCAATATTTATAAATACGCGTGTTTATACAGATGTTGATAGCATTCAATGATTCAATATTCAATTCAGCCGCGCCGCGATAATGCAGCCCTTCAATCCTGTATTTACCGCTTGCTCTTATTGGCTGGCTTCTTCGTTGCTGCGTATTGGCGATGAGCAGCAAGTAGCCTCAAACCAGATTGCTTCGTTGAGTTGGGTTAGTGGAAAGCTGCAAATATCCTCTTGCCCAGTACGTTTTAATTTTTAAAAAAAGTTCTAGATTGAAATTTAAAAATTCGGCTGCGAGGTGCACTTTCTGGTGGCCGCATCCACTCATGACAAAAATTTCAGAGATCTGAGTGTTACAATTTCGGCGTTATCCGCGATCAGGCAGACAGACATCTCTTATTTTATATATATAGATTAATATTTTATAGTGAAATTGTAACATCATCTGTTACTGTAAGTTTTTTTAAATAAAAAAATGATTATTGTCACCAACAGAGGGCCCTACTGAGTTACCATGTACCTAAAAGTAAAACGATTTTGCAATGATCCTTCGATCACCAGCTATAACGACAAAAAAATATCGTATTACTAGCTTTGTTTTCTCAATTGGTTTTGAAGGACTTTATGTATCATAATTTATCATTCTGCAAAATATTTGTGCAAAAATAAAACGAAAAAAATTACTTTTGTAGGTTTTTTTCCGTACTGGCTCAAGTATCTCTTCACCATGGCTCAAGTATCCCCTCCATGGTGATATTTGAGCCACGATATAAAAAAAGGAAAAATTAATTAGACATAGAAAAATAGTTTAAAATTAATTGAAAGTGGTTTTCAGTTGAAGAAAAATTATCAAATTTTCATTTTCAATATTTTATTTTGTTCTAAGAAATTATAAAAAAATTTAAAAAATTAAAATTTAAAAAGGGGCTCAAGTATCCCCGTCTTCCCCTACATCAATTATGCAATTTTGTAAATAAAAGAACCCCCTTTTTTTAATTAACAGAAATATTTACTGTTTTATTTTGTTTTTTGTTGATACATTAATATAGAGTTTAGCTACTGACAAAACACATAAATACATATTGAAATAAGTGTTGAAAAGTGCTTCAGTAAGTCTAGAGAAAATGGCACATTAATGTCAGCTATTTTACATGCTACTTTGTTTTGTTTTCAATGCATTTTTGTAAAAATAAAAATTCAGTTTATATATTGGTCATCACCAAAATTAGTATTAAAGTATTGAAATCACTTAAATAGTTCCCGAGTAAAAAAAAAAATACTTGATTATTAGCTGCTTTTCGTGAGATTTCATAATTGCTACTCCATAACTTTTTAGCTTTCTTCTATCATTACAAGAAGAAAATATTGGATTCGTGAAAATTTTCGAAATCCTGTTTTCGATGGATTTACAAGTTTTAGAAATCAGAGAACCCGAAAAACATGTTTTTACAAAATGTCAGTCTGTGACTCTGTGAGTCTGTCAGTCAGTCTGTCTCTATGTGAGAAAAAATTTTGTCGGCACTCAAGAACTATTGCACGGAATTTCACAAAATTTAAAATTTGTTAGACCTTGATATAAACTAGATCTGATTAGTTTTCGGTGTATATCACTCAACAGGTGGCGCTGCTATGCTGTATTATTCACAATTTTCTCAATAGCCATATCTTAAGAACCAGTACATGGATTTTTATAAAACTTTGATTTTAGTTAGTAATTAAAACAACATGGTGCTGATTACGTTTTGGTGCAGATCGCTCAACAGGTGACGCTGCCATTGTGCATTATTCGTGATTAACGCAATAGCTCTATCTTATCTAAAATTTCAGATTCAGTTAGTCCCTGATATATATAGATTAGTATTGTTTAGTTTTTTGAATAAATTGCCTTACTATGTTGCATTTTGCACGATTTCGCAATAAATGTTTCTCAAAAACAAATGCATGTATTTTCATCAAACTTCAGATTCAGCTATAATTTTATATAAGTTGTTACTGATTAGATTTTGTTTTAAACCACCTAATCGGGGGCGCTGCTGTTCTGCATTTTTCAGGAAGTATTAACATGCATAAGATAAAAGAAAGTTTTGGGATTCGCACACGTGCCTAGTTTATTATTAAAATATCATCGAGATTTAAAAAAAAAAAAAAAAAAAAAAAAAAAAAAAAAAAAAAAAAAATCCAGATTTTAAGATCTAGAGCATGGATTTTCATAAAACTTTATTTTTGATTAGTAATTGATACAACATAGTGCTGATTACGTTTTGGTGGAAATCGCTCAACAGGTGATTATGCCATTATGCATCATTCGTGATTATTGCAATAGTTGTATCTCAAGAACAAATGCATGTATTTTCATCAAACTTCAGATTCATTTAGTACCTAATAAAAAAATGGATCCTGATTAGTTTTTGGTGCACATCACCCAACATGTGATGCTATTATGCAGATTTTTTTAGAAGATTTTGCAACAGCTCTTTCTCAAAAATTAATGTACGGATTTTCATCATACTTCAGATTCAGCTATAAGTTTACATAAGTTGTTGCTGACTAGATTTTTTTAAAACCACCTAATCGGTGGCGCTGCTGCGCTGCATTTTTCAGGAAGTATTAACATACATAAGATAGAAGAAAGTTTTGGGATCGCCACACCTGATTAGTTTATTATTAGAATGTCATCGAGATTTAAAAAACAAATGTTGCATGTATTTTTCTTTTAAAGTTAAGTTTACTTTAATAACTTTCATCACTGAAGTATTATCTAATTTATAAGTGAAAGATCGAGAGACACGATTACTTTTAGAAAATTATACATTTAAATTTAACTATATGAACTAGTTTTTGACTTAAATTATTAAATGATAGCCTAGGTTGAAGAATGAATTACTTTGGTAGCTTTCTTTAGTAGAAATTTGCTTCTTGATTGAAAATGCTATCATAGGAATTCCTTTATTTATTTAATCAAATTATAACTTCTTACAAATTGGTCTATTCCTGAGATTAATGAAAATTTTGTAATCTGATAAAAATCAGGAACACAGTCAACTATTCAACTATTAATATTTAAGATGTGTAACTATGTTTAAACAATATCACGCCAGGTTAAACAAACTGACGAAAGAGAGAGATAGATAGAAGGTTCTATTGACCATGGAAAAACGCTTATTTATAATGTCGGAAAATCCGAAAATCATCGATAAAATTAAAAGTATAATAACTCCATTTAGTCCTTGAAGAAGGAAATTTTTACCTTGTTACTTATTAGAATATGGAAAATATTTTTAAACAGAACTTGTACGATATCGTTATAAAAATTAACTTTCGTTGCTCTTTCGAAACTATTTTGAGGCATGTAGATTTTCGTAAGAATTTTATCCCAAACTAACAATTTAGGAATATATTGGTCAAATCACTGTAAAAGAAATCTGCAATCCTACATATGAAAAGTTGCCGAAATCTGTATGCTTACTATCATTTTACCTGTGCACCTTACAAGGAATGATGTAAATCGACAGAATTAATTTTTGTAAAGCTACAGAAGTCTGTAACTTTACCAACGAATCTAGTAAAATTACAGTAACCTTACTAAAATTTTATCTGTAACATGGGTTGTATTTACATAAAAAATTCTTGGAATCCCAGTTTCCTAAAAAATTCCTAGTAACCTTACAGAATTTTTGATTTTCAGTGCAAATCTGTATCGGTTACATGAACTTTTTCTGTTGCCGTTACATAAAAGTTCTAGGAATCTCAGTTTTCTAGAAAAGTTTTAATAACTTTACAGATTTTTTTTTTACAGTGTAGTAGTTGCATCTATATTCACACACATAAATGAACATATATATCATTAATACAATTAAAAAGGTCGAAACATCGAAAACTTAAATATTTATGAACTTACATCGGTTAAATGTCTTAAATTAATTAAAAGGCGAGAACTGTGGAAGTAGCTGGGAATTACAAATGATTAAAAAGGTATACACAGAGCTGTTTATGTAATATAATACTATAAATTAAAGAGTAAAGTTCATTACTGCGTTTTTCCTCTGGGAATGAGAATATAAAATAATGGTAAAAAAAGTTCCGAGAGAAATTTTATAAAGGAAAATGGAGACACAACCTATGTATATATATATATATATATTTTTCAAGAAAACATCATATATTTTTTGCAATCTTTTCTTGCCTGTTCATTTTGTGTAAGTGTCTAGAAATAAAAGTGAAACCATTTGTTTTAATTATCCCTTACGAGTATTTCTCTTTATAAATTTTTTGTGCATGTAACCTTTTTTATTTTCGTTATTTTTGAATTTATGTGTCGAAACGAAATTCTGTATCTGCATGGATTTTAACTACAAATCATACTACATACATTAAATAAAGCATTTCACATTATTATATTTGTGGTTTTTTAAAGTGTTTTCACTTCATTTTGGCATTTATATTTTTTAGGGTATTTCATTTAAAATTAAAACTTAGATAAAAATATAATTTTCAAAGTGAATCTTAAATAAGAAGTTCTATAACATAATTAACCCTGTTTTACTATATGATAATAAATCGACAGATTTTGTTTGCTGTTTTTTAAAGCTTTATAAATCGTTTGAATGAGGATATTTAAGGCGCCCCTCCCCCTTAATAAATAAATACATCTGGTTTTTTATTTCTTTATCCTCATGCCGTGAACGTTGTACATCAAGATTTATTGTGGAATGCTATTTGATGTACTATTCGGACGTCATTTATTAATTCTTAACAAAAATTTGTGTGCATTAACACCTTATATAGATATGTGTGTGGGTAATTTTACAGAAAAGTTATTGTTTCGGTCAAAAAACTAAACAAAAAAATAAGTCAAATAATTTTATATTATATCTATATTTTATCCATATCTCTCACCTCTTTTAAGATTTATATACAGGATGATTATAATTAAAGTTACGATTTCAAAATTCGATAATCTTAAAATTATTGATCAGAATGACTTCATATTCTAGCAGAACAAACGTGAGGCAATGGAATTTATTTTTTATTTATTTTTATTTTTTTCTATGTTATTTATTTATTTATTTTTTTTTTGGGGGGGGGCGAAGGAAAAAAATTCTTTCAAAGTGGGCCAATAGATGGCGCTGCCAGGATAATATCAATGGAGATACCCAAAATGTATTAATTAAACACAGGAATATTGTTAGCTAAAAGAAAAGAATAGAGTTCAAGGATTTACTACAACAGAACGAGAAAAATACGTGTTTACAGCGACAACAGCAATAATGACAAAAAATAAAATTTTTGCACATCTGCCACTGCCAAAGGCTAAAACTGGTTTCTCTCATAACATTCTTGGTCACAGTGAAGTCACAATGACGTCACTGTGAGTCACTTTGGTCCCATCACATCTGTGACCAAAATGCCACCACTCAGTGACGTCACATTGTGACTGAGTTGTGACTGTCTTAAAAATTTTTAGAAAATTACAAATATTGTTCAAAATATGTTATTTACTTTAAAAAACATGTTTCTGGCAATTTAAATATCGTCGCTTTTGTCACAGTTTCGTCACAATGTTAATATCAAAGTAGTCACAAATGACACATTTTTCACAAATTTGTCACACCGTGACTTCACAAAGCGGTCACAATGTGATGTTACAAACGAGCTCGAAAACGACCACAACGATTTCACATTTTAGTCACTGTGACTTGACATCGACGTCACGTCACATCGACATTCGATGGTCACAAAGTCATAATGTGACTTCACAACGACGTCGCTGTAACGTCACCATGCCTTACGGGTTCCTTTCTCAATTATGTTTTACATAAAATGAACCAGTCTTCAAAATTTAGGAATCATTTTTCGCAGACTATTTGTGGTTATTGGACCCCTTTTTATGTCTTTTAACTTTCAAAAACTTCCTAATAGTTGTATGTGCACAGTCATTGTTCTTATAAGAAAGCTTCAAAAACAGAGCGCGGTCCTACATAATCAGAATTATAATGAAGAATTCAGGCAGAGTTGGTGCTTTGCATTTTCATGGCATCTATGTCTGTGGTGTGCATGTTGCGTATTAGTAATTTGCATATCTCTAGACAATGAGAACCCTTACAGTGCCATCTATCGGCATATTTTGAAATTATTTTTTCCTTCGCCAAACAAAATTCCAATACCTCACAATGGTTCTGTTAAAATATAAAGTAATTCTGATTAGTTGTTGTAAAATTATCGATTTTTGAAATCGTAACTTTAATTATAATCACCCGGTATGTGGCCTAATATTCTTTTTATTATTTGATTCTTAATTTGTTTTATAAATATTATGGGGAGGATTACATTAATAATATTGCAAAGGATCGTACAACTATGCAATGTTTTGTGTCATAATTTTATGCTTATGTTCAGAAACATCTAAAAAAAGATTTCATTTATATGGAACTTATTATTAGAAAATGTCATTTACTTTTTAAATAGAAAACGATAGATACATAAGAGTTTCTGATCTTTTCTTGTTTAGTGAGGATACTTCGAAATTAATGACAAACGACAATGTGCACTTTCACGGCTAACAGCTGTAATTAGCTGTAATTAGTTCCTAAATAATTTAATAGATGGTTAGTGCTACTAATTTTTGAAAATTATTGTATGGAATAGCATTGTAACGGATAATAAAGTAAATTAGCAGTAATTAAAATAAAACTTTTGAAAGAATTTTTTTATATCAAAATTTAAAGGGATTTTCAGAGAAAAATATGCATTATTGAATGAATATACTACATTCACAAAATAGGAAAATGAAAATAGAGGAAGTTAGGTCTAACATGTATAGTAATGTCAGCCAAATACCGGTATGTCAGAAACTTTGGGTAAAAAATTGATTTGACATGAATAGGGGGGGGGGGGGACAATTCCGTCATAAATCGATATATCTTTTATTTTCGGCCAATATTTCGATGTTTTTAGAAATTAACTTATTACATGCGAAAGTAAATTTCAAGAATTTTTCACGCACATCTCTAAATAACTCAAAGTAAAATATTTACATTATTTTAAAAATAAAATATTTATTTAAAAAAACCCTATTTTTGACTTAGCCTTTTGATGTGGCTACGAATTTTAAGCAACGCTGTAAGATCCTTCTTTTTATTAGAAAAGCAGCCCATCATAATTTACATTATTTGTGAATAAATATCCTTAGAGAAATCAGAAATTGGAGGAAATAGCTTTCTTTTACTCCATGTCATGACTTCAAATGGCATTTCTATTCGGTAAGGTGTCATAGTTCCTTAGGCATGTTTCGTATTTTCATAATGTGTATCATACAATAACTTAAACAACATAGTATGACTGAGTCTTAAACGTCTCCAGCAAATCTGGATTCTGGGACATCTTTGTATTTAATACACCAGTAGCTAGAAATCACAAGGAAAATCATTCGTAAATATAAGAACATGTAAAGTATATTTAATCAAATTTTTATAGTTTAGTAGGACAGTATTTAATTAGTGTTGGGATCTCTTTCAGGCGTAAGAAGCTATTTTCTAAGGTTAAAATTATAATTACTGAAAGAAAAAATCGTTTGAGTTGCAGCTATTATCAAATTACAATTTTTAAATGGATTGCGGCAAAAATACTGGAAATAATTACTTTGAATTTATAAACGCTAATTAATATGTATGTGTAAACAGTTTAAAGGCCAATTTAAAAAATAAAACATTACTTGTAAACAAAAATAAATCATTAACTGCTTTTCAACATCGAATAATAATGAAAAGAATTTGGTGCATCGAAAAAGCGATGCGCCACTGTTTTGTGCCCAATATTTCTCGGCTATCGATATCTTTAAGACGATAATACGAAGAAACTGATACATATTTTTTTTTACATCAGTGAATATGTAGCGAAAGTATCATATTCACCATTATATATTATTATTATACATATACATATACATTATTATTCATATATTATATGAAATCATAACAGAAAGTTCTAGTGTATAAAAACTGTAAAAAGTTTCAAAAAATTCTGTAAAACATTAACAGCTATGTACCAAAATAATTACATGTTCAATGACAATTTCAAATCCCAACGAAAAAGGATGACTTGATATAATGCATAAGGTGCCTGAACTGGTTCCATGAAACGTGCACAAACTATCAAGACCCTTCCTAAAAATGTAGTAAAATTTTACGAAAAGTGAAAGATTGAAATTATACTTTAATTTTGTTTATTCGAATTTTATTCACCCATTTTCCATGATATAATTGCATCTTTTTAAATTGTTATATGTTTTTCATGATAAACTATAAGGAAAGTGTTCTTTTTTGCTATTATAGTTTCACTTTTTCCTTCTTGTATGGGATGGACACCTCTCCTCGGCTTGAAGAAGAGATGGCCATCTGTCATTATAATTTTGTTTCCAACTGTTTGTTTTCAACATTTAATTATTGTTTGTCTAAAAATGATGAGTATATGCATAAGAATTTTGAATATGCCTAGCTACTTCTTGTATTTTTTTCGATGTTTAAAAACGATGATCATTTATCCTATAGTTACCTACAGCTATACCGAACTGTACGTTGTATAGTTTTTTAAAGTTTTATTATTCTTTCATCAACGATTTGTTTTAATCATAAGTTAATAATTCATATATATATTCCAAGTACCCCCTAAGCGCAAGTAATACTCACACTTGACCATTTATTCACACTTTGGAGTGCTTGTAAAAATATTTCTCTCTATATATTTTTTTTAACCGGCTGAAAGTGGTCCAAGTTCCAATAAATTAATATGGCTTTGAAAAATATAAAACTCAAATAGAGTTTCAAGTAGAATTACACTTGTCACCTTGCGTTTAAATTACTAAAAATAAAACTATTTACAAAAACGATTTTATTAAAACTTCCCCATTACAAGATTAACTGGTCTTTAAATCTTAAAAACCAAAAGATGTTAAAAATCATATGTAAAAAACGTGAAAGGCTCATGCGATCTTTCGAGCACTACCAGGATTAATTTCAAAGGATATGGTTTAGCTGGCATGTGCACAACGAATTTACAACACAGCAAATGCAACTTGCCAGCTAAACCATATCCTTTGAAAATGATCCCGGTAGCGATCGAAAAATCTCTGGAGCCTTTCCCGTATTTTACGAATGTCTTTTAACATCTTTTGGTTTTTAAGTTTTAAAGACCAGTTAATCTTGTAACTGGAAAGTTTTAATAATATCGCATTGCACCTTTTTAGTAAATAGTTGTATTTTTAGTATATAGGCTTTAATTAGAAAAAAAGATAAAAATATCATTTAATAGTTTTTACTTTCTGATACCGTCTAGTTTGAAAAAATCATATGCTTAAAATGCGTTCATACACTGTAAAAAAAAATTCAAGAGGTTACTAAAAATTTCTTAGTAAATTTGTATTCCACAGAATTTTTTAGTAACCATTACAAACTTTTTTTTTGCAAGTGAAACAAGCATTTCTTTTGTAAACTGAACAAAAGAATTTTTTGTATAACTAACTTAAAAATTTTTAGTATGAGCCACAAAGCAAATTTTAGTAATAGCTCCAAAATTACTTTTAATAACCATTACGTGCAACCGAAGCGGAGGAGCTTCCTTCGAGCTGCATCCAAAATTCTGAAGCGGAAGATTTTCGGCAAAACCGCAACAGATGGCAGCACTAAACATTCCTTACTGCTCCGATCGGATTTTCATAGTTCCTTTATTAACGAGACACTACAGACATTCGGGGTGCATTTGGCTGTGGCAAGTTTCGAACCCGGGACCTTTTAGCCTGAAGTCCGTTACTATAACCACTATGCTATCAGGGCCACACCAACTGAGTTTTAGTAAGAGCTATTAAAAATATAAAACTATTAACTCAATCGTTGCTAACATTTTTCTAGTGATTCTTACAGATTTTCTAGTAACCGACTAAGATTACTAAAAATTTTTTAGTAATTACAAGAATCACTAAAGTTTTTTTAGTAGATCGACCTTTTTTTTTTTTACAGTGTAGCGCTCCATAACAGTGTAAGCAAACGGACGCGTTGGACTAAAAAACTAAAGATCTACTTCTATTTCGGTCAGAATCTTCCTACAGGAACCATAGAAAAAAAAAACAGAAAAAAAAGCAAATTTCCCCTTATTAAAACCAATTTGTAAACTTTAATCTTAAAATTATCTATTTAAGCGGATTTGAATTATGAATTTTACTGGTAATATTTAAGAAAATAATTTTCTGAGGTTTCATTTAATATTTTTAAAATTAAACTCTTAAAATTACTTTTGATAAACAAATAGAATTTTAAAAGCTGTAAAATTTGTACTTTACATAAATTCTAAAAATATTAATTTTTTAAAATGTTGTAATTACATAATATTCTTTAGCTTTAGGATGAAAATATTTCAAAAGAATTATTTTAAAATAATGCCTTAAAGGAATATTATTAATGCGTATTTTAATTTGAAACTACATTAGCTTTTGATAATGAATTTAAAATTAAAAGCACGAAAATTTAGTTATTATAAATTAATATATTAGATTTTAACTTTTGTAATGCTGTAAAGGCAAACTCTGCTGTTCCATTTAAAAATATCAGTTAATGGAAGATTAGAAAAATAAAATCTTGTAGCAATATTAATTTTCGACGGGAAGAAATTTTTAACATTCCGTAACTTCATTAATTTGAAATCAAAAATAAATGTTTGCATTTCTGCGTGTGATATCAGTAATATCGAAAAGCAATAAAATCTTTGCAAATCCATTTCTCAAATGTTGAGTTCTAAAAGATATTTTAAAAAGTCGAAAATGTTACCAAATATTAAATATGGGGAGTGTAAATATTACTCTCTTTCACCGGGAAAAGAAAAAGGAAAGTTATCATTTGCAGGTTTTCAATCATGTGTCAAAACTAATTATGTCCTTGGAAGAAAGTTTGGCTGAAATATGATTGATTTGGTGATTTTTAAATCTGCTACTTTTATAAATTCTTTAACTGCAGTAAGTACATACGTTTTTTTGTTTTGTTTTTGCTACACGCACTAGCACAATCATATGCAAATATTTTGGAAGTTTCCATATATAAGAGTAAACATATTTAATTGGCCTTTATTTGGTCTAAAACGTTACCAAATAATAAATATAGGGGGCCTAAATATTACATACTTTTACCAAGAAAAGAAAAAGAAATTTTGCCACTTTCAGGTTTTCAGTCATGCATTAAAGCTAATTATGTCCTTGGAAGAAAGTTTGGCTGAAGTATAATTGATTTGGTGATTTTTAAATCTACTACTTTTATAAATTCTTTAACTACAGTAGGTACATAATTTTCTTTTGTTACACACACTAGTACAGTCATATGCAAATATTTTGGAAGTGTCAGTTTATAAGAGTAAAAATATTTAATTGGTCGTTCGTTACACTCAAAATAACAGAAATGTTTTAACACTATTTTCTTTGTGAACATAAACAATACATACAGAAAAATGCAAATACAGAAAATGATAAATTAATTCAAATTTTATGGGATCATTGTCAATTAAATGAGCAAAAATCCATAAATAAATAAGGGATTTTCGTAAAATATAATTGCATTGAACTTTAAAATATTTTTTACGAAAACTATTCACATCAATTGTAAAGAAAATTATTGCTTACTTTCTCATTTTTTTATGAAATCAAAATAAAAAAATAATGTAAGAATCTAATACGATAAAAATTACACATCATACATTTTAATCAAACCGTATAAAAATAAAGATTAAAACACATGGGAATGAAGTAGAAAAAATAGATTACGTTGTAAAGAAAAAAGGACAATTAAAAATTTTCAGGTTAAAAATATGTAGAAAAACATGCGAAATCTCAATTAGCCCATTACTAATAAATGAAATGATTAATTATCTCTATTAGATCGTTTTGTATAATTTATTTTAATTCAAATGGAGATTATTAATGAATTTATACCTATTTTAATGTTCATGTTTCATTAAATAATTTAATTTAAACAATGCTATAAAATTTAAGCTTTTTGTGAATAACAGGTTTCATTTTTAATATTTTATGCACTTTTTACTATTGTAGAAGCTTTTTAGTAAATTAAAAATAAAGAAATTTCCAGTTACTATTAATATTAATGTCTTTGACATAATAATATGATTAATTTAAAAAAAAGATAACATTTTTTATATTCTAAATAAATTTGTAATTTAAATACCGTTAATTTCGCTTAATAAGATTAAAAACTGATTTTATTTACCTTTTTTTTTATTTTACATAATTATTTATAAAAGCCAGTTTGATGCATAGATCTCGATTGAATTTTTTTTTATTCCAATCATTACAATAAAAACTTTATACTTTATTTTATAAGACTCTTTTGGGTATGAAACTCTTCCATAAAGTTTTTTTGCCATTATGCAAATCAATCTTTTAAATAGGCCAAAAGAAATCGTAACACAAGGAGCTCAATTATAAAATACAGAAGTTAAGTGTTTAATAATAGATATGCTGAAGTGAACTAATATATTATATATTTTATAATTACTAATAATTATAATAATATAATACTAATATATTATATATTTCATATTTATTATTTATTCTAATATATTATATATTATATATTATAAATAATATATTTTCAGAAAAATTTCAGGCAATACAAGAAAGTAAAAAAAGCCAGTTGAAAAAGATTTAGAAAAAAAAAATCGATGAAAATAATTATTTCGACAAATTGATTGATTATTTATTTTAATGAACAGATTGACCAAAATAAAAATTGACTGAGCATGAAAATCTCAGTTACACCATTAGAAAGAAAAAAACTACAAGATTTAAATTTCAGGTAGCTTCGGTACTTTTTTTTATACAACCCTGAGTAGACTAAAGGAAAATGGCACGAAATTATATCTCCAAAGCATTTCCTTGTTTTCTTTGTTTTTCATGTGTTGCAGATTTTTTTTCAGGCTATTTTGTTGTTGTTGCTGTCACTGCTCCTTGTAGCAAAATCTTTTATCAAAATAATCTCGTAATTAAAGAAGTTTTGAGATTTTGCAATCCAATGTGATGTTCTGAATTTTAGCATTTTTGTGTGAATGAGGCTAGTTCTATCGTTTTTCAAGTTTCGCGGAGTATATTCTGAAAATTTGACTGTCGGCGCTATTTTTTGCAATGATAAGTTAACAAAGGGCGTGTAATTGTGCAGTTACCATAATAGTATGTTAGGAGGTTTAATCAATGAATTTAGAATGTATCTCGCCACTCAGATACATTTGTTCTGGTTTGTGAATATGAAGGTCTCCACATGTTGACTGCAAGCGGAGATTTCTGGCAGGCTGTTTTTAGACAGCGAGGAATGATATAAATTTTTATATTACGAATAAAGGATTGTCGGAGTCCTTTTTTTACATTTTTTGGCGAAAATACAGTGTTTACAGCAATATATCGTATTGATATTAAACTGACTTTCCTTAGGTTTCTTGCAGAAGAAAATAAATCAAGTTTAACATGAACTTTAATTTAATAAGTCCTTTGGGAAAAGATTCCCCACCCCCTTAGCCTAATGAAATTAAAATTAGTCTTGAACGCCTTCATTTAAATCCACACGTTCTACGGCCTAATCACCTATTACTGATATAAATAAACTGTGTATTTGTTAAATCTATATCATGGCTCCTTTTCATGTGCACCGCCCAGAAGATTATTCCATATCTTTAATTTAATTTTAATCTTTTTTTAAAGTTTTTTTCTAATAGTTTTTTACTTAGACCGTAGAAACTCAAGCTGATTTTACATAGTTAAATTACTAATTCATCATGTAAATGAAACACAAAAAACTTTTTAAAAGGTTATGAACAAAGAAGTGAATTTCCAAAAAGTCTAATTTACTGTAATAATGAAGATAAAAGCCAAATTAAAAATTTTCCAGCACAAATTCATACAAAAGTAGATTTTCAAAAATAAATGTACAAAAGAAAAAAATGACAGTTAAAATCAAGTTTGCGTCATTAAGAAAAATGAATGATTTTTCGATTACAGATTTTATTTGAAACGTACAAATTAATTGCAATAACCATGATTTCGAGAAGTATCTATTTATAAATTTATAAAATTATGTAAGAAAATCATTTATTAACATTAAGCTAAAGTTATACTTACTAAAAGTGAAAAAAGTACATTTAAAGGCTTATAAATACATTTCAAGAAAGAGAACTGTATATTTCATTCACCCAATCATTATCAAGAAATTTTTTTCAAGGTGATATTATCAAGATCTATACTGATAAATAAAATGTTTTTGCAAAAATGGTAGAAAATGAGCTTGATAAATAAAACTGCGAAATCACATGTACAATTAAAGCAAGTGCTTTAATAAAAGTATCATGTGTGAAAGTGAATTATTTTATATTATTTTTAATGTATAAAGCATCTCGTTCCAAATTCTAGGTAACTCAATCAAGACTGAATCACTGCCTATATTTTCATTGCGCATATAGATTTCTATTAAGGGGACGGTGGACGTTAAATGGTTTTTTTTTTCATCATAGCAATATGAAATTTTGAGAATGTATTAATTTCACCAAAAGCATATAGAACATCTTCAAAAAAAAAAAAAAAATTCCAATCTTATTAAAATATTTTTTTATTTTAATTTTTAAACGAAATTTTAAAATGATCCTCGTGTCTTAATTTTTGAGATATTGTCTTCCTTTTGCCTTTTTATCATTTAAAACTCTATTATAAATAAATTTTTGTAAATTTTTTTTTAATCTCTTGAATTGTTAATATTTTACATTTTTTTTCTAAATTCCATATCGATTGTCATCAAAATTTTGCCTTTTAATAAGTAACAAATCAAATTTGACTATCTTAATGAAAGCGAATTTTAAAAAGCTTACACAATTTCTTTTTACAAACTATCAGGATACATCCTTAGCAATTTCATAAATATTGACAAAAATTACGTCCCAAGGAGTATTTCAAAAATCTAAAAACGCTGAAAAATTAGTTTTGAGAAAAACAGATTTAAAGTATATAAATACTCTTCCTTTTATTATTTACTTCTTAAAACCTTCATAAATGATATTTTAATAAGAATAAACTGTTTTCTTACTATTATACCACAGAAATAGATGTTTTTTGCGACCATTTTGCTATAGACTATTTTGCTCAAATAAAGTTCTACTGTCCCCTTAATTCTTGCAGAATGGATGATAAATATAATTTCATGGATAAATTACTCTACTGCATGTTCTTTATTTCATAAAAACATACTTTTTTAATACTATTTCTACCAGTGTCCAAAAAAACCTTTTAATCTTTTGATTTTTACTTATTTAGCTTCTAACTTTAAAAGTTAGTAAGTATTAAAACAAATTAAAAGTTATTCGAAAATGTTATGACCTAAATCTTACAAATCAAACAATAATTATAAAACAAACTAAGTTGAAAGGTATCATTACCGTCGGTAAAAATAGTGTTGACAGTAAGATTTTTCATATTTAAAAAGGGCTTTAAGAAAATTTAATGTATTTCGGTTAAGCCGATTTTCGGATAATCAGGATTCGGATAACCGGAGTTATACTGCAATATTAATAATGAATGAAACTTAAAGAGTATAATTTTAATCGATGGAAATTAAGTCTTCAATGTGTACTTGAGAAGGAAATAATTATTAAATATTTTTCATAAAATTTGAGAGAAGTGAACAAAATAAACAAAATTAGCTTTGTAGAATTTAAAAACAAAAAACTAATAATTTAAATTAATAATTGGTAATTTATTTTACAAATAAATTAACTTTAACCTAAAACATACATTTAAAAATATAGAAGTTGATAAAAATTAACCGTCTAACAACAAACATATTTTACATAATTTTTAATTACAATGAAGAAAATATTTAAAGCTCTCTACTTTTTAAATTCATTCGTTATCTCCTTTGAGATTACAAAAATTTTCCAAAGATCTTTATTTTATCTTGACATTTTTTCACTATTAATTCAATGAATTTATGCATAATCTAGTTTTCCTTAAAAAAATTACTTAAACAAGTTAATGCTGACGTTTTTATTTATTTAATTATTGAAATTTTCATAAATTTAGATTTTTTCTGTCGACCGGTTCACGAATAATTTTATATTGAAGTTGAATAATTAAATGTAAAATTAATTAAAGTAAAAAGATGTTTTAATGAGAAACTACACTTAAAATGTTTTCGAAATTAGATAAGTTACAAAAAGCGAATTACATAATTAAAGGCGAGACTCTGTTTACTTTCATCAGTTGAAAACTCAAATATTTTCATTAATATAATTTCTCTATAAAAGAGAAATAATGTTGAATTTTTGGAAATGGTATGTTTCATTTTATGAATTGAATAAAATTGAAAATACATGAAAATGCTACCAAACATAGTGCTTAGTAATAAAATGAAAGATGTAACTCTTAAGAAAATTTCTTTGAGACATGAAAAAAATAACAAGCTTTAAAAAAATTATTAAATTTAAAAGAAATACCTTAGAAAAGTATTTATGTTTGAAAGAATTTTTATAAGCAACTTGGAATTTTTTGATTAAAACAAGTTAACCAACAATCTAATATTTTTTGAGTGAAATATATTTCTCAATAAGAATTAAGGATATTTAATATTTTTTAATATGTAAAAATATTTGAGACTATGTAATATTGATTTAAGAATATGTAAGAATATTTGAGATTTAAATCATTGCAACATAAAAAAACAAAGTTGTATGTCATAAATAATATTGCAGTAGTTAAACCAGTTGCATTTTTTTAAACAAACTTATTGTAATAAACTGATTTCATTAGACTCATATACTTACTTATTTTTATAATCTAAAAAAAAAAAAGTTTGTTGTACAGATTTGAGTAAATAAAGATTTTTGTCTCGAGAGATAAGTAATTTTGGCTTTTAGACAATGTTTTTCTTTATAAATACTACTAAAGTTTTCATATACTGTCGAATTGGATGGCTTTTTCTCATTTTTTGCTTCTTATTGATTTCAAAACTCCAAACGGTATGTAAATTTTCCTTTAAGCAATTTTTAATTCTTTCCTCTAGTTCCACGATATCAATTGTAAATTTTGAAATTAACATTTAGTATTTTTAAAGTACAGTATAAATTTATTTTTGAAAAAAATTGAATAAAAGTGAAAATACATGAAAATGTTACCAAACATAGTGCTTTAGTAATAAAATAGAATATGTAACTCTTAAGAAAATTTCTTTGAGACATGATAAAAAAAATAAGCTTTTAAAAAAATTATTAAATTTAAAAGAAATGCCTTAGAAAAGGATTTATGTTTAAAAGAATTTTTATAAGCAACCTGCAATTTTTTGATTAAAACAATTTAACCAACAATCTAGTACTTTTTGAGTGAAATATATTTCTCAATAAGAATTAAGAATATTTAAGATTTAGATCATTGCAACATGAAAAAAAAAAGTTCTATGTCATAAATAATATGGCAGTAGTTAAATCAGTTGCATTTATGAAAACAAACTTAATAGTGTGATAAACTGATTTTATTAGACTTAAATATTTACTTATTTTTATAACCATTAATAAAATAAGTTTGTTGTATAAATTTGTGCAGATAAAGATTTTTATCTCGAGAGAGAAGTAATTTTTGCTTGTAGACAATGCTTTTCTTTATAAGTACTACTGAAGTTTTCATATACTATCGAATTGGATGACTTTGTCTCATTTTTTGCTTCTTATTGACTTCAAAATTCCAAACCGTATGTAAATTTTCTTTTAAGCAATTTTTAATTCTTACCTCTAGTTCCACGATATCAATTGTAAATTTTGAAATTAACATTTAGAATTTTTTAAGAACAGTTTAAATTTATTTAAAAAAAAAAGACAAAGCCATTCTGTTTTGCATTGCAGTGATCTAAAAAATCCCTGAATAAGCCTTAAAAACTGTGTAAGATAATGTTATTATAGAATAATAGATCAAAATAGCATAAATATACGTCATTTCATCACTAAAAAGCACAAATTTTGTATGAAAATAAACAATGAAGTTTTATTAATAAATGATAATTATGGAAGAACGTAAAATCAATTAACAATTAAGACATGGTGAGATTAACAATTTTCTGCAAAGTAAAAGTTTAGATTTATTATGGACACCGGAAAACATAATTTATTAAAGAATTGGTCATAGTGGTTGGGGTTACTTTTTTTTTACCTTTAACTTATTATTTGAAACAGTAAAAGAAATTGAGTTTTTTTTGCCGGCTTTTCTTTCATTTAATACATGTTGTAGAACATATCTAACCTATTCAGCAGCGTTTGATCAATATTACTTTTATAATTTTGATTATTTATAGGAAATTTATAGATACCACGCATTATTACACAAGCACCTATGCAAAAAAATAGTAAATATATGCTAGTGCAACGTTTATATTATCAAAAAAATATTTGCTTACGTGTTTATATTTTAAGAAAATATAAAATATGAGATTTAAAACATAAAATATCGAATCAAAATATATATATATATGTATACATAAAATTATTAAAACTATTACTACAACGTAACATTTCACTTTTGTGCCACCATCTATCGGGGAATTTATTTATTTATTTGATTTAGTATTATTATTTTTTTACATATGATAAAAACCATAGGAAGCTAGCCACATTTTGTGGTGCTGTTGCCATCTGCTGTAGAAATATAAAAGTTAGTAACAGCATTATCGTAATTAATTAAATAATATTTTTAGAGTTATTCCGGATAGAATCTTGAGCATTAAAAATATTTAAGCATAAAATAGCGGCTACACGCAGGCAACATAACTTAAAAATAGCCTTTAGCTAGTCAACAACCCTACTAATTCATAGTAAAATATTATTACAAATAAATAAATAAAAAGTACAAATAAATAACAGATTCAATAATAATATTAATATTAATATTAAATTAAGAACAACATTAACGTAATAGTCTTTTAATTTTTATACAATACCAATATTTGTAATTTTAAATGTAAATTTTTTTAACCAAAGACAATATCTTGAACAATATATATATATATATATATATATATATATATATATATATATATATATATATATACACTACCTGGCCATTGATGAACATCCACTTGCTATTTTAGACATTTTATTAAATAGCTAGAAAAATACATGAGGAATTATCCCGAAACTCTTAGTGTATAAAACTGATAGTACAAGTCATACATTTCCGGGAAGATTTTTTTCCCGAAACTCCATAGGGGACACTCAAGTAATTAAAAAAGAATGAATATCTTTTGAATAATCCTGTCAAAACTAATGTAGCCAAAGCACTCAAACTCTAGATTATGATTAAGTGCCTTATTTTAATAAACTGTGTTCATTTTTATGCAAATAGCATGCATACTCGCAGAGAAATTAAGGTTTTTATAAAAAATGGCTCCAAATTTTGCCAAGTTTTTTGCTTATAATTTTCAGATTTCTTAATATAAAGTAACATTCTTTTCTGAAAATATGACAAATAATATTGCACACAATACC
Source organism: Maratus speculifer (assembly GCA_964019185.1). NCBI lineage: Eukaryota > Metazoa > Arthropoda > Arachnida > Araneae > Salticidae > Maratus > Maratus speculifer. The sequence goes on from OZ025293.1 coordinate 74,680,441, forward strand.
CTGTAATCAGAATTAAAAAATAATAAAAATTGCATGAAAAATGAGCAGGTTTGCTAAATAATTTTTCACTACGCATGCGTCAACGATATTAAAATTTCATTTGCATGTTATGTTAGCTAAATGTTTAGAGCAACTTTTGTGAAAATCGCATAATCATAGCTTGAAAATTCTGAAAGTAATCATCTATAGAATATGCACAAAATTCGTTGTTCCCAAAATGAAACAAAAAAAGAGGGATTTTATCCAAATGTAGTAGCATGTCCTATATTGTGTATTCTATATTGACACTAATCAATGAATATATCAACCGCTCTTGTTTTTGCTTCATTTTGGGAATAACGGATTTTCAACCTATTCAATTGACGATTATTTTCAGAATTTTCAAGCTATGATTTCGAGACTTTCAAAAAATTGCTCTATACATTTAGCTATGGCCGGGTAGTGTATATCATTCGTTTACAAAGAAAACATACGAAGAAATAAAAAAAAATGTAATTGCGACCTATCAGCATCAAGTATAAGTAATATTGCCAATCAAAGTTTTCTACAGTAAAATCATGCTCAAAAAAGTAAGCAGGACAACAACGGGGTATTTCGATGAGCATTTGTCATGTAAGTCACATTTCTAGTAACTGCTAAATTGTTGGCCACCGTTATTTTTGAAAGGTTTGCATGGCCTTATTCATATCTCTGATAAGATAAGTCACATTTTTCCGTTCTAAAATACTGGTATCCAAACTCGTAGTATGTGACGTACACGACTCATGCTCATGGAATTACCCAACGGAGTCTGTTGGGTCCAGGGGCGGATCCAGAGGATCGTTTTTTTTGGGGGGGGGCGATACTAAAAAATATAGATTCAACAGTCATAATTTCTGTTCATGAAATCCTTCCTTGTACAGTTATTATTATATGGATGATCAAATGAAATGCTTTTCCGCGATCTTCTGACGAAATACCCTTTTTTTCCGCGATCTTTTAACTAAATTCGTGTTCTTTTCGCGACTCTGACGGAATTCGCATTTTTTTTCATTTTTGAGGAATTTCGCGTTTTTTCCCGCGATATTCTGTCAAAATTCGGATTTTTTTCCGTGATCCTTTGACGAAATTAGCTCTTTTCTGCGATACTTTGACAAAATTAGCAATTTTTTGCAACCCTTTGAGAAAAGTAGCTCATTTTTCCGTTACCTTTTAACGAAATTAAAGTTTTTTTCGCGACACTTTGACAGAACTCGCGCTTTTCCATCGATCCTATGTCGAAATACGCGCTTTTCAGCGATCCATTGTCGAAGTTCGCGTTTTTTACGCGATCCTCTGTCAAAATTCGCGTTTTTTCCGAGACCCTTTGATGAAATTCGCACTTTTACGCGGTACTTTGACAAAATTAGCGCTTTTTCAGCAATCTTATGTCGAAGTTCGCTCTTTTTCAGCGATCCTATGTCGAAGTTCGCGTTTTTTACGCGATCCACTGTCAAAATTCGCGTTTTTTCCGCGACCCTGTGATGAAATTCGCGCTTCTTCAGTGACCATTTGACGAAATTCGCGCTTTTTCACGATACTTTGACAAAATTAGTCTTTTTTCAGCGATCCTATGTCGAAGTTTGCGTTTTTTACGCGAACCTCTGTCGAAATTCGCATTTTTTCTTCGACCCTATGATGAAATTCGGCCTTTTCCGTAATAATTTGACGAAATTTGGCGCTTTTTCGCGTTACTTTGACAAAATTAGCGCTTTTTCAGAAATCCTACGTCGAAGTTCGCGCTTTTTCAGCGAACCTATGTCGAAATTAGTACTTTTTCCGCGATACTATATTTTCCCTTTTTCCAACACTGAGAAAAAAATATAGTTCTGGCATCTAGAATCTAAATTGTGGCTCTAGAAAAAATAGTTCCATGTCATCCTTATAAATTCTAACTCATTTAGCTTGAGAATTCTAGAGTCTCCTACTAGAATTCAGTAGCATTTTTCTATATTCTCGGTGTAAAACTTATATTAAAATCTCTACAAATAGATGCGAACACAAGAGGTTTGATTTAAAAACTATAATTCTAGTTTATGAAACCATTCCCGAAATTAAGCGAGTATTTCTCATTACTGAAACCATTCAATATCGTTTCGTCACCTAGAAAACAAGAGACTAGAAATGGTAGGTCATTCCATCAATTCAGCTTAGTTGTTTAACCTATTCGCATAGATCGGTCATCTATAGTTCTAGTTTAGGTATTCAGAAAGTGACTAACTACACAGTAAAAAATAACGGTGAATATAACAGTGGAAAAGACTGTTTTTCTTTCTAGAAAAGGAAAAAATACAATTCACAGTCCTTTTTGCTGTTTTTTTTTTTTTTTTTTGTAAGCGCCATCTACGAAAGGAGTCGTGAAATACACCCACGATTTTAGCAAAAGATACGAGAATATGTCTTAAAAATTTCATTAAATCTAATCATTAATCTACCTCCCCCCCCCCTCTTCTGCTTTCTACGGAGTCTGGAACAAGTTTCAACTCTGTCTATATAATAAAGGTAAGTGTTAGTTTTAATTTGTTTATTCATACGCATTTCTTTATTTGTTTATTAATTGTAATTTAAAAATATTCTATATTTAAAATTTAAAGAGTTACAATTTTTGTCCAGCTGTTTACTGCTTAGCGTAAAAGTTTTATTTATTTATTTTAGTATAAAAATTTTAATTTAGCTCTTCTGCTGACAAATCGAAAATCTTACCCGAAGTTAGTTTATAAATTGGCTATAATACATAATTTCTATTTTATTAAATTAAAATCTGAACTACGTAATTTTAGCATAAACCGTACCGACTAGAAATACATATATATTTTTTCCGTCAAACATTCAAGTTCACAAATCTTTCTTTCCTTTAAATTATTGTATTAACCCTTTAAACTATCGTATTTTCCTTTAAATGTCAATTTTTATTCAAAATTTAAGAAGCAAAATAAAAAACCAACCACTTTCTGTTTTTACATTTTTTTTTCCTTGGCAAACAAAAATATTCATAAAACTCGTACAAAAAGGTGCAAGTGCCAACAAATCTTGATATTTCCCCCAAACTGTCTCAGATTTTCATCCCATCAGCTTACATCCATTTTCTGAATCATGCTTTTCTAACATTTTTTCATGTTAAACATTTTTTTTTTTCAAATCAAAAGCAGTCAGTCTCAGCATGAATATCTATCTGTAGGAAGATCTGAGAAATTAAACTAGTTGAAAATTTTTAATTTCATCAAAAGAAATTTATAAAGTTAACCAGCTGTAACTGAATGAAAATTAATATTCAAAATGTATATTGGAAACAACTGTTGCAGCTTGGTTGAGAAAGACTTCCTAACAATTTGGGATGCCTAGACATCAGCATTATCATTTTTCTTAAGGAAGATACAAAATATCGAACAGTCAGTCACTAATCATTTGGATTTACTGTGTGAGAACTTAACTTCCATTTCATTTATTTTGATTCTTTTTACCGTTTGTCTTTTTTTATTCATCCAATTAAATAATTTGGTTTTGTTATCATACATGTTTTAATTTATGTCTGAAAATGTTGTACTTTGTTTTAACATGATTTTTTGGGAAGTAATGCGTTAATCGCAAATTTTAATGTTTACATTCCAATGTATAGCACATATAACAGATGTTCATGACTAAATTATAGCATAATTTCATATAAATAAGCATAATTTCAGTTTAAAACGTAGAATAAATAACAATTTGCTCTCAAAGCTCTTTCAATCAGTAGCGTAGCTATGTTTTTTGGCGCCCGGGGCCAGCAAGAAATTTTGCTCCCCCACCCCAATATAGATATATAACAACTTCTCTCAATTTGGCGCCCATAGGCCACGGCGCCATTATTAAATTTCATATTAAATTTCAACTAAATGAATAAGACATGCATTTCAAAGCAAAAAATTCAAAATATCAACTAGATTATTTAGAGTTTTATAAATTGTTATTTTTAAATAACAATTAATAAAAAATATACACATTCGTTGAATTATTGAATGAAATGCATGTAGAATGATATAAAGCCAAAAAAAAAAAAAAAAAAAAAACTCTGATTTTGGCCCTACATTTTGGCCCCTAAAAAAAAGAGCTTATTGGATTTTTCCCCCTTTTTGGACAATGTATGATTGTGTAGCGACGTTTATTTTCCTGATCTGAAAAATGGAAACTGATTCATAATTCAGTTCATGGTTGTAGCGGAGAGTGAATGGAACGGGACAAAAACATTTCAAAGTTTTAGCGGATAGTGAGTGGAATGGGACATTGGCGTCCTCTGGTTTGGCGTCCTCCAGTCCTGTGTGGCATGTTTTGGCGAGAATGCAGATTAGCTGGAGAACTCAGTGGAGATTTTCAAACACTTGCTGTAAGACTTCGTCGATGAAGCGTCGCGCAGTAAAAGGCCGTGGATTGGTCATTTAATATAATATTTAATATGTTTTATTTAAAATATGCTCTATTATTTATACAATTGAGTTTTTTATATGTTTAATAAAGAGTTATTTTGTTAAAAAGGAAAGGTGTAATCACAGCTCGCCTACAATTCACAACAATTGTATTAAAAATTCTAAGTATAAAAGTAACTTATTTTAAGGGTTGTAAAAAAGCCTGGTAAAATTTAAAAAGCAATGCTATGCTGGTGGCTTTTGTTAGTCTTAATCGGCTTTTTTTTTTAACCAAAATTAACCTTTATTGGCCGAAGTTGATTTTCTACAAAGAATTTAAATTGTTACACTGCACCTTTTTTATGTGTTTTTTAATTAATTTTAAAGATGTTTAGTTGAGGTAGACTTCAATATGATCTGGTTTCTTAATAATGAAGACGTTAATATTGGAATAATTGTGGATTGCAAATTTTTCATCTAAACTTAACAAATCCATACAAATATATTTCTCTGGTTTATACTGATCTTAAGCTCCTCCTTTTTTTGTCTTATTACTGTTTCATGTAATTAAAAAAACAATAGTTGAAATCCAAAGTTTTATATTACTATTCAATCAAAAACGTTACAATTTTACAGGAAAACAAACAATATTAAATAAGTAAAGTCAGCTCTTAGCTTTTTTATATAGGTTTTCAATGAAAAACAGTGAAACTTTACAGTGTCTTGCGAATGGGGGGAGGAAGGGGACGTTTGCTCTGTGCATGAAAATTTAGGGGATACCAAATTTATACTACCATCATAACTTTTGGCCTGTCATAAGAAAAAGTTGGGAGAGGGGGGGGGGGGGCACCAAATTCGGTCTTTGACCCGGGTGCAATTTTCTCTTCGCATGTCCCTGAAATTTTATTCTGCTTCCTAATGCCTTTGACGAAAAATGTAAAAAAAAAATAATCCAGATTATAAAGCATGCAAGGGAAGGTTAAGAAAAAAAAGTAATAAAAGTTTAACTATTATTATTCTTAAACACCAACCAAACATTGTGAAGCAGTTAATCACTGGAAGGCAGTCCATTACTGGCACATCTACCCTATATAATTATACTACTCCTTAATTCCTTCTGAATGCAATTCACCAAAATGGTATACTGTTGGGAATATGTATATGCAATATGTGTTTTTAAAAGTCTTACCTTTTTTATTTTTTTTTTATTTCCATGTGCTTGTTGAACATTAAATCCAAACAGGGGAAATAAACAGCGAAAGAACAGCCTAAAATATGGCATAATGCCACGAGTATCATCATTGTTAAATAAATTATCGGATTACGAATGGTTGTAGATCATAACTTGTGGCTTGTATTTGTTGTTAAAATTAAACTTTGTTTAATTGCAATTTTCATGATTTGTTTTTTCCTCTTTTAAATCTAAATTATCTTTCAGACTTATTTCTAAGGAAACTTGATCAATTGCAAGAAAAGAATTTTATGTATAATTGTGCTTCCATGATCCCTGTTTAGATACAGTTACACTTTAATGTAGATATGGTAAATTTGCTTAAAATAGAAACAGAAATTTCTGACCTTTTCCAATCAGCAAACAAATTCTGATGGTCAAGGTAGAATTTAGTATCAATGCTTCGAAATTTTTTTTAGATTACTTGAAAGTTCATTTATCATAATTTATATTTCTGGTTTGAATTAACAATTAGTATATGTATGGGGAAACTTATATCTAACCGTACAAAAGCAATTTTAAAAAATGCATTCCTGATTGTAAATAACGCTAAGTTGAAACCACAATAAGATTTCATGATTTCATGAACTGGAATATTGTTTTGATTTCCTCCATTACATTTTGAGTCCTGTAAACAACCAATATTACATATCTTGAAGTACTAATGGAACTCAAATAGGAAGTGCTTTAGAAAGAATTAATAAATTTTCATTTTTTATCAGCAAAGACAATTTAAAAATGCGTTAAGAAAGGAAAAATGCTACTTTTCTTAAAATTTGATCAAGAAAATCAAGCTTTTCTAGAAAACAATATTCAATGATGGGGTTTTAATGAAAACAGAGCTTATAATTAAATCCATAACTGTCTTACTATCAAGGTCTCACATTGTATAAAGGTATGTTTGTAGAAACAGACGTACAATTTCTTTATCCTCCCTCCATCACACACATACATTGCTTAAATAAAATCCATAAAATATGTCGCACATTTCTTCAATATTTTTTACCTCCCCCCTCTTCATTTGCCACAAAATGTCAAACTTCACCTTACTCTCCTTCCTCCTCCCTCTTGTTACATGTCATGCTATGTTACATAAAATATACTTGCCGTTCAGAATCAAAGCACTATCTTATAGAATGTATTTCACACTATATTTTTAATCTTTAACTATCTGTTTTAATGACATTTGTGAGCATAACAGTAAAAATTTGCGTACTTATTTTATATGCAATAAGGTTAAAGTTTATAACCAAAAACAGCAATGAAATATTAATATGAAAGAGCAATAGGAAAGATTAGTAATTTGCAGTTCAAAATATATTTTAATATATTTGGCTTTAAATCTTATCTTTACTTTATAAACACAAAATACTTTTAAAATAACTTGAAAATTTAATCTATTGGTCTTACATGCTTTTATTTTAACCAAAATGTGTGATGTTGCATTTCTTTTTACCCTTCTACGACCCCTTTGTCACAGTTTCTCAAACCCCCTTCCAGGCATGACATAATTTATTGACAGCCTCTGATACAATTTCGTTATTAAAACTCACAGGCAAAAGCTTCATAAATCCCTCGATTACTTGTATCTTTTGGATAAATTATGAATGATGGAGTATATTTCCTCGATTTCAATGTGACATATTTATTTTTTAATTTAACACTCTATTCTGTAAAAGTTCTTTGTTATTCTTTCACATTAATTTTATTTACATAAGACCAAAAATTATGTAACTATTTAATTTCAAAACATGCATATGAAGACAGATCTACTTTACACTTTTGCATTTCAGAAATTTATTAATCTTCATATAGAAACTTAACAATGAACTTAAGTCTATATTTAAGTATTGCAGTTAAAGAAAAAAATGTACATGTTAGCAAATCTTGTAAAAATGTAATGTTAATGTACTTGACAGAAATACTGCTTCAGAGAGAAGTGTATTTGTACTACTTTTGTAGTAAACTATTTTTATCATTATCAAAATGTTCTATTTTTGAGTGTTTTACTCTATTGATAAACTTGGTATTAAAAGCTTGTTAATGGATTTGAAAAGAATTCACCAGTTTTTTAGAAGATACACCATGTTTAAAGATTTTTTTTAATCTAAAAATAAATTTTAACGAGTATAATGGCCCATCAGTCCAAAAAGACACAAGGCATTGTATAGTATTTCTTACAACTTCCTTTTACTTAGTGTTGTGAAAATGATTGTAGTGAAAAAAAATAAAAACCTGAGAGCACTTTAAAGTGTGTATACTATTTTTAAAAAAGATTTTGTTAAAATAACCTAATGTCACAACCAGTTAACTCATGCTTTAATAGGGCTATAATCATAAGTAATTAAAATTTTGTATAGTATATTATTGTCACATGTTTGATATCACTATTGTATGGAGGTATTTTTCTTTATTTCTGAAATTCTGATGTCAAATAATTCAAAATTATAATTAAAAGTAATTACGTTTAAATATTCCATACACTTTTCAACCTATGTCAATAATTTACTAGATGAAAATTAAGGTATAATTTACAGCTACTGAAAAAATTACAAATGATCTATTTAAAAGCATGTACATTATGATGGAATTAAATTAACCAAAAAAAAGGGGAATCTACAAAAGTTCTCAACTGATTATAAATTTAAAAAGCAAAAAATACTGAGAAAATGCAAAATTGTGTAACTAAAAAAACTAATTTTATGTTGAATAAGCTGCAAAAATTCCAAAGATAGGTGAGTAAAATTTAAAAAACAAAATTTCTTAAATAAATAGCAAAAAGTACTGAAAAAAAGGTGTCATAAAGTCGAAATAAAATTTGCTTAATTGACCTCAAAAATTGCTGAAAATCAACGAAAAAGCAGTAAAAACAAATTTTAGTACATTAACAGCAAAATATACTGAATAACTACAAACGAGCAGTTAAATCTAAAAAACAAATTTCAGTAAAATAATAACAAAAAATGCTGAAAATCTACAAAAGTACAGTAAAATCTGAAAAACAAATTTTAGTAAATTAACAGCAAAAAATGCTGAAAATCTACAAAAGTACAGTAAAATCTGAAAAACACATTTTATTAAATTAACAGCAAAAAATGCTGACAATCTACAAAAGTACAGTAAAATTTGAAAAACAAATTTTAGTAAATTAACAGCAAAAAATGCTGAAAATCTACAAGAGTGCTGTAAAATCTGAAAAACAAATTTTAGTAAAAAAACAGCAAAAAATGCTGAAAATCTACAAGAGTGCTGTAAAATCTGGAAAACGAGTTTTAGTAAATTAACAGCAAAAAATGCTGAAATTATACAAGATTGCTGTAAAATCTAAAAAACGCAATTGATGTAATTATACTGCAAAATTTACTGGCACCCATATTGCCAGCATCTTTTGCTGTTTAACTACTGTGATTTTTTTTACAGTGTATTCATTCTAGTTGAAGGCGGTATATTTTTTTCTCAGTGAACCCTTTGACAAAATTAGCGCTTTTTCAACGACCTTTTGACGAAATTTGCTATTTTTGCGCGATACTTTGACAAAATTAACGTTTTTTTGCAAACATTTGACAAAATTCGTGCTTTTCCTCGATCTTTTGACGAAATTCGAGCTTTTTCCGCGACACTTTGACAAAACTCGCGCTTTCAGCGATCTTATGTCAAAATTCGCGTTTTTTTAGCGGTCCTTTGTCGAAATTCTTTTTTTGCGCGACCTTTGACGAAATTCGTGCTTTTTCCGCGATCTTTTGTGGAAATTCGCTCTTTTCCCGCGACACTTTGACAAAATTAGCGCTTTTTAGTGACATTTTAATAAAATTCGCGTTTTTTCCGGAACAATAAACTGTCTCCGACGGAGTCGCAGAAATCCCTTCCGGAAAAAAGTCTGAATTCAACACTGGTTTGGGGGGGGGCGATCGCCCCGATCGCTCCCCCCCCCCGTGGATCCGCACCTGCAACGGACATGAAGCAAAAATCATTTTGTAAAATTCTGAATTAATTAGTTTATGTTTAATTGCTTCAACTTCCTATCAGAAATCGGCATTACTAATTAGTTTTCTTGTAGCAAATTTTATTTATTGCATATTATATCTTTATCGGCGGTTAAACTACAAATTTGTAGAATGACCTGTATTAAATGCACAACCTAGATGTAAAGAAAAAGTAAGTTTATTATATTCAATCAGACGTTTAAATAAGCCAACATTTGTGCGCAGAATTATATTATTATAATGAAGATGCTCACTTACAAATAAAACTGTGACATGTGGAAGAGGTAGAATTTATTTTACTAAAAATGGCAGATTAAATCTACTAAATGATATCAACTCAATCGCTCTCGATTACGGACAAATTAAGAATAATTTTTTTAATTTTTTTAACTTAAAAATTTTAATTTTCTTAAATGTTATTAATTACTCAGTCGTCTTGGTAAATGTGCTCTGCGCAATTAGTGACACATTTAATTTGGGGATTAAATACAGAAAAAAAATACATTCAGGGCTTTCTAATAAAGTTACTTTAAAGGAAGTATGAAATTTCATTTTAAATCAAGTTGTTATACAACTTTCGAATGAACTTTCCCGACGTATCTCATACTGTTTTCGATATAGGAAAGCAAACTTCGTAGTTTGAAGCTAGAAAGTCCTGCTGGGTGTCTTCTCGTGTAGAGCATGTCCGTTTTACTATAAAAAAACACACACTCGTTGTTGCTAATTCACTCTACCTGTTATTTTGAGTGAAATGGAATTAAAGGAACACTGTGATTAATAAAGGTCAAAACCAAAAATTTCATGCATTTAATTAGTGACATAAAAAATAATGAAGCTGTTTTTAAATGTTTCCTGGTCTACGATAAACTTATATTGATGCAATTTAAAATAGTGATTTAAAACTGTTAAATTTAAAAATAGTCTTAATGATGGTCTACAAGTATCCAAAATTAAATACCTTGCAAAAAAGTGAGTTATGTAATTAAAGGAGAGTTTTTACGCTTACGATGATTACGAGTTGTATTTACGTTTTCAGCCTAAAACCAACATAGTTTTATTCTTGTAATTTCTTTAGACCCGTGAAATATTTGAAGATTTCTTGAAACGGTGTATTATTAAACGAATTTAAAATATTTAAAAATGTTAGCACATGGAATGCTCTTTGTGGATAAAATAAAGAAAATAAACTTTAAGAAAATTGCTTTAAAACATTACAAATGTAACAAATTTCTAAAAAAATAAAAAATTAAAAAATAAGTTGTTTTAAATCCGATTTATGTTGGTAATTTTTGAGGTAATTTTTGTCTAAATTTATAGTATGGTCCAATGATTTTAGTGCAAAATTTTTCTGTGAACTAATAGTGGAGGTTATATAGAAATGTATAAAATTAATAGAAAAGTAACGACGTGTTAATACATGCGATAATACACGTGTTTCTGTCGGCATCGCTGTCGAATAGCTAAAGAATTCTCAAATGGGAATTCATGTTTTGTTACAAAGCTCTTAGTTACTTTATTTTTAGAAAGTTTGTTAGTTTCTGACAGAGAAATTTAATTATTTGGAAGTGCTTCTGAAATATTAATTCTGTTACATTTATATCTGTATGTGATTTTTCAGATTGTGTTTGTTGAAGCAGGTTATGTATATTAGAAATTAGTATTTAAGGGCGCGCTTGAATGAGAGTAATATAGTTAGGTTTGTTCGGTAGTAGTGTCGCGTTGAACTCCCGATGGTTACACTACACACACTTCGTGTGGAGCTCCCGGCTGTTTTTGTGTTATCCTATAAGGTCGGAAGACGAACGTATAAAACTCTACATTACCATATACAAAAAAGGAAAAAAATTACATATTTTATGTATTAGTTGAAACAGGGGAATCTAATGACACAGGAATACTGAAAATGAAGTAGTGCATAAGCCAAAAATTAATACCAATTCCGGCGTATTTTTAGAGACTTATCACAAGAGTATGCCAAATATACTAGGCATGCCTATTTTTCCGCAAATATTTTTAAAGTTTTACCTGATTATCGAATACAAGAATTATTGGTATTTTAAAATTATGTTTAAATAGTCCTATTGCGTAAACTTAAGGGACAACAACGCTCAAACGTAGCTACATCTTCGCAGAACACTTTTAAGTGTGTGATCATATAATTCTGCATAGATTTCATTCAAGAAAACTGCTATATTCGGAAAGTTTTGTATCACTATTTTAATACCATTTTTAATGTCGAATACTTTTAGAAATCTAACATGGGACACAAAATTCCAAGTCATATACTTAAAACTTTTCCTTTTCCAAAAATGAATTACGTCCACACGTTTTTCATATGTTCCATTCGAAAATGAGATGAGTTTTTTTTTTTTTAATCTTTATCACAAACAAAAAACTTTTCATTTTTTAAATAAGGTACCGGTGCCTAATATGGACACCCTAAGGAAAATTTATTTTTTTCACCCCCCATATACACATGATAGGACTCCAAAAGTATATGACCATGATCCTTGGACTGTTGACTAGCATTTTTAAAATTAGCGACCTTGTAACTATTCCGGATTACTTTAAATGATAAAGACGAAAAAAGTTTACAGATGTCCATATAAGGAACCATCAGTCCCTATTATGGACAGGTGGCTCCTTATTGATATACTACGCAGAGTGTATGAAAGAACCACTCTTCTATGGAATTTTAGAGGAGAGAGGACAAAAAAATATATCTTAAAGTATTGCAGGGGAGGGTAGATCACAGTAAATATCTTCAGAATTTGCACTTTAGAACGGGAGGCATTTTCGGTTGTGTCTCTTCGAAGACCGATGCAAAGCACCTGAGTTACTACAAAATATAATGAAATAATGTAGTTTGTTTTGCTTAGCTTTCTATTTTTGTGAATCTGAAGATTCACTTGCTGTACTTCCAATGTACACGTGATAATATACGTGATACACGTGATACAATAAGGTGTCCATATTGGGAATCGAGAATAGTTTTATTAAATCATGTAATAAATAAATAAAGAAAAATATTTTAAGCAATATATTCAATAGCAATCGAAAATATATCTTAAAAGTTTTCTAAAACACACCACTTTTCCATATTTAAAATAATTTTACAATACCTAATAAGAGTTTAAACTTACTTGTATTTACGATCAGCCCACCAAGAAACAACAAGTTTCCTTCTAAATGGCGAACAGCGCGCTTTTTTGTAATTTCCTGGCTTAATTATCTTTTCAACTGCTTTTCTTAACGGACATGTAGAGCGATTTCTCAATTCAAAATTGTTACTTTTAAAAATATTAGGGGCAATATTATTGAGAGCACTGTCCATAATGGGTACAAGTACCTAATTGAATTTTGCTCTTGCGTTCAAAAAATATAAAGCATTTTATTTTTTCAGATTTTTCTCTTTTATTCTACCAGTTGCATAGCAAACAACAACTTTTCTCACTGCAAAAAAACAAGATTGTGTCTAGCGTTAGATTTATCCAGAAATCCGAATCATACATTGTATTATGAAAGTGACACAAATTTTTCCCAAATGACGTCGTTTTCTTCATTGAAATCGATGCAAAATGATATGAATGCAAATTTTATAAATTGTTTTGCCGAAGATATTGCTACAGCTGGACATTATCAGCAGTCGATTTTCCGTAATAGGACTATTTAAATTTAATTTTACAATGCAGTTATCTCTGTTTTCGATAACACAGGTAAATCTTAAACGTAATTTCAATAAAAACACATAGGGGGAAGTGGGGGACATTGATACATGGGGCACATTGATAACCCCCTGTACTGCACACAGGGTCATCATAGGAAGTTTCACAACAGCTCCAAAAGGTGATACTAGTGCACTCAACTATATACAGAAAGTTTTGGAATGATTCAGTTGTTTGTTGAAGTGGGGCGAGTGATTAATTGTTTTTGTAGATCAAAAGTAAATTTGAGTTGTACAATTGAAATGGTATTATACAACTGTTACAGCATTTTCAACCGAAAAAAATACTCTCTCTGTAAAGTAAAGTAAAAGTAAAAAGTAAATAAAAAGTAAAAAAAACTCTCTGTAAAAAAAGTAAAACTAGTCTTTGCCAGTTTCTGATTCTTTTTTGTTAGATGAATTATGAAGTATTGGATTTGAGACCCATTTTATTCGAAATGGCTGTATGGGGCACATTGATACAGTCTTTGTCGGGGCACATTGATGCAACCTAAATCTTTTTCTAGTTCATTTTTTCATTACCTTTTATTATTTTTTTACAATGCACTCCTTAATACAACCATTTTTCGCTAAAAATTTTCAATATTAGTTTTTATTGAAGTGAAATAACTTTAATTTCTTTATATTAGAACATTTTATAGTATTTTTGCAAAGAGAAGATGTACGAACTTACCCAACATATAGTGCTAGTAGAACTAATTAAAGAAAAAGACTACAGCCTGAAAAATCTCAAATTTATATCAATTCTCCAAGGAAAAAAGTATGTTCCACATGAAAAGTGTTACGTAAGAGAAACAAGCTGCAGAACAGCATAGGATAATTATATTAAAAACAGAATTTTTAATATAATTATTCTTTTATTTTCTGTATATAAACCGATTTATAAAGAGAAAACTTGTTAATTTTTCATCTTTCATAAGAAAGAACATAATGCTGGGGTTGAAGTATCAGATATGACCAAGTTACTACTGCCAACAATCAGACAAGGAACAGCCAGAACATCAGGTCATTAAACATTTCATTTTGATTGCTTTAATATTGCTTACAAATAAAGTGTGGGTGATTTGAATTTTTAAAAATAATATAAAATGGTTTGCTAACTATTTTTTTATGAAAAATACGCATTGGTGTTATTTTGTCTCGATTTTTCCCAGACGTATCAAAGTGTATCAATCTGCCCCGGGGATGGGGCACATTGATACAAATTACTTTTTTTGATTTTTTAAAAATTACATTAAAAAATAATATATAAAACAACGATTGTACATTTTTATAACACACTACACAGGTTTTTCTGACATCACATAGAAAAATAACTTGACATTTCTGCTTTCTAGACGCCAAAAACTTTTTTAGAAAAAAGCTGTATGAATGTACCCCACTTCCCCCTATATTTCGCATTTGTCATAATCTTTTAATAAGCCTCTAAAATGCACCGGAAGGGCATTAATGTTTTGGTTTAGGCACTACTTTACTCCAAGTACAATGTCTAAGAAAAATATAGAGTGGAAATTAACAAGCTAAATTGTATCCAAAAATTATATTCTTACCAGAGGCACGATGATAGAGTCTATTTCTACGAATAAATAGAGATTCAGTGCGTTTTTAGATACTTATGAAGCGATTTTAACTACGGAAAATTTATTATTATTTTTTTAATTTTGTGAAAAACGCAGTTAATAAAAATTGCGTTGCAATACGCAATACATTAAGAACGAACGAAAAGTCAGTCATACATTAGACCATTAAATACAAGAATCGCTTCGTTTCTAATTTTAATATGATAGTCTTCGCATTACTTTTATATTACAGGCATTAAAGCAATCTAAAATAGCACATTTTGATTTAAAATAGTGCTAGCAACAATAGCAAAAACTAGGAATACTGCGAGCCCGGTAAGTATGAAACGTTCGATTTGAAACTTTTTTTTTTTTTTAATTTCTTTTATTTTATTTAAATAAAAATAACTAATAAAGCTTTTTGGTGAAAATCCAGAATTTTAGTATTAAAAACCGCTTTCAATTCGAGCATTTCACATTTCACATTTCATACTTAATAAACTAACATTTTAAAAGCATTTTTCCTCTCCCCCTATATTACTAGACACTGTTACTAACATATAGGGATGGGACGAATATTTGGTCAGCATTCGGTATTCGGCCTATTCGGCTCTTTTGCGAAATATTCGGTTGGCTGGATACTGAAAGCTTGTTGACCGAATTCTTCGTCCTACCACCCGGGGCCGAATATTTTGAGATATCTTGCCGAATATCGCCAAAATCTTGCCCAATATTGAAACATAACTTGATAAATCAATACAGGATAAAAAAAAAAAATACTTCGTTTCTGGTAATATTTTTTTCTTTAATCCAAATTGGCTTGTTTATAGCACATTCATGAATTTTTTTTATTACTTGTACAAAATGTACAGTTATTCAGATACTAAAAAATACACCGCCTTTCTGTATCCACTTATCAAGGCTTGTAATGATTTAGAACAGAGTTACTTATGGCGCACCGTCAAATCTGCGATCCCTGGTATGAAAGCGTGTAGGGGAAACTGGGGCAAATTGATACAGCTTTTTTCTAAGAATTTTTTTGCTGTCCAGAAAGCAGACATTTCAAGTTATTTTTCCATGTGATGTCAGCAAAACTTTTGTAGTGTGTAATAAAAATGTACAATCGTTGTTTTATACATTACTTTTGCATGTAATTTTGAAAATTTTGAAAAGTTCAAAAAAGCTCAAAAGTTCAAAAAAGCTCAAAAGTTCAAAATAACACCAATGCATACTTTTTATAGAAAAATAGTAGCAAACCAATTTATATTTATTAGGTAGCTTTCATTACAAAAAGTAAAAAGCTACCTATTGCAGCCGTCAGAAGGAAAGCACGTCCAGAAAATTTTGATATATTTTCACCGATCATGACCCCCAGACCCCAAAACCACCCTCCGCTCAAATGTTGACATATATCTATATCTATATCTATATCTATATCTATTTATATATATATATATATCTGATATTTGTCATGCGATAACTAACGTATTTATGAACCGATTTGAATGAAACTTGGTATGTACCGGGTGTCCAGTAAATGACTGACCCATTTTAAAATTAAATAACAACAAAAAAAAAACGGTTTGAGATAAAAATGCGCGGTTTGCGGTATTGTTATTAGAATATCAATAAATTTTGAATACGCACTTCCTGCAAATAGTTCTAATTTCGGCCAAAAGATGGCGCTGGCAGCATCAGACTACAGAAATACCGCCTGTTTTCTTGTTCTCAAACTGATGATTTTTCCGGCTCATTTTCCCGAGTCGAATCTGAGTCGAAATGTTGAATCGACTCTCCACTCAACTGCAGAAATAGGCTTTGTTGATTGGAACGAGATTTAAAATAACATATAAGATTGAACGGGGTCTATTGTAACAATCTATGTCTATTGTAGCCTCCTCAGACAAATATCACGGGGAACTACAAAAACTAGTTTAAAATTACTGTAAAACATCTCCAAAGATGTGTCAATCTATGAATAAATTTTTATGACCAGCAAACGTTTGTTAAAGAATCCTAGAAATATTTGTAACAATTCTAGAAAAATTTAAATTAATTTAAAGGATGTTCTTTAGTGTTTCAAAATTCTCTTCGGAATATGTCATTTTAACCGCTTAACTGATACTCTTTTTACGTATATATAGAAATATATTTATGTAAATATGATTTATTATCTTTTTTAAATTATGTATAAAAAAACCAATGTTCAATTTATTTTTCAATATTAATATTTATAAAATTGAACTAAAATAAGTAGACATTCAGTTTTATCTAAACTATCTCTGGCCCCACCAGTGGGTGATAGATTCTGACGTTTCAACTGGTAGACGGCAGTGCTGGGTTCGAACCCAATCGCGTCTGTCGGCATAACCATTCGGAATTTTCCGTGGTTTTCTTCGAACCTTGGATTTTCTTGTGTAAATACGGGTTAGGTGCCCTTACAGAGACACCCACGTAGGGCATACCCTGACCATCCCCTCATCATTCTGACTTATATCCCACGTGTACTTCATCGGCCGACATTAAATAAATCAAACCAAACTAAAATACCTATAGGCAATTTTATGGCAAAACATTTTTACGGAAACTTTTTGCTGAAATAAAGTTTCGTTTCTTTTTCTTCTAGTTTTTTTTTAAATATTGCGTGAGACAAAAGCTGTTGAAAGTATTTCAGAAGCCAGTGCAGTATCCACTGTCCCGATCCTTTCTTTCATTTACTATCTCCCGATTCCACTTTTTTCTCCTGTTGGATTCGATGGTTAAAATACGAATCGGTTTTAAAAGCCTAGATTACAAATTTTGAAGCTATATTTGTGTAATGCAATACCGAATAACAGTAAAAAAGCAATAAATATCAAATTGATGCTCTTAGCACAATATCAAGTTTAAAGTTTGAGGGATTTGCGTCATCTAAACTGTAAATAGAAGAGGTTATTGAAATGCTGAATTAAACGCCAGTTGAGACGTCAGAATCTATCGCCCACTGGTGAGGCCATAGATATTTTAGATAAAACTGAATGTCTACTTATTTTAGTTCAATTTTATAAATATTGGAAAAATAAATTGAACATTGGTATCTTTTTATACATAATTTAAAAAAGATAAAAAAATCATATTTTTAATAATATTTCTTATTTCAAATCAGATACAGGAGATATTTTCAGAATGTTTTTTTAGTTCTTTTCCTCATACCGGGGGAAAAGAACGAGATTACATATTTTCCTCCTATATGGGGGGGGGGGAAATATATTTCATGTGCTATGATGCTTTTTGTAATAAAGTTTTGAAAAGGGGTGACTTACAGGCTATAAAAAAAGATACGTCTTCCTTTTTTCTTTTTAAATATCCGTACATTTTAGCGTAGATACGTTTCCTGCCGTGGGTGGGTGGAGGGAGGCGAGGTGTGTGCAAAAGACATCTTAAAATCTCTCACGGCTTTCGTAATAAAATTTTTGGATACGTTAAATGACAAAATCTGAATATAAAGTAGGGGTGCATTCGGTTTTCGGAAAAAATAATAATATTTTGTTTTAGGCAGGTTTTTGCCTTAGCAGATAGTTTTGTATGTTTCTTTCTACTTCGTGATCAATAAATTTTTATGTCTAAAACAGGATTTATTGTAGACGGATTCCTTTATAGTAAGATTTAGAAAATTTTAATGTGCCAATTTATAAGTTTTCTTAGACAGGAGACTTGGCAACGCTATTTGGATACCATTGTTTTAAAATTTTAACTGGTTTGCCCGTACAACATAACGGCAATTATAGTTTGCTTCTTCCATCACTTAAAGCTTTCTGACACTACTAAAAATTTTAAATGCAATTTCATACTATTTAATAGAAGAAATATTTAAATTAAATATTACGATTATTTTAGCTTTAAAAAAGCGGCGTTTATCCCATATTTTCATTTTATTGCATGTAAAAAAGCGTATCAGTTAAGCGGTTAAAATTACATATTCCGAAGATAATTTTGAAACACTAAAGAACGTCTTTTAAATTAATTTAAATTTTCTAGAACGCTTCTTTAATAAATGTTTTCTTGTCATAAATATTTATTTATAAATTGATACTCCGTTGGAGATGTTTTACAGTAATTTTAAACTAGTTTTTATAGTTTCCCGTGATATTTGTCTGAGGAGGTTACAATAGACAAAGGTTGTTACAATAGGCTTAGTTCAATCTTAAATGTTATTTTAAATCTCGTTTCAATCAACAAATCCTATTTCTGTAGTTGAGTGGAGAGTCGATTCAACATTTCGACTCAGATTCGACTCGGGAAAATGAGCCGGAAAGATCATCAGCTTGAGAACAAGAAAACAGGCGGTATTTCTGCAGTCTGAGGCCGCCAGCGCCATCTTTTGGCCGAAATTTGAACTATTTGAAGGAAGTGCGTATTAAAAATTTATTGATATTCTAATAACAATGCCGCAAACTGCGCATTTTTATCTCAAACCGTTTTTTTTTATTATTTAATTTTAAAATGGGTCAGTCATTTACTGGACACCCGGTACATAGTACATACAAATATCTCGACCGAGTTCGTTGGCCAGCATCATCCGCCATCTTGTTTCAAAATGGCCATTTAAAATTTCTTTAAAAATTTAAAATTTAAAATTAAATGCGAAAAAAATGAAAAGTTGAAAAATATTTTTATTTTATGTGTTAGATCTTAAAACACCGATTCCAGAACACTTTTTATTTTGTCTATATCTTAAAAAACGATTGAGTTATAGCATTTTGAATTTTTCTTGTGGCTGACATTTTGAAACGATCTGATTTTTGTCATGCTATAACTAACGAATTTTTAAACCGATTTGAATGAAACTTGGTATGTACATAGTACATACAAATATCTCGACTGAGTTCGTTGGAAAGCATCATCCGCCATCTTGTTTCAAAATGGCAGCCATTTAAAAAATTTTAAAAAAATTAAAAATAAATACGAAAAAATTAAAAACTGAAAAATATTTTTATTTTATGTGTTAGATCCTAAAACACATATTCTAGAACACTTTTTATTTTGTCTATATCTTAAAAAATGATTGAGTTATAGCACTTTGAATTTTTCTTATGGCTGACAGTTTGAAACGATCTGATTTTTATCACGTGATAACAGTCGTATTTATGAATCGATTTGGATGTAATTTGGTGTGTACATAGTATTTAATAAAGCCTGGACCGAGTTTGTTAACCAGTTCCATCCGCCATCTTGTTTAAAAATGGCGGCCACTTAATTTTTTTAATTAAAATTTGAAATTAGGTACAAAAAAGTGAGAAATTGAAAAAGATTTTTCTTTTATGCATTTGACCTTGATACAAAGATTCCAGATTATTTTTTGTTTCGTCTGTATCTTAAAAAAAATGGCTTATTTATAGTACTTTTAATATCTAGTGTTGCTCACATTTTGAAATGATCTGGTTTTCGTCACGTGATAACACGCGTATTTATACACTGATTTGGATGAAACTTGGTGCGTAGATAGGACATACTGATGCCTGAACCGAATTCATTGGCCAGTTCCAACCGCCGTCTTGTTTCAAAATGGCGGAATATTATTTTTTTTAATTTAAATTTTTAAATTAGGTGCAAAAAAGTAAGAAATTGAAAAAGATTTTTCTTTTGTGTTTTGACCTTGATACAAAAATTCCAGAGCATTTTTTGTTTCATCTGTGTCTTGAAAAATAGCTGAGTTTTAGCACATTCGATTTCCATTGAGATTGATATTTTGAAACTGCCTGAAATTTGTCAGGCGTTAATACGCATATTTATAAACTGATTTCGATATAACTCCGTGTGTTCCTGGTCTTGACCGAGTTCACGGGCCAACTTTATCCGCCATCTTGGTTCAAAATGGTGGCCACTTAAATTTGTCAAAAAACTTTTAAATTTATAATGATGTATAAACAAAAAATTAGAAAATGAAAAAAGGTTCTTTCTAAACTATTTTTCTTAATAATGAATTTCGGAGTATTTTTTGCTTTGTCTTTACCTTGAAAAACGCCTGGGATATAGCAGTTTGAATTTCTTATGTGGGTGACATTTTTTTAAAGTCAATTTACCCGCGACAGCACTCGTATATATTAATCGATTTCGATGTGTGTGTGCATGTTCACATGAATTAAGATTTCGATCAAGCTCATTGTTTTTTTTATCCATCATGCTGCTTTAAAATGGATATCGTGGAATTTGGCGACCTTATAAATCGCTTAAAATATAACCTGGTTGAATAAAAGATGACTAATTTCTAAAAATTCCTATTAATATTCAGTATTGACAAAAACTAGTATCCAATCTTACATAATCGTGTTCTACTATTTTGAGCTTCGCATATTTGATTTATATACCGTATTTACTCGTGTATAGGGCGCACGCGTGTATAAGGCGCACTCCTACTTTACAAGTAAATTCAAGGCGATTTCTTAAAATCTCCTGTATAAGGCGCACCATAAATTTGATACGCTAATGAAGAATGACTAAATGAATTTCGGTAAAAAAATATCGAAACAAACGTCACACCAGACCAAAAAACAAGACGAAAATGCATTTTTAGACTTCGGGTTGTAAGAAAATGACTGGAAATAGGAATGAGTGGCGGTAAAGAGAATTGCTAATTAGCGTTTAGATAATGTCATTAGCTCTGTTGTGTAAAAAAAGTGCAAGGAATGAAATAAATATGCAGTAATACTTCAATTAAGTAGCATTTTCCGAGTTTTAATATCTTCTTTGAATAATTTGTTGTCTCATATGTATATCGTTCGACTGCATCCAACTGTAAAAAATTATTCCGTGTATAAGGCGCACCTGGGAGTTTTGCCCTAATTTTTTGGAAAAAAAGTGCGCCTTATACACGAGTAAATACGATAACTGAATTTAAAATAAATAAATAAGTATATGAAAGCTACCTCTTCCTCCAGGCATTGCTGGAAGGACTTTTTATAGAAATTAAATCACTCAAAATTTATTTGTAAGCAATATTAAAGCAATCAAAATGAAATGTATAATGGCCTGATGTTCTGGCTGTTCCTTGTCTGATTGTTGGCTGTGGTAATTTTGTGATATCTGGCACTTCAACACAAGCATTATCTTCTTTCTTAGAAAAGATGAAAAATTACCAGGTTTTCTATTTATAAATTGATTTATAAAGAGAAAATAAAGGATAATTATACTAAAATTCTGCTTATAATGCCATTATCCTGCGCTGTTCTGCAGTTTGTTTCTCTTACTTAACTCTCTGATGTTGAAACTACTTTTTTCTCTGGAGAATCGATATAAATTTGAGATTTTCTTGGCTGCCTCCTTTTCTTTTGTTAGTTCTACTAGCTCTAAAAGTTGGGTAAGTTCGTAAGTCTTCAGTTTGCAAAAATACTATAAAATGTTCTAATATAAAGCAACTAGAGCTATTTTATTTTAATAAAAACTAATATTAGAAATTTCTGGTTGGATTAAGGAGTGTATGGTAAAAAAAATAATAATAAAAGGTAATCAAAAAATGAACTAGAAAAAGATTTAGGTTGTATCAATGTGCCCCGACAAAGACTGTATCAATGTGCCCTATATATATTTTGAATAAAATTAGTCTAAAATCCAACACTTCATAATTTATCTAACAATAAAGAATGAGGAACTGGTAAAGAGTAGCTTTACTTGCCAGTGAGAGTATTCTTTTCAGTTAAAAATTCTGGAATAGTTGTATAATACCATTTCAGTTGTAAAACTCAAATTTACTTTTGACCTACAAAAACAAAAAAATCACCCGTCCCATTTCATCAAACTACTGAATCATTCGAAGACTTTCTGTATGTAGTTGAGTGCACTAGCATCACCTTTTGAAGCTGTTGTGAAACTTCCTGTAATGATCCTGTGAGCTGTAGAGGGGGTGTATCAATGTGCGCCAGTTCCCCCTATATAAAAGCAAATGCCAGAAATTTTGAACAAGTTGTTTAAATATTAGTATTTGTTAGATTTTTAATTTTTTAGAATAAAAAAGTCATCAGATAGCGTTTATGTTTGAATTAATTTTAAAGGGTATTTAAGCTGATTGTCAGCAGTTTTGTAATTAGATTGTTCAGTTGAATACTGCATTTAACGCAGTATGTCATTGCTTTACTCAGTTATCTTTCTATTAATTTAATTTTTATTTTAAATTTTAATAAAAATATGTTTATAAGTTTCATGTATGTCACACTTTCTGCCACGTTAAACGTATGTTAGGTGCAATTTAATGTACTTCAACCACAATAATTTGCATATCATTCTTTTCATTTACATTGCAAATCAATCTTTATATTACGTCAAATAGAATTGAGATACAAAGACACTAATTTTAAACGTTATTATCTGCTTTTTAATATTTTATCACAGACAAACAGAACAAATTAAACAAAAACAGTGTAAATAATTTATAAATTAAAAAAGAAAATTTTTACTAATTAATCGGTATTGTATTTTACATCTAAAATAAATTTTATCTAAAAAATATTTTGATAAAAAAAAAAAAAAAAAAAAAAAAAAAAAAAAAAAAAAAAAAAAAAAAGCTTACATTCAACCACTCAGTTTCAAACACATTTTGCATGTTTTTTATATGATTATAATAACGATAATTTTTAAAGCGTTCTATTTTTTATCACTTATTTGCTTTGGGATTGCAAAATTTATATTTTATAGATTTATATTTTTGTTAACTTGTATTTACTTTTGAAATTAATTCAATAACTATATGTATAATGTAGGTCTCCATTAAATCATTATTTAAACAACTTGATGCTAATAATTTTATACATATATTTAATGACGTTTTTATAAATTAATATATTTGTTAGTTTTGCACTGCCCAAGAAATATTTCTATATTTTGTAGATAATGAAATTTTACTCTGGCATATTTTTCAGTCCCCCCCCCCTTTTAAATGTGTGTACGTGTGAAACAAATTGCTTATATTATCAATTAGTTGATCTTCAATTTTGTTTTAAGGGAAAAAAGAAAGAGAAGAAAAATACAAATTTAGAATATTGTTTTAGTGAGTTTTCAAGTTAAGTGTGATAGGTTTTCGTTTCTAATTTATGTGCATAAAATATTATTAGCAGTAAGTTGAATATTTTGAAAATATCGAATATATTTTTCATATTTTCAATAATATCTTGATATTTATGAACCTTGTGTACTCGGTATACAGTTAATTCATATTTATAAAAAGTACAACTAATAGAATAGATATATATATATATCATTTATCTATCTACATTATAAAGGCCAAACATTATCTGTACGTAACGCATGCGTCATTTTGCGAATGGCAACACTTTCCCACGCAATTCGGTTTTAAAATCTTCGCTACTACAAATTTTATACTTCTAAACATCTCATTTTTTACACTTCGTATACGGGAAAAAATGTACTTTTAAATGTAGTTTGTTTGAAAGCTGCATCTCAATTTATTTTTGAGACATTAACTTTTTTATAATTTTAGTACAAATTTTGTAATTGTGGTAACAGAAATACGCCATTGCCTCTTAAAATAAAAAAGAAACTAAAATAAAAATACTATGTCCAGAAAATCTTCTGTTATAATATTTGGTGTATTTTGATTTTATTTCGTTTTTATTCATGAATTAAATGTTTTTTCATTCATTGCAAACTTATGTCACAACGATACAATACTTTCTCTTCACAAAAATATATTTTAAATATTATTTGAGTGATTTTCCACCACATTTACTCAATTCGTATAAAAAAACTGAAAGAATGCAATATATTTATCCGTGTGTAATGATGTTTTCTAAATTTTGAAAAAAAAAAAAATAAATAAAATAAAAATGAATGATTTCTGATAAAACATGAAGCTATTAAAGACAAACAAGTGAATGTCCATGAATCATCAGATATCCGATTTGTTTTTCCTAGCGTGTTGAATATTGCTTAAGACTGGATCCGTAAAAGTGGAATACTTTAGCGGATGAAAATAACGTTATTTTATTTTTTAAAAAAGTATGTTTTTTAATTCTTAAAACCTTGAAATTGTTTACACGTAAAAATACTTCAAATTTAAGCTTTAAATATAACGCAATTGATATCACAGACTTATAGAGCGCAATGTTTTACAAAATTTTAGAGTGTCTTTATTGAAAAATAGTGACATACAGCGTGTATGGTTAGATCGCAAGTTTTTGCACAAAAAGTAGTGATATTATTAAAGAACCTAATGATTCTTGCCTGGATTAATTCACTTCATCGAATTAGACAAGCAAACAATGAATATCTTGGCAATAATTTAAGATTTACATTAGAATCAGTTTCCCCAAATTTTGTCCAAAATTCTCTTGAATAATAAAATTTTATTGCTATTCTTTAAGCCATTAAACTAACTAACTTTATAAAAATATCAAAATTTGCATATTTAATTTTTCGTAATTTTATATAACCTGTGCATTTAAGACTGTTTTTTTAGTTATCTCCCCTAAACTTTCTACTGGACCAATTTTACTAATTTTTTTTAAATGCTCGTTTGCAGATGTGCCTTCGCTACCTGTTATTTAATATCCCTATGTTTATACTAAGATAAAAAAATAGTATAAAAAATATTGAAAATGGTGGTAATTCGATAGCTTTCATTCTTGCAAAATTGAGAGAATTATGAGGTTTACTTATCTTCATTCATGCCATTTTCTGACAAAATTGAAAAAAAAAAAAAAAAAAAAAAAAAACAGTTTAAAATTTCTATGTTTTAAATTTTGTTGGATAGTTTAGTGATACAAAATTCCATTAGGGACGTACTGCGCTAAAATATTTTGGACGGAAAATTACATACTAATTTTGAAAGCACGCATTTTTCCTTATAAAATTCCCATATTTTTTCCTTCTGTGTGTTTACATATTAAAATAATATTTTATTGAGAGTTAGATTGACCAATATAAAATGAATCTTCTACTGTAACTAATTTTGTAGGTTTATTATAAATCACTGAACCAGTTCCGTCTTAAACATTTTCTTTTGTCGAAATTGGGCGGGTTCCACCTCGTAATAATAAAGGCAAAACATTTCAAATGTTTTTTCAATTTTTATATATATTTCAAAACTTTTTAATATTAAAGTTGGAAAGTTGTGAAAAATAGAAAGATGTACAGAAAGTACAACTAAGATAATAATAATAATAATAAACTACAATTGATAAAAATAGTAGAATTTAGCTATTAAAAAATAATTTAAGAAATTAAATGTCAAGTTTTAGAAATCTAAAAAAACACCTCTTTTCAACCCCTCCCCCCTCAAAAAATCCATCTATCAGTGTGCGGTAGGGATCTAGTTTTAATTTTAAGAAATTTAAAGTAGTTACGACAAAAATTTTAGTTTACCAATAAGTAGTGTTTAAACTGAATGCCGCGAATAACGATTTTCTGTATCTTTAGCCTAAATAATAAATGGAGTTTTCAACAAGCTTATGGCTTGCTAAATAATTGAAAATTAACAAAATAGTGAGGGTTCAAAATTGACAGCTCTACAGATTATAATAAATTAATAAATACATTTTTTCAAAGTGACTTGCCTGATGCATATCTGTATGTACTTCAATTCCAAGAATTTAAAATCAATATTTTGTTTAATAACACAGCACAGAAAAATCATACATGGTTTTTGGTATGTTATTTAGGTACATGCAAAATTATATTCCAATAAACTACGTTCTGTTTCACTAATGAACTAATGATGTTATTGGAAAGCGTAACAATTCAAATTTTTTAATATTCACGCTTAAAACAATCCCTATTTGGATTTTTGTCATGAATTATTCTATTAAATTTTTTAATATTTTAAAGCTGTCATGAATATATTTTTAATGTTACCGTGAAGTTATTTGCCGTCAAGTTTTGACGGTTTCCATATAGTTAAATGTTAAGTTAATAAGGTCAAAAGACGTTTTAATGAGAAAATATTATTTAAACTTAATCTAAAATAATCTTTAAAGACACGGACTGTTTGTAGTAACACGAGTGACATACCGTATGTGCCAAAGCATTTTGAAGTCTAAATAACATCTTTTATTGTTAGTTATGTTTAATGCTACTCCCGGTAGATTTATAAAAACAATAAACTTCATAACATTAAAAAAATAGAAATTTCATAAAATTACTATTACGTGGGTGATCTGTAATGACTTAAAGACAATGACTACGTATACCATGCATCAATGGTTTTTAAAGTCTAAATATCTACTTTTACTAGTAAAAAAGAATAGCATCTAATGCCTAGAAATAAAATAGAAATAATAAACATGATGTTTTATAAAGCCTTAATTTTAAAGAAAATAAAATATAATAAATCACAAAAATGTACAAGCACCGTATTCCGTAAACCAAAAGTGATTTACCAATAAAAATAAATGTACAGAGTTAAAAAAAATGGAGAGTTTTAGCTTTAAACATTGGTTGAAAATTGAACTGTATTTGGGAATGGGATAAGTGAAGCATAGTCTAATCACGTATTTATTTTCAATTCGTAACCGTTTTTTTTTTTCACTAAGTGGCGCATTCAGCACGCCGTTCATGTTTTTAAAGCTTAAATAACTCAGAAAAACTGGATTGCACAATTAAAGGAGCTCTCTATTTACTATTTTATCTGAAAAGTAATAACGTATTTTTATAAATGAAGTTTCCCCTGTTCATGCGAAATAGATTTATATGTCTTGAAATAGGGTATTTTATTCAATAAATAAAATTAAAGTGAAAATATTTAGGAAATGTTACCCATCGAGTACAGTACTGATAAAATAAAATAAATAATGTTACGAATTTTGTAAATAGTTAGTGTTTGTACTGTAAAATAATGTAAATAATCTTATTAAGCTCCATTTCTTTACTAATATTAGTTTTTGTTACATTGTCTCTGTTATCAAGCAAACTTGTCCATTATTTTCAGTGTATGTCTACGGCAGATTGGCGAAATAATGAAGATATCGCCAAGTTGGCGTCACTTTTGGCGACTAATTTTGGTCGCCAAATTTGGCGATATATCGCCAAGTTGGCGACAAACTTGGCGATTGTTGGCGATGGTAACCCTTTCCTCTCTGGTAACCCCCCTTAGATATACTGATACATTGTTTGTTGTTCCGTGGATTTTTTCGAGTAGGATCTAGAAATTTCTAGCACATGCTCCGAACCTATATAAGAAGAGAAGCGATGCGAGCTGTTGTTATTATTTACCAGTCAGTCATAGAGTGAACTTCTAGGTTTAAGCAAGTTTGCTTGATGTATTGAGTTTTATCTACGTTGTTTTGAATGTGATATAGTGTTGAGACATTGTATAAAGAGTCTCTGCGACCTATATTTGTACTTGTTCGATAGATTTAAACAGTTATTTTGGAATATCTTGTAATATTTGTGAGTTTCGAAGACTCTGTTGTTCTGAAGTTCTGTAACTAAATTATTTTCTACTTTTCTATAAGCAAGAGTTTGAAGTTGTCTAACCATAAGATCGAAAGAACCCTATATACGCTACAACATTTGGTGTCAGGAGTCGGGATCTTATGGCGAAAACAAGAACAATGGACGGTCAACTGAAAGAACTGTTAGAAGCTATTAATGGAATAAAGGCAGAATTGACGAAAGGCCAAGAAGAGTTGGCGGTAAAGATGAATAAAGGCCAAGAAGAGTTGGCGGAAAAAATGAATAAAAACGAAGAAAGAATGGAACAGTTGACAAATAAAATTGATAAAGGCCAAGAAGAGTTGGCAGAAAAAATGAATAAAGGCCAAGAAGAGTTGGCGGAAAAGATGAATAAAGGCCAAGAAGAGTTGGCGGAAAAGATGAATAAAGGCCAAGAAGAGTTGGAGAAAAAAATGAATAAAAACGAAGAAAGAATGGAACAGTTGACAAATAAAATTGACAAATGCCAAGAAGATGTGACTGAAAAGATTAATAAAGGCCAAGAAGAAATGAAGAAAACTTTAGAAGAAAAGTTCTCATCGGTAGAGAGAAGAATAGGCTCGGTAGAAGAGAAAATGGCGGAAGTAGAAGAGAAAATTCAGAATGAAGTTTGTAACTTTGAAGAGAAAATCAGTAACGTTGAAGAGAAAATCAGTAACGTTGAAGAGAAAATACTAGGTGAAGTAGATGAAAAGCTAAATAAAAAAGTACAAGATCTTGAGAAGAAACTTTCAGCGTCTAGTGGTAATTATGAAGAATTTAGGAATCCGCCTGCTTCTCCTGTGCACATTAAGCTGTCGACATACGATGGAAAGAGTTCCTGGCAAGTTTACAAGACCCAATTCACCATTGTAGCTGAAGCGAACAAATGGAGTGACGAGGTGAAAGCTTGTCAACTGGCAGCATCTTTAAGAGGAGAAGCCGCCGACGTGCTGCAGACATTGCCCGATATGACGCAACTCAATTTTGAGACTCTAAGTTGTGCACTTGAAATGAGATTCGGCGAAAAATTCTTCAAGGATTATACGAGAATACAAATGAAGAGCCGCCATCAAAAATCGAGTGAAACCCTTCAAGAGTTTGCCTCGGAAATTGAACGGCTTGCAAATTTAGCCTTCATCGACTGTCCAACAAATGTACGGGAAATGCTCTCACTGCAATATTTCGTAGACGGAATAAAAGATCCAGAAGTGCAGAGAGCGGTACGAATGGCAGATGTACAGGATTTAAAAGCTGCATTACTATATGCCTTAAAGTTGGAAGCAGCTACACAAGCCAGCCGAAGAGATCGTCATTCGGTCCGAGGGTCAACGGTGAACAAAAGCTCAGACACTGAGAGCGACGTCTTGAAAGAAATTAGGAAAATAAATCAAGAGCTGGAAGCTTTAAAATATGGAAGAACAAGCTCAAGAAGACAGAATCTCAGGTGCTGGGGATGCGGTGATACAGGACATCTCCGAAGAAACTGCCCCAAAGTCCACGAACGTGAGATGAATTCAAGACCAGAGAATAAAAAGCCCCACCTGAAGATCCTTCAAATATCGAAAATGAGTGGCGGCGATAATGAATTATATGTGATAGGCTTTATTAACGGAATTCAGTGCCGTATGATTGTCGATACAGGAGCCAATGTTACAATAATAAGAGAAGATTTGGCTCGAAAATTGAAATGTAAACTCATATGGAATCCTCCATGCGTTACCCTGCAAACTGTGACCGGCGACAAAATAGGCATATATGGAAAGGCAAATTTAACTATCAACTTTGGAGGAACGAAATATTACCATACGGCATATGTGGCTGACATAACAGATCCTTGCTTAATCGGACTAGATTTTCTGAAGAAATTTGGCTTCAAACTTGATTTCAAAAATAATAAAATGCTCTCTAAATTTGAAGAAATAAGTCTTTTTGGATTAAATAACGAAATTGAATGTAAACAAATAGTAACAGCCAAAGAAGACATCCATCTAGATCCAAGAACAGAATGGTTAGTTCCTGCTGTAATTAAAAATAAAACTAATTATCGATTTGGCCATATAGATTATCCAGAAGACAATAGTACACAAGCAGGAGTATTGGTGGCTTCTTCTGTGGTAGACCTCTCGAAAAAGACCATTCCAGTCAGAATTGCTAACATCAGTGATAAGACGAGGACTATCAAGAAAGGAGAGGTGATAGCGTCATGTGCTCCTGTGACGTGCATAAGTCAAAATTCCAGTCACTCTGAGAAATCTTCAGATAATTTAGTCAAGGATTTGTTACAAAATACAGACTTAAATCCAAAACAGTTGGAAGCTGCGGAAAATTTAATTAGAGAATTCCAAAGTTTATTTTCCCAAACATCTGAAGACTTTGGACGAACTAAAATGGCACAACACCGAATTGACACGGGAGATCACTCTCCTATTAAACAACACCCTAGACGATTACCTTTTGCCAAGCAAGAAGAGGTGCAGAATTTAATTAAAGATATGGAAGAAAATGACGTCATCGAACCATCAACAAGTCCATGGGCGTCTCCCATTGTATTAGTAAGAAAGAAGGATGGTTCTACAAGATTTTGTGTAGACTACCGCCGACTGAATGACGTCACCAAAAAGGATAGTTACCCTCTGCCAAGGATTGACGACACTCTTGACACACTTGCGGGCAACACTTGGTTCTCGACTTTAGACTTGAAGAGTGGTTACTGGCAGGTAGAGATCCATCCCGACGACCGCGAGAAGACTGCCTTTACAACGGGACAAGGATTATGGCAGTTCAAGGTAATGCCTTTTGGTCTATGTAACGCACCTGCAACTTTTGAACGCCTTATGGAAACGGTTCTTCGGGGACTGTCATATGAGGCATGTCTTGTTTATTTAGACGATATCATAATCATAGGAAAATCTTTTGATGAACATCTGAACAACCTCAGGCGGGTGCTACAAAAATTAAAGGAAGCTAATTTGAAGTTAAGCCCTTCGAAGTGCAGTTTGTTTCGTAATGAAGTCGCCTACCTTGGACACATCATTTCGGCGGAAGGAGTTAGGACTGATCCGGAGAAGATATCGGCCGTGAAAAATTGGAATCGTCCAGCAGATGTTCACCAGCTTCGAAGTTTTCTAGGATTATGCACCTATTACAGAAAATTCGTCAAAGGCTTCTCGATGATTGCAAGACCACTTCATAAATTAACAGAAGCCAATCAAAAATTTATGTGGACACAGGAATGTGACGCTGCTTTCGAAAAGCTTAAGGAGGCCTTGACATCCACTCCAATTCTGTCGTATCCTCAAATCGATAAACAGTTTATACTTGATACGGATGCAAGCAACGAAAGCATTGGCGCTGTACTGTCCCAGGAAATCGACGGCCAGGAGCGTGTTATCGCCTATTTCAGCAAGTGCTTGTCAAAGGCCGAGCGAAACTACTGCGTAACAAGAAAAGAGCTTCTTGCTGTAGTGAAAGCCATAGACCACTTTCATCACTATCTTTACGGTCGAAAGTTCCTGATCCGAGCTGATCATGCTTCTCTAACTTGGCTATTGAATTTTAAGAACCCTGAAGGCCAGATAGCCAGGTGGATACAAAAGCTTCAAGAGTACGATATGGAGATACGCCATCGAAAAGGCTCATCACATGGAAATGCAGATGCTCTCTCAAGAAGACCCTGCTCAGAGAATTGTAGATACTGCGACCGGGCTGAGAAGAAATTTAATGTCAAAGGTCCTATAGTAAGACAAGTTACAACTGGGTCTACATCATCGCAAGATCCGTGGAGTGACGAGAGCCTGCGTAAAGATCAACTTGCTGATCCTGAAATTAAGCCAATTCTAGAGCTGAAAGAGGAGTCCAACAGGAAGCCCAGCTGGCAAGACATGGCCCATTACCATCCTACGACTAAACGTTATTGGGCTCTCTGGGATTCCTTACACTTGAAGAACGGCATCTTGTACCGAAAATGGGAGTCTGACGATGGAAAGACATGTAGATGGCAACTACTACTCCCTAAGTCTAGAATTTCTATGGTCCTTCAAGAACTGCATGGTAGTCCCACAGGAGGTCATTTTGGTGTAATGAAGACCCTGCAAAAGGTTCGAGAGCGTTTCTACTGGAATAATGTTCGCAGTGACGTGGAGAAGTGGTGTCGAGCTTGTGACACCTGTGTAGCACGTAAAGGTCCTAAGAGGCGCACCCGTGGACGATTGCAACGTTATAATGTAGGAGCTCCTTTCGAACGAATTGCCCTAGACATCCTGGGTCCACTTCCTAGAACATCTGATGGCAATAAGTACATCCTCGTTGTCATGGACTACTTCACTAAGTGGCCTGAAGCCTATGCCATTCCTAATCAAGAGGCGGTAACAGTAGCAGACATACTAGTTCAACACTGGGTTTCCAGATATGGAGTTCCTCTTCAAATCCATTCCGATCAAGGAAGAAACTTCGATTCGACTGTGTTTAAGGAAATGTGTGGACTACTCGGCATGGACAAAACTCGAACTACACCCCTACATCCTCAATCGGACGGCATGGTGGAGCGTTTCAATCGTACCATCCTAAATAGCCTCTCTCTCCTGGTGTCTAGAGACCAACAGGACTGGGACAAGAAATTGCCTCTTTTCCTGCTTGCCTACAGGAGTGCCACTCATGAGGCCACTAGTTACTCCCCTTCTCAAATGCTCTTTGGTCGTGATCTTCGTCTGCCTGCTGATCTTTTGTTTGGCCGTCCTCCTGATGCTCCTTCATCGCCTGAGGAATATGTCGATAAACTCCAGGCGCGGATTGAGGAGATTCATCGTCTAGCGAGGAACCGAATCGGACTGGCAACGGAAAAGATGAAGACACGGTACGACACAAAGGCAACAGGACATGAGTTCAACGAAGGTGACAAAGTTTGGTTGTGGAATCCGATACGTCGTAAGGGACTGTCGCCAAAATTACAAAGAAACTGGGACGGTCCTTACATAGTCGTCAACAGGCTGAATGACGTCGTCGTACGCATACGAAAATCGCCACACGCCAAACCCAAGGTCGTACACTATAACCGGCTAGCCCCTTATTTTGGCCAAAGTGATTAGAAATTCAAAACTAGAATTTTAGACCATGGTCATGAAAGTCACTTTTTGTAAATATGTAAATAGTAATTAGTTCTTATTTATGTAAATTTTATTATTATTGTTATTATTATTTATTTATTTATTTGTTTGTTTATTTATTTTAAGTGTTTTCCCCTAACTCAGGGATTGCACTGCCCGGGACGTGCAGTCTTTGAGGAGGGGGTAGTGTTACGAATTTTGTAAATAGTTAGTGTTTGTACTGTAAAATAATGTAAATAATCTTATTACGCTCCATTTCTTTACTAATATTAGTTTTTGTTACATTGTCTCTGTTATCAAGCAAACTTGTCCATTATTTTCAGTGTATGTCTACGGCAGATTGGCGAAATAATGAAGATATCGCCAAGTTGGCGTCACTTTTGGCGACTAATTTTGGTCGCCAAATTTGGCGATATATCGCCAAGTTGGCGACAAACTTGGCGATTGTTGGCGATGGTAACCCTTTCCTCTCTGGTAACCCCCCTTAGATATACTGATACATTGTTTGTTGTTCCGTGGATTTTTTCGAGTAGGATCTAGAAATTTCTAGCACATGCTCCGAACCTATATAAGAAGAGAAGCGATGCGAGCTGTTGTTATTATTTACCAGTCAGTCATAGAGTGAACTTCTAGGTTTAAGCAAGTTTGCTTGATGTATTGAGTTTTATCTACGTTGTTTTGAATGTGATATAGTGTTGAGACATTGTATAAAGAGTCTCTGCGACCTATATTTGTACTTGTTCGATAGATTTAAACAGTTATTTTGGAATATCTTGTAATATTTGTGAGTTTCGAAGACTCTGTTGTTCTGAAGTTCTGTAACTAAATTATTTTCTACTTTTCTATAAGCAAGAGTTTGAAGTTGTCTAACCATAAGATCGAAAGAACCCTATATACGCTACAACATTTGGTGTCAGGAGTCGGGATCTTATGGCGAAAACAAGAACAATGGACGGTCAACTGAAAGAACTGTTAGAAGCTATTAATGGAATAAAGGCAGAATTGACGAAAGGCCAAGAAGAGTTGGCGGTAAAGATGAATAAAGGCCAAGAAGAGTTGGCGGAAAAAATGAATAAAAACGAAGAAAGAATGGAACAGTTGACAAATAAAATTGATAAAGGCCAAGAAGAGTTGGCAGAAAAAATGAATAAAGGCCAAGAAGAGTTGGCGGAAAAGATGAATAAAGGCCAAGAAGAGTTGGCGGAAAAGATGAATAAAGGCCAAGAAGAGTTGGAGAAAAAAATGAATAAAAACGAAGAAAGAATGGAACAGTTGACAAATAAAATTGACAAATGCCAAGAAGATGTGACTGAAAAGATTAATAAAGGCCAAGAAGAAATGAAGAAAACTTTAGAAGAAAAGTTCTCATCGGTAGAGAGAAGAATAGGCTCGGTAGAAGAGAAAATGGCGGAAGTAGAAGAGAAAATTCAGAATGAAGTTTGTAACTTTGAAGAGAAAATCAGTAACGTTGAAGAGAAAATCAGTAATGTTGAAGAGAAAATACTAGGTGAAGTAGATGAAAAGCTAAATAAAAAAGTACAAGATCTTGAGAAGAAACTTTCAGCGTCTAGTGGTAATTATGAAGAATTTAGGAATCCGCCTGCTTCTCCTGTGCACATTAAGCTGTCGACATACGATGGAAAGAGTTCCTGGCAAGTTTACAAGACCCAATTCACCATTGTAGCTGAAGCGAACAAATGGAGTGACGAGGTGAAAGCTTGTCAACTGGCAGCATCTTTAAGAGGAGAAGCCGCCGACGTGCTGCAGACATTGCCCGATATGACGCAACTCAATTTTGAGACTCTAAGTTGTGCACTTGAAATGAGATTCGGCGAAAAATTCTTCAAGGATTATACGAGAATACAAATGAAGAGCCGCCATCAAAAATCGAGTGAAACCCTTCAAGAGTTTGCCTCGGAAATTGAACGGCTTGCAAATTTAGCCTTCATCGACTGTCCAACAAATGTACGGGAAATGCTCTCACTGCAATATTTCGTAGACGGAATAAAAGATCCAGAAGTGCAGAGAGCGGTACGAATGGCAGATGTACAGGATTTAAAAGCTGCATTACTATATGCCTTAAAGTTGGAAGCAGCTACACAAGCCAGCCGAAGAGATCGTCATTCGGTCCGAGGGTCAACGGTGAACAAAAGCTCAGACACTGAGAGCGACGTCTTGAAAGAAATTAGGAAAATAAATCAAGAGCTGGAAGCTTTAAAATATGGAAGAACAAGCTCAAGAAGACAGAATCTCAGGTGCTGGGGATGCGGTGATACAGGACATCTCCGAAGAAACTGCCCCAAAGTCCACGAACGTGAGATGAATTCAAGACCAGAGAATAAAAAGCCCCACCTGAAGATCCTTCAAATATCGAAAATGAGTGGCGGCGATAATGAATTATATGTGATAGGCTTTATTAACGGAATTCAGTGCCGTATGATTGTCGATACAGGAGCCAATGTTACAATAATAAGAGAAGATTTGGCTCGAAAATTGAAATGTAAACTCATATGGAATCCTCCATGCGTTACCCTGCAAACTGTGACCGGCGACAAAATAGGCATATATGGAAAGGCAAATTTAACTATCAACTTTGGAGGAACGAAATATTACCATACGGCATATGTGGCTGACATAACAGATCCTTGCTTAATCGGACTAGATTTTCTGAAGAAATTTGGCTTCAAACTTGATTTCAAAAATAATAAAATGCTCTCTAAATTTGAAGAAATAAGTCTTTTTGGATTAAATAACGAAATTGAATGTAAACAAATAGTAACAGCCAAAGAAGACATCCATCTAGATCCAAGAACAGAATGGTTAGTTCCTGCTGTAATTAAAAATAAAACTAATTATCGATTTGGCCATATAGATTATCCAGAAGACAATAGTACACAAGCAGGAGTATTGGTGGCTTCTTCTGTGGTAGACCTCTCGAAAAAGACCATTCCAGTCAGAATTGCTAACATCAGTGATAAGACGAGGACTATCAAGAAAGGAGAGGTGATAGCGTCATGTGCTCCTGTGACGTGCATAAGTCAAAATTCCAGTCACTCTGAGAAATCTTCAGATAATTTAGTCAAGGATTTGTTACAAAATACAGACTTAAATCCAAAACAGTTGGAAGCTGCGGAAAATTTAATTAGAGAATTCCAAAGTTTATTTTCCCAAACATCTGAAGACTTTGGACGAACTAAAATGGCACAACACCGAATTGACACGGGAGATCACTCTCCTATTAAACAACACCCTAGACGATTACCTTTTGCCAAGCAAGAAGAGGTGCAGAATTTAATTAAAGATATGGAAGAAAATGACGTCATCGAACCATCAACAAGTCCATGGGCGTCTCCCATTGTATTAGTAAGAAAGAAGGATGGTTCTACACGATTTTGTGTAGACTACCGCCGACTGAATGACGTCACCAAAAAGGATAGTTACCCTCTGCCAAGGATTGACGACACTCTTGACACACTTGCGGGCAACACTTGGTTCTCGACTTTAGACTTGAAGAGTGGTTACTGGCAGGTAGAGATCCATCCCGACGACCGCGAGAAGACTGCCTTTACAACGGGACAAGGATTATGGCAGTTCAAGGTAATGCCTTTTGGTCTATGTAACGCACCTGCAACTTTTGAACGCCTTATGGAAACGGTTCTTCGGGGACTGTCATATGAGGCATGTCTTGTTTATTTAGACGATATCATAATCATAGGAAAATCTTTTGATGAACATCTGAACAACCTCAGGCGGGTGCTACAAAAATTAAAGGAAGCTAATTTGAAGTTAAGCCCTTCGAAGTGCAGTTTGTTTCGTAATGAAGTCGCCTACCTTGGACACATCATTTCGGCGGAAGGAGTTAGGACTGATCCGGAGAAGATATCGGCCGTGAAAAATTGGAATCGTCCAGCAGATGTTCACCAGCTTCGAAGTTTTCTAGGATTATGCACCTATTACAGAAAATTCGTCAAAGGCTTCTCGATGATTGCAAGACCACTTCATAAATTAACAGAAGCCAATCAAAAATTTATGTGGACACAGGAATGTGACGCTGCTTTCGAAAAGCTTAAGGAGGCCTTGACATCCACTCCAATTCTGTCGTATCCTCAAATCGATAAACAGTTTATACTTGATACGGATGCAAGCAACGAAAGCATTGGCGCTGTACTGTCCCAGGAAATCGACGGCCAGGAGCGTGTTATCGCCTATTTCAGCAAGTGCTTGTCAAAGGCCGAGCGAAACTACTGCGTAACAAGAAAAGAGCTTCTTGCTGTAGTGAAAGCCATAGACCACTTTCATCACTATCTTTACGGTCGAAAGTTCCTGATCCGAGCTGATCATGCTTCTCTAACTTGGCTATTGAATTTTAAGAACCCTGAAGGCCAGATAGCCAGGTGGATACAAAAGCTTCAAGAGTACGATATGGAGATACGCCATCGAAAAGGCTCATCACATGGAAATGCAGATGCTCTCTCAAGAAGACCCTGCTCAGAGAATTGTAGATACTGCGACCGGGCTGAGAAGAAATTTAATGTCAAAGGTCCTATAGTAAGACAAGTTACAACTGGGTCTACATCATCGCAAGATCCGTGGAGTGACGAGAGCCTGCGTAAAGATCAACTTGCTGATCCTGAAATTAAGCCAATTCTAGAGCTGAAAGAGGAGTCCAACAGGAAGCCCAGCTGGCAAGACATGGCCCATTACCATCCTACGACTAAACGTTATTGGGCTCTCTGGGATTCCTTACACTTGAAGAACGGCATCTTGTACCGAAAATGGGAGTCTGACGATGGAAAGACATGTAGATGGCAACTACTACTCCCTAAGTCTAGAATTTCTATGGTCCTTCAAGAACTGCATGGTAGTCCCACAGGAGGTCATTTTGGTGTAATGAAGACCCTGCAAAAGGTTCGAGAGCGTTTCTACTGGAATAATGTTCGCAGTGACGTGGAGAAGTGGTGTCGAGCTTGTGACACCTGTGTAGCACGTAAAGGTCCTAAGAGGCGCACCCGTGGACGATTGCAACGTTATAATGTAGGAGCTCCTTTCGAACGAATTGCCCTAGACATCCTGGGTCCACTTCCTAGAACATCTGATGGCAATAAGTACATCCTCGTTGTCATGGACTACTTCACTAAGTGGCCTGAAGCCTATGCCATTCCTAATCAAGAGGCGGTAACAGTAGCAGACATACTAGTTCAACACTGGGTTTCCAGATATGGAGTTCCTCTTCAAATCCATTCCGATCAAGGAAGAAACTTCGATTCGACTGTGTTTAAGGAAATGTGTGGACTACTCGGCATGGACAAAACTCGAACTACACCCCTACATCCTCAATCGGACGGCATGGTGGAGCGTTTCAATCGTACCATCCTAAATAGCCTCTCTCTCCTGGTGTCTAGAGACCAACAGGACTGGGACAAGAAATTGCCTCTTTTCCTGCTTGCCTACAGGAGTGCCACTCATGAGGCCACTAGTTACTCCCCTTCTCAAATGCTCTTTGGTCGTGATCTTCGTCTGCCTGCTGATCTTTTGTTTGGCCGTCCTCCTGATGCTCCTTCATCGCCTGAGGAATATGTCGATAAACTCCAGGCGCGGATTGAGGAGATTCATCGTCTAGCGAGGAACCGAATCGGACTGGCAACGGAAAAGATGAAGACACGGTACGACACAAAGGCAACAGGACATGAGTTCAACGAAGGTGACAAAGTTTGGTTGTGGAATCCGATACGTCGTAAGGGACTGTCGCCAAAATTACAAAGAAACTGGGACGGTCCTTACATAGTCGTCAACAGGCTGAATGACGTCGTCGTACGCATACGAAAATCGCCACACGCCAAACCCAAGGTCGTACACTATAACCGGCTAGCCCCTTATTTTGGCCAAAGTGATTAGAAATTCAAAACTAGAATTTTAGACCATGGTCATGAAAGTCACTTTTTGTAAATATGTAAATAGTAATTAGTTCTTATTTATGTAAATTTTATTATTATTGTTATTATTATTTATTTATTTATTTGTTTGTTTATTTATTTTAAGTGTTTTCCCCTAACTCAGGGATTGCACTGCCCGGGACGTGCAGTCTTTGAGGAGGGGGTAGTGTTACGAATTTTGTAAATAGTTAGTGTTTGTACTGTAAAATAATGTAAATAATCTTATTACGCTCCATTTCTTTACTAATATTAGTTTTTGTTACATTGTCTCTGTTATCAAGCAAACTTGTCCATTATTTTCAGTGTATGTCTACGGCAGATTGGCGAAATAATGAAGATATCGCCAAGTTGGCGTCACTTTTGGCGACTAATTTTGGTCGCCAAATTTGGCGATATATCGCCAAGTTGGCGACAAACTTGGCGATTGTTGGCGATGGTAACCCTTTCCTCTCTGGTAACCCCCCTTAGATATACTGATACATTGTTTGTTGTTCCGTGGATTTTTTCGAGTAGGATCTAGAAATTTCTAGCACATGCTCCGAACCTATATAAGAAGAGAAGCGATGCGAGCTGTTGTTATTATTTACCAGTCAGTCATAGAGTGAACTTCTAGGTTTAAGCAAGTTTGCTTGATGTATTGAGTTTTATCTACGTTGTTTTGAATGTGATATAGTGTTGAGACATTGTATAAAGAGTCTCTGCGACCTATATTTGTACTTGTTCGATAGATTTAAACAGTTATTTTGGAATATCTTGTAATATTTGTGAGTTTCGAAGACTCTGTTGTTCTGAAGTTCTGTAACTAAATTATTTTCTACTTTTCTATAAGCAAGAGTTTGAAGTTGTCTAACCATAAGATCGAAAGAACCCTATATACGCTACAACATTTGGTGTCAGGAGTCGGGATCTTATGGCGAAAACAAGAACAATGGACGGTCAACTGAAAGAACTGTTAGAAGCTATTAATGGAATAAAGGCAGAATTGACGAAAGGCCAAGAAGAGTTGGCGGTAAAGATGAATAAAGGCCAAGAAGAGTTGGCGGAAAAAATGAATAAAAACGAAGAAAGAATGGAACAGTTGACAAATAAAATTGATAAAGGCCAAGAAGAGTTGGCAGAAAAAATGAATAAAGGCCAAGAAGAGTTGGCGGAAAAGATGAATAAAGGCCAAGAAGAGTTGGCGGAAAAGATGAATAAAGGCCAAGAAGAGTTGGAGAAAAAAATGAATAAAAACGAAGAAAGAATGGAACAGTTGACAAATAAAATTGACAAATGCCAAGAAGATGTGACTGAAAAGATTAATAAAGGCCAAGAAGAAATGAAGAAAACTTTAGAAGAAAAGTTCTCATCGGTAGAGAGAAGAATAGGCTCGGTAGAAGAGAAAATGGCGGAAGTAGAAGAGAAAATTCAGAATGAAGTTTGTAACTTTGAAGAGAAAATCAGTAACGTTGAAGAGAAAATCAGTAATGTTGAAGAGAAAATACTAGGTGAAGTAGATGAAAAGCTAAATAAAAAAGTACAAGATCTTGAGAAGAAACTTTCAGCGTCTAGTGGTAATTATGAAGAATTTAGGAATCCGCCTGCTTCTCCTGTGCACATTAAGCTGTCGACATACGATGGAAAGAGTTCCTGGCAAGTTTACAAGACCCAATTCACCATTGTAGCTGAAGCGAACAAATGGAGTGACGAGGTGAAAGCTTGTCAACTGGCAGCATCTTTAAGAGGAGAAGCCGCCGACGTGCTGCAGACATTGCCCGATATGACGCAACTCAATTTTGAGACTCTAAGTTGTGCACTTGAAATGAGATTCGGCGAAAAATTCTTCAAGGATTATACGAGAATACAAATGAAGAGCCGCCATCAAAAATCGAGTGAAACCCTTCAAGAGTTTGCCTCGGAAATTGAACGGCTTGCAAATTTAGCCTTCATCGACTGTCCAACAAATGTACGGGAAATGCTCTCACTGCAATATTTCGTAGACGGAATAAAAGATCCAGAAGTGCAGAGAGCGGTACGAATGGCAGATGTACAGGATTTAAAAGCTGCATTACTATATGCCTTAAAGTTGGAAGCAGCTACACAAGCCAGCCGAAGAGATCGTCATTCGGTCCGAGGGTCAACGGTGAACAAAAGCTCAGACACTGAGAGCGACGTCTTGAAAGAAATTAGGAAAATAAATCAAGAGCTGGAAGCTTTAAAATATGGAAGAACAAGCTCAAGAAGACAGAATCTCAGGTGCTGGGGATGCGGTGATACAGGACATCTCCGAAGAAACTGCCCCAAAGTCCACGAACGTGAGATGAATTCAAGACCAGAGAATAAAAAGCCCCACCTGAAGATCCTTCAAATATCGAAAATGAGTGGCGGCGATAATGAATTATATGTGATAGGCTTTATTAACGGAATTCAGTGCCGTATGATTGTCGATACAGGAGCCAATGTTACAATAATAAGAGAAGATTTGGCTCGAAAATTGAAATGTAAACTCATATGGAATCCTCCATGCGTTACCCTGCAAACTGTGACCGGCGACAAAATAGGCATATATGGAAAGGCAAATTTAACTATCAACTTTGGAGGAACGAAATATTACCATACGGCATATGTGGCTGACATAACAGATCCTTGCTTAATCGGACTAGATTTTCTGAAGAAATTTGGCTTCAAACTTGATTTCAAAAATAATAAAATGCTCTCTAAATTTGAAGAAATAAGTCTTTTTGGATTAAATAACGAAATTGAATGTAAAC
Source organism: Maratus speculifer (assembly GCA_964019185.1). NCBI lineage: Eukaryota > Metazoa > Arthropoda > Arachnida > Araneae > Salticidae > Maratus > Maratus speculifer. The sequence continues at coordinate 74,722,521 of OZ025293.1, forward strand.
AAATAGTAACAGCCAAAGAAGACATCCATCTAGATCCAAGAACAGAATGGTTAGTTCCTGCTGTAATTAAAAATAAAACTAATTATCGATTTGGCCATATAGATTATCCAGAAGACAATAGTACACAAGCAGGAGTATTGGTGGCTTCTTCTGTGGTAGACCTCTCGAAAAAGACCATTCCAGTCAGAATTGCTAACATCAGTGATAAGACGAGGACTATCAAGAAAGGAGAGGTGATAGCGTCATGTGCTCCTGTGACGTGCATAAGTCAAAATTCCAGTCACTCTGAGAAATCTTCAGATAATTTAGTCAAGGATTTGTTACAAAATACAGACTTAAATCCAAAACAGTTGGAAGCTGCGGAAAATTTAATTAGAGAATTCCAAAGTTTATTTTCCCAAACATCTGAAGACTTTGGACGAACTAAAATGGCACAACACCGAATTGACACGGGAGATCACTCTCCTATTAAACAACACCCTAGACGATTACCTTTTGCCAAGCAAGAAGAGGTGCAGAATTTAATTAAAGATATGGAAGAAAATGACGTCATCGAACCATCAACAAGTCCATGGGCGTCTCCCATTGTATTAGTAAGAAAGAAGGATGGTTCTACACGATTTTGTGTAGACTACCGCCGACTGAATGACGTCACCAAAAAGGATAGTTACCCTCTGCCAAGGATTGACGACACTCTTGACACACTTGCGGGCAACACTTGGTTCTCGACTTTAGACTTGAAGAGTGGTTACTGGCAGGTAGAGATCCATCCCGACGACCGCGAGAAGACTGCCTTTACAACGGGACAAGGATTATGGCAGTTCAAGGTAATGCCTTTTGGTCTATGTAACGCACCTGCAACTTTTGAACGCCTTATGGAAACGGTTCTTCGGGGACTGTCATATGAGGCATGTCTTGTTTATTTAGACGATATCATAATCATAGGAAAATCTTTTGATGAACATCTGAACAACCTCAGGCGGGTGCTACAAAAATTAAAGGAAGCTAATTTGAAGTTAAGCCCTTCGAAGTGCAGTTTGTTTCGTAATGAAGTCGCCTACCTTGGACACATCATTTCGGCGGAAGGAGTTAGGACTGATCCGGAGAAGATATCGGCCGTGAAAAATTGGAATCGTCCAGCAGATGTTCACCAGCTTCGAAGTTTTCTAGGATTATGCACCTATTACAGAAAATTCGTCAAAGGCTTCTCGATGATTGCAAGACCACTTCATAAATTAACAGAAGCCAATCAAAAATTTATGTGGACACAGGAATGTGACGCTGCTTTCGAAAAGCTTAAGGAGGCCTTGACATCCACTCCAATTCTGTCGTATCCTCAAATCGATAAACAGTTTATACTTGATACGGATGCAAGCAACGAAAGCATTGGCGCTGTACTGTCCCAGGAAATCGACGGCCAGGAGCGTGTTATCGCCTATTTCAGCAAGTGCTTGTCAAAGGCCGAGCGAAACTACTGCGTAACAAGAAAAGAGCTTCTTGCTGTAGTGAAAGCCATAGACCACTTTCATCACTATCTTTACGGTCGAAAGTTCCTGATCCGAGCTGATCATGCTTCTCTAACTTGGCTATTGAATTTTAAGAACCCTGAAGGCCAGATAGCCAGGTGGATACAAAAGCTTCAAGAGTACGATATGGAGATACGCCATCGAAAAGGCTCATCACATGGAAATGCAGATGCTCTCTCAAGAAGACCCTGCTCAGAGAATTGTAGATACTGCGACCGGGCTGAGAAGAAATTTAATGTCAAAGGTCCTATAGTAAGACAAGTTACAACTGGGTCTACATCATCGCAAGATCCGTGGAGTGACGAGAGCCTGCGTAAAGATCAACTTGCTGATCCTGAAATTAAGCCAATTCTAGAGCTGAAAGAGGAGTCCAACAGGAAGCCCAGCTGGCAAGACATGGCCCATTACCATCCTACGACTAAACGTTATTGGGCTCTCTGGGATTCCTTACACTTGAAGAACGGCATCTTGTACCGAAAATGGGAGTCTGACGATGGAAAGACATGTAGATGGCAACTACTACTCCCTAAGTCTAGAATTTCTATGGTCCTTCAAGAACTGCATGGTAGTCCCACAGGAGGTCATTTTGGTGTAATGAAGACCCTGCAAAAGGTTCGAGAGCGTTTCTACTGGAATAATGTTCGCAGTGACGTGGAGAAGTGGTGTCGAGCTTGTGACACCTGTGTAGCACGTAAAGGTCCTAAGAGGCGCACCCGTGGACGATTGCAACGTTATAATGTAGGAGCTCCTTTCGAACGAATTGCCCTAGACATCCTGGGTCCACTTCCTAGAACATCTGATGGCAATAAGTACATCCTCGTTGTCATGGACTACTTCACTAAGTGGCCTGAAGCCTATGCCATTCCTAATCAAGAGGCGGTAACAGTAGCAGACATACTAGTTCAACACTGGGTTTCCAGATATGGAGTTCCTCTTCAAATCCATTCCGATCAAGGAAGAAACTTCGATTCGACTGTGTTTAAGGAAATGTGTGGACTACTCGGCATGGACAAAACTCGAACTACACCCCTACATCCTCAATCGGACGGCATGGTGGAGCGTTTCAATCGTACCATCCTAAATAGCCTCTCTCTCCTGGTGTCTAGAGACCAACAGGACTGGGACAAGAAATTGCCTCTTTTCCTGCTTGCCTACAGGAGTGCCACTCATGAGGCCACTAGTTACTCCCCTTCTCAAATGCTCTTTGGTCGTGATCTTCGTCTGCCTGCTGATCTTTTGTTTGGCCGTCCTCCTGATGCTCCTTCATCGCCTGAGGAATATGTCGATAAACTCCAGGCGCGGATTGAGGAGATTCATCGTCTAGCGAGGAACCGAATCGGACTGGCAACGGAAAAGATGAAGACACGGTACGACACAAAGGCAACAGGACATGAGTTCAACGAAGGTGACAAAGTTTGGTTGTGGAATCCGATACGTCGTAAGGGACTGTCGCCAAAATTACAAAGAAACTGGGACGGTCCTTACATAGTCGTCAACAGGCTGAATGACGTCGTCGTACGCATACGAAAATCGCCACACGCCAAACCCAAGGTCGTACACTATAACCGGCTAGCCCCTTATTTTGGCCAAAGTGATTAGAAATTCAAAACTAGAATTTTAGACCATGGTCATGAAAGTCACTTTTTGTAAATATGTAAATAGTAATTAGTTCTTATTTATGTAAATTTTATTATTATTGTTATTATTATTTATTTATTTATTTGTTTGTTTATTTATTTTAAGTGTTTTCCCCTAACTCAGGGATTGCACTGCCCGGGACGTGCAGTCTTTGAGGAGGGGGTAGTGTTACGAATTTTGTAAATAGTTAGTGTTTGTACTGTAAAATAATGTAAATAATCTTATTACGCTCCATTTCTTTACTAATATTAGTTTTTGTTACATTGTCTCTGTTATCAAGCAAACTTGTCCATTATTTTCAGTGTATGTCTACGGCAGATTGGCGAAATAATGAAGATATCGCCAAGTTGGCGTCACTTTTGGCGACTAATTTTGGTCGCCAAATTTGGCGATATATCGCCAAGTTGGCGACAAACTTGGCGATTGTTGGCGATGGTAACCCTTTCCTCTCTGGTAACCCCCCTTAGATATACTGATACATTGTTTGTTGTTCCGTGGATTTTTTCGAGTAGGATCTAGAAATTTCTAGCACATGCTCCGAACCTATATAAGAAGAGAAGCGATGCGAGCTGTTGTTATTATTTACCAGTCAGTCATAGAGTGAACTTCTAGGTTTAAGCAAGTTTGCTTGATGTATTGAGTTTTATCTACGTTGTTTTGAATGTGATATAGTGTTGAGACATTGTATAAAGAGTCTCTGCGACCTATATTTGTACTTGTTCGATAGATTTAAACAGTTATTTTGGAATATCTTGTAATATTTGTGAGTTTCGAAGACTCTGTTGTTCTGAAGTTCTGTAAATAAATTATTTTCTACTTTTCTATAAGCAAGAGTTTGAAGTTGTCTAACCATAAGATCGAAAGAACCCTATATACGCTACAACAATAAACATTAAGAAAAGGAGGTGGGTCAATAAGGGCTATTTTTCGCCCATCATATACCCGGAAACAAAGTTTCGAATTCAGATGATTGATCTGTGGCTTTGTATAGTTAAAGATATGTACTTTTGTTTAATATAAATTTTACGTGATAAATAAAATAGTAAGTCATGGAAATTATAGTCCGAAAGTAGAGTTTTTTGGCTTTTTTCTGTATTTTTGGCGTTTTTTGGTATTTGAATGAATTTTTTACTAAGAGGCGCTCTATGAACCCAACTAATTTTGACATGCAGTGATTCTACTCTTTATAAGCTTTTATATAAGCATTATTTTATTTGGGTTCAGTGTGCGCTTCTACCTTTAAAAGAACAAAATGTATCATGTGAGAGAATCAAATGCACTACTATCGGATCGCGTTCAGACTTCTTTCGCCGTACTTAAAAAGTATTAATGTTGTTCAGACGTCAATGTTGTTTTCTAAAATTGTTTTCGTTAATATTTATTAAAGAAATTACTAATAAATAATGCTTGGATACCAATGTCATAATTGTAAAGTCTCGTAGAAAACTTTTCGTATCTGTTCTAACAGAAAGGTTATATTGATACTTTAGATGTTCGAAAAACTGAGATTTACAGAGTGGTTCTAAATAGTGTTCTAAATACAAATAATATGTATTTCGTGCTCTCCATGCTCTAAATACTTCTATTACTTCTTTTGATGTAACAATAAAAGCATCAACGATTACTGTCGATGAGACCACAAATAAGAAACATATTATACTTTTAATTAATATCTCATTTTCACAATTCTAACACTTGTTGTATAGTATGTAAAGGTAAGAACTGCCTCGTTATTGTAGCAAAAGCTATTAAAACTCAAGCCTTTATAGAAACTTATATCTATATTTTGTCGCGAAAACGATGCTGTAAAAATCATATTTCTTGATCGGTAAATTGACTCTGGAAGATTTAAGTCCTCTAAATGACAATACATCGATGTATGAAATGCGATGCATGAAAATATTTAAACCAATATCAGAAATGTAGCAAAGAAGGCATCGATTTTGATACACCGGGACACTTTTCCGAAATCTATTATTATATTCTCATGGGTATATTTATGTCTGATTTTAACGATATCTTTAAACTTGTAAAGTCCAAAATACGTTCCTCAATAAAGAGGTCATCTCGTACTTTCTTTGCAATGTTACTTGTAAAACTTAGAACTGGCCTCTACCATTGTGTTCTGTCTACATTACTTAATGTAAGAAAAATAATACTTTCTTTTGTAAAATATGAAAATCAGGCTTTGATTGAGAACATTGTTCAAAAACACTGTAGAATGGAACACATCACAAGAACACACTTATTGAAAAATATACGAGGCCTTCAGCAGAAGATTGTTTATTCCGGATGACAACAATGATACTGTGATGACTGCTTTCGATAGCACGTACGTTTATATTCAGAAGAGTGTGAACTATTTCTTTCAGAGACATTCCATCCGGTGATTCTGGTGAAGCAATCGATAACGAAAATAATCTAAAACACATTGTCCAAAAAGTCTGAAACTGCATTATTATTATTATTATTATTATTTGTTATTTATTATTTCCGATTTTCATGTATTGAAATAATAATCTTAGTAAGCTCCATTTATCTTAATTTTACACTTATTGTTGTATTTACTATTGATTATACGGATTAAAACTAATGACAATTGTATTTATGCTCATTAAAACACATAATATTTACTTAAATATATATATTATTTTCTCATCAATTATTAAACTTTCATCCAAGATATTAGTATTTTCTTACTTGTTATTAGGTATACTAATGAAAAAATGCATGTCACGTCTAGGTGCTGATGGGCGAAAAATGGCCCTTATTGACCCACCTCCTTTTTTTGAGAGACCATGAAGATAGCAAGTTAAAAAAAGAAATATTATTAAATGTAAAAGAAAAACTTTCAAAAATTACTTCTATTTAAAACTCATTTTTTATATGCATCAAGGGAATGTTTGACTAAAATAATTTATTTTACGCTCCAACGAATCTTGAGCAAAATTTCTGATCTGAAAACTATCACGGAATATATGCCACGGATTTTTTTAAACATATTTTAAAGAAGTGCAATTCATGTAAAGTAATATGAAATAAACTATTTATATGAAAGCGTTTAAGATAATACCAAAAGAATTAATAGAAGTAAATGAAAAATTAAAGCGACAGTATAAAAAATAAAGATGAAAAAACATGTCGAACAACAATAAAGAGACAACAATATTAATAATAACTTATAAAAAATTTGCAATATAGCATGAAATATGGCTCGAACATTAAAGTCGTTTATATTAGGTCGTCAGAGATGAAATTTGTAGCTAGTAGACTCCAAAAACTAAATGTGTAAATTTACGCATAAAAAAGGCATATCGATGATACATAAACGATTTTTATATATGTGTAAATTGAAAAATAACATACATAATGTTTAAAATTCGAAATACTCATTTTAATGTGTAACAATAAGTGTGTAAAAGTTATCTGATCACTCTTGAAATCCACACATTAATGTGTAAATTGCAGAAAATATACATACATCAGTGTAATTTTCTGTGATAAGACAGATAAATGGGTATCAAATGAGTGAAAAACACATATTTTTGTGTTATATGTAATTTACACAGTTCTTTGTGCAATATGTAAAACATGCATATATTAGTGTAATATGCAAAATACATATATTTTGTGTAATATTGAGTTTCTACACATATTTCTGCATTCTATGCGCAACACAGATTTGTATAATATTAAAACTATATAGGTTTTTATGTATTATTCCAAATCGACATATTTTTAAGTTTAATTTTTTGTTCTTTACCTTTATGCTTTGGTATGCTTAAATTGTGAACTAAATGTTTTTCAACTGCATAAGCTAGCTACAATTGTTTTTTCTAGAAGTTTTGTTTGACCACCATAAATTAGAATACCCATGATGTATTTTGTTATTATTATTATTTTTGTAAATTACTTCTAATTAAAGAGATTACAATTAAAGACAAAACATTTTTTACCATCAATATGCCTGTTTTTACATAAAACAGGATCAATTGAAATTATAGTTGCTACAAATCACATTTCTGTTAGAGATTGCGTGTAATCCTAAAATCGTATAGTAACAATTCCAGCGCATAACTTGTGTAATCCGAATTTCATATACATTGTAAAGACTGTCTCATTAGAAGAAATTCGCATTTTATTCACAGCACTGAGTAGTGTCATTTTTAATCACAGGTGTCACGTGACCACCATAACTTGCGGTGAAGTCATTGAGATCATGCTTACTGCACGGGTGTAGAATTTTAAACAATAAATGCAAAAGGAACTAAAAATTTCTCTTCATGTGAGCCACTCCCTCCCACACTAAATTCCTCGCCCTTAATTTCTGTGACAAGTATTGTTGCATAACTACTGTCAGACAATGTCTGAGACCTCAGACAATGTCTGAGACCGCTTAATCGAAGGATAAAAAATCGTCTCCTTTAATTCATGAGAAGCTGTTTATATACTAAATTTTATGCACATAGCAGTTTTAATTAAAATTTCCAATGTTCAGAAGTTTCTAATAATTCTCTTACGATTAAAAATGAAATAAACTTTGATTAGTATCAATATTTAAACTGAAAATTACAAGTTAAACTGCGAAAATGGGTAAAAAGCAGCGGTCTGTGAGACGTCTAAAAGAAATTAGAGGTTAATCTAAATCTGGAAGGGTAAATTTCTAGCCTTCTTAAATTCAATGTACGAATTGTAAAAAGAAATTTGAGAAACGAATTTAAAATTCTCTAATTACATGAATTACGAACTGCAGTTAAGGGTTTATAAAACTTTTGATTCCGTTTTCTTTTAAATGTTCATGTGCTCCTAGTTTTGCTGAAATAAAGGGGGTGGGGGGTGGGAAGCAGTGGTTTGATTATTATACAAAAATAAATAAAAAAGACATGTGGCACTCGGGGACTGCCGCGGTAAAGCTATTGCATAGCATTTTTTATCAACTTATGCAATTATAATTATTTATTTATGTTTTATTTGTGCAGTTTTTTTTTTTTTTTGATATTAATTTAAGTTACACTTTTTGAGCGTGATGACCGATAGCAATTTTTTTTTCTTTTATTGAATAAATGACAAGTTAATATCGTTTAAAATATTTTTATTATCTTACAATACATGTAGGTTAATCAGGAATTTTTATCATTGAAACTATACGTTTATGGTAGCTGAAATAAAAAACATAAGTTTGAGACTTGATATTCTCAAAATATCTGAAAAATATCGCGTCAATATCTGCCGAAGTCTACCGAAGACTGCCAAACTGAAGCGACGTAGCCGGAGTGTTAGGTTTTTTTCTCGTTACGGAATTTCTGGATTCTTTCGCCGCGCTCAAAACCCGCGATAAAAGCTATGCAATACCTCAATAAATTACCAAACAAAATTTGGCCGCGCTACGAAAATTAGATCGCGAGTTATAAGCATTTTAATTTTTCCGAACCTCACCGTGGGGATCTCCTGTCACCAACAATTAACACTGTCTCATAATAAATTACCAAAAAAATTTGGCCGCGCGACGAAAATTGATCGCGAGTTATAAACATTTTAAAATTTTCGACCGTCACCGTGGGGGGTTTCCTGTCACCAAAAATTAACACTCTCTCATAATAAATTACCAAACAAAATTTGGCCACGATATGAAAATTAGATTGCGAGTTATAAGCATTTTAAATTTTTCGACCCTCACCGTGGGGGGTCTCCTGTCACCAAAAATTAACACTCTCTCATAATAAATTACCAACCAAAATTTGGCCACGATACGAAAATTAGATTGCGAGTTATAAGCATTTTAATTTTTTCGACCCTCACCATGGGGGGGAGGGTCTCCTGTCACCAAAAATTAACACTGTCTCATAATAAATTACCAAACAAAATTTGGCCGTGCTACGAAAATTAGATGGCGAGTTATAAGCATTTTAAATTTTTCGACCCTCACCATGGGGGGGGGTCTCCTGTCACCAAAAATTAACACTGTCTCATAAAAAATTACCAAACAAAATTTGGCCGCGCTACGAAAATTAGATCGCGAGTTATAAGCATTTTAATTTTTTCGACCCTCACCATGGGAGATCTCCTGTCTCCAAAAGTAACACTGTCTCGTAATAAATTACCAAACAAAATTTGGCTGCGCTATGAAAATTAGATCGCGAGTTATGAGCATTTAAAATTTTTCGACCCTCACTGTGGGGGGTCTCCTGTCACCAAAAGTAACACTGTCTCATAATAAATTACCAAACAAAATTTGGCCGCACTACGAAAATCAGATCGCGAGTTATAAGCATTTTAATTTTTTCGACCCTCCCCATGGAGGATCTCCTGTCACCAAAAATTAACACTGTCTCATAACAAATTACCAAACAAAATTTGGCCGCGCTACGAAAATTGATCGCGAATTATAAGCATTTTAATTTTTTCGACCCTCACCATGGGGGATCTCCTGTCACCAAAAATTAACACTCTCTCATAATAAATTACCAAACAAAATTTGGCCACGATACGAAAATTAGATTGCGAGTTATAAGCATTTTAAATTTTTCGACCCTCACCGTGGGAGGTCTCCTGTCATCAAAAATTAACACTCTCTCATAATAAATTACCAACCAAAATTTGGCCACGATACGAAAATTAGATTGCGAGTTATAAGCATTTTAATTTTTTCGACCCTCACCATGGGGGGGGGGTCTCCTGTCACCAAAAATTAACACTGTCTCATAATAAATTACCAAACAAAATTTGGCCGTGCTACGAAAATTAGATCGCGAGTTATAAGCATTTTAAATTTTTCGACCCTCACCATGGGGGGGGGTCTCCTGTCACCAAAAATTCACACTGTCTCATAAAAAATTACCAAACAAAATTTGGCCGCGCTACGAAAATTAGATCGCGAGTTATAAGCATTTTAATTTTTTCGACCCTCACCATGGGGGATCTCCTGTCTCCAAAAGTAACACTGTCTCGTAATAAATTACCAAACAAAATTTGGCTGCGCTACGAAAATTAGATCGCGAGTTATGAGCATTTAAAGTTTTTCGACCCTCACTGTGGGGGTCTCCTGTCACCAAAAGTAACACTGTCTCATAATAAATTACCAAACAAAATTTGGCCGCACTACGAAAATCAGATCGCGAGTTATAAGCATTTTGATTTTTTCGACCCTCCCCATGGGGGATCTCCTGTCACCAAAAATTAACACTGTCTCATAACAAATTACCAAACAAAATTTGGCCGCGCTACGAAAATTGATCGCGAGTTATAAGCATTTTAAATTTTTCGACCCTCACCGTGGGGGGTCTCCTGTCACCAAAAATTAACACTGTCTCATAATAAATTACCAAACTAAATTTTGCCGTGACACGAAAAGTAGATCGCGAGTTATAAGCATTTTTAATTTTTCGACCCTCACCGTGGGGGGGGGGATCTCCTGTCTCCAAAAGTAACACTGTCTCGTAATAAATTACCAATCAAAATTTGGCTGCGCTACGAAAATTAGATCGCGAGTTATGAGCATTTAAAGTTTTTCGACCCTCACCGTGGGGGGTCTCCTGTCACCAAAAATTAACACTGTCTCATAATAAATTACCAAACTAAATTTGGCCGTGACACGAAAAGTAGATCGCGAGTTATAAGCATTTTTAATTTTTCGACCCTCACCGTGGGGGGGGGGGTCTCCTGTCACCAAAAATTAACATTGTCTCATAATAAATCATCAAACAAAATTTTGCCGCGCCACGAAAATTAGATCGCGAGTTATAAGTATTTTAATTTTTTCGATCCTCACCATAAGACGGGTCTCCAATCACCAAAAGTTACATTATCCTACCTTATTTTATCTTAAGACGATTCTTTTCTATACACATTCTATCAGAAATTTTTATTATTGAAACTATAGATTTATAGTATCTGAAATAAGAAATATATATGTTTGAGACTTGATATCCTCTAAATATCTGAAAAATACCGCGTCATTGTCTGCCGAAGTCTACCGAAGGATACCATGCCGAAGTCTGCCGAAAAGAAACGACGTTAGCCGAGTGTTAGGTTTTTTCGTTACCGATGTGTTAGGATTTTTCGCGTTACGGAATTTTTGGATTCGGTCGCCGCGCTCAAAGCCCGTGATAAAAGCTATGCAATAGCTTAATAAATACTTTAGTTTTTTATTCTTCCTTTTTTCACAGCAATGCAATGGCAGCATATTATATATGCAATAGAATTACTGAAACAAATGCGCATTCTTGAATTTTAGCTCAGTTCTGCATCCCTTTTTTTAACGTCTCCTTTAAGATTTGCATGCTTATAATTTTTAACACACCAATTAGTGTAAATCCATATAATATCTACATTTACACACTTGCTGAATTTATCAACTGATAACATCTTAAAGACTTAATGACATAAGCTAAATGCACATAAAACAAATATTTTTGCGTATGAAATATGTAATTTTCAATCAAATAGGTAATTTTTGAAATTTACACAGTTGTCCGTGTATACATATAATTATGTTTAAATTACAGTAACACACCAATTTGTGTAAATGTTGGCATTTTTCTACATTTACACTTTTATTTGTGTTTTTCAAGTGATAAAAAATTACACACTTACTTTTATAAGCTAAAATACCCATAAAATCGGTAAAACTTTGCAAAAAATGTAATGTTTATAACATGTGTATAATTTTTGAAAGTTACACATATATATATCTGTAAATTTGGCTAATTTTTACATACAGTTTTCAGAATGTAATAGTGAGAAATCTTCACAATGCAAAACATACATTTCTGAAACATTGAATTTTCCTTAGAAGTACTTGTAAAAAAAGCAATTTTGGATTTTATTTAACCAATCCAATATTCCTTTACTAGTGACGCTTCATAAAAGAATTTTCATACCGGGATATTATAATTTTCTTTTAAAAATATTTCTCCTAGACAAATGTTCCCATAATTTACTTTTCCATACCTGGTGAAAGAATACGTTAAAAGATTGTTTTGAACTATTAATTAAAAATATAAACACAGTTGTACTTTACTAATTTTTGCTTTATACGTGTCTTAACAGACAAGACTCCGGATGATAATGAGTTTATATGTTTGTTGTTTTGTGTATATTATTCGAGTGATAACTGAATAAAGTAATATTACACGATTTTATAACAACATTATAATTGTTATAATAATAAGACTTCATAAAAACGTTGAAATATACAAAGAAAATATTAAAAAATTATTTAGCATGTCTCATTTAAAAATGACCTCTGTTCGAAACTACTTTTTTAGATGCATCGAAGAAATATTTGACTAAATCAATTTATTCTACGCTCTAAGATATTCTGAGCGAAATTTCTGAATTGAGAAATATCACGTGATATCTGTTATTTTTTTAAGGGAGTTTAGAAAAATGCAATCGATGTCAGGAATGTCGAAATAAACTATTTACATAAAAACTTCTGAAGAAATTTTTAGTACCGAAAAGCATAGATAAAAAAGAAAAGGTGAAAACATATCTGTTAACAGAAATTCTACAATAGGGATATTTTTTTGGAAGTCGATTTTGAAAAACTGGGTGAATGAAATTTATTATTACAACGTTTTCATTTCCAAAATTGTTTGTATTTTGCCGTTATGCTTACAAAAATAGGTTTATTGCGTTTTGTATGTCTGGAATGTTTTTTTCAGTAAATTTGCATTTCAAATACATTTTTCGTAAAATTTTGTTTTTGGCAAAAATGCCTGGCATTAAAATAATATTTTTAGTAGTATTTATAACAATTAAATGAAACTTTCAGGGAATATCTTAGATGTTGACTGATGGCTTTGTAGCCAAAGAAATAAACTAAAACATCTGATTTTTTTATTTTTTTATAAATGAGTTTCTTTGGAATTTTTTTTTATAAACATATCACAATGAAGTTAAAAATCATCGATATTATTTTCATTGAAAACTTTTCCATAGATTTGAATTCAATACATAAAGTACATTAACATAGATTCTTTGTGTAAATGAAATTAAGATTGTCCAATTTGAATTTATTATATCGTTTTAACTGCTGCGATAAATTTTCTCTAAAAATTCATGCTCTTTTATGCGATGAAAAGAGACATCTAAATAAAAAATTTATAAAACGCATATCCTAATTTAAAAGCACTTTTTCCGAAATTGCTATCCATAAACAATATGTATTCAGGGGTCGCAGCGTTTCTAATATTTTCGCTGTTTCCTACCACAATTTTAAATCAATAATATTTATTGCAGAGTTTCATTGTAAATTTTAAAGGAATCTGAGGCAAAGATTTTTGATTTAAAATACTGGTAGAAAAGTGCGAAAATTTTAGGGACGCTGCGACCCCTGTGTATTCGAACTCCTTTACGCATTTGAATTTCAGTTCTGTATACGATCTATATATTTTATACATACTGCATATTTTATTAAAATTCAATTTTGAAGGAAATGCAATACACAATTATAAATGCTTTTCCAAAAATATTTTACTTGAGCTTATTAACAATAACCCTTAAAACAACTGCTGGAGGTTCCACTCGATTATCTCAACTATTAAATCAGGAGTCAGGATTAAAGTGAAAGATTTTTTGTGAAAACTACAATAAAAAAAATTTCAAATTGTAGAGTTACTGTGCAAACATGGTAGACAGAGTTTTCATAAAATGTTGTTTTACTGTAAAAATTAGAAAAAGAAAACCTTGAAAAATTATACATCAGCCATTATGAAACACTTTCTAATAGAAACAAGATATATGTATATATATATTTATACACTGAAATTAAATCTCTAAATAAGAAATTGAAAAGAAATAACACAATTAAAGCACATTTTTAGAAATTGATGTCCGTAGTATGTGTCATTGTGTACGAATTCTGTCGTGCAGTCTGGAATATGGTCTATAGAATTTATACACACTACGTAATATGTTAAAAAATAGATACATTTAAAAGTGCATATCACAGTGGAAAAAACTGTTATAGCAATTATTGATCATGGTCAGTCATGTAAATGAATAATTTGTGCGTCTCTGTAAATAAATGATTTAAGGCGAAACCCCAGTAACTGACACTTTGAAAACGCTTTCTTTTTAAACCCTATTACAATATTTTAATTTCATTTTACACTTATCTTTGGTTTTTGAAGAATAGTAGAGATATATTAAAAAAACTTTTATTCACAATATTTTGTAAAATTATAAATTATTGAAGTAAAAATTAATGCTTTTCATAAGAAAGATTCAATAACTATTAATTTAAACATTAAGTTAATTATTTTTAAGTTATACTTTTTCATGATAAACACTACTTAAATTCAGTACAAATTCCAAAATCTAAAATGCCTCAAGGTGAAAGAAAAACTGGTTTATTCCAAGCACATAATCATAAAGTTGATACTTTGCTAATTTCGAATAATATATTTTGAAAAGCAAAATGATGTACATACTCACTATCTTTACTTAGTAGAACATGATAAATAGTTTATTTTGGAGTACGTTTATTTCCCCTTTTCCTAATTAACACAAATATTTAACCTATTGTCTCCTGTTTGAATAAGTTAATGAACTAAGAACTCTAAAACTTTTATTTTGGCGTGTATAGTTCACTTAGAAGCAGGAAATAAGACGCAAATATTTCATCTTCAAATACTTTGCCTTGAAGTTCAAAATTCAAATGCAATATAGGGTTTATTTTTTTCCCAGGAACGCATTTTACACAAACGGGAAAAATAAATCTGGTTCATTAGAACTATTAGAACTTTCCATAAGAACTACACCATTTTCACATATTTAAAAAAGGATTTAAATTTTAGAAATAAACATATTCATAAATTATTTTTAATTAAGAACTTTAAAAAAGTGCTGAATGAGTGTTTCGCAGGATTTTAAATACATTTTATTCGTACTGTAGAACTGCGAAAATTCGTTTTCGATAATGATAAGATTCTTGCATGGGTCTGCTTTTCTAAGTCCGAATGCGAAAATTGCATTTAAAATGAATCCGAAGCACGATTAAAGAAAACAAACGGTCAAGTGCGAGTGTTATTAGCGCTCAGAGGGAACCGTATAATAAACAAATGTATTATTAACTCTTTGGGGACGAGTGATTAGTATACGTGCCATTTGAAAGTCTCATAATCTTTGATTATTCCTACCAGTTATTTTTTACTGTAAAGTTTACCTTATTTAATTGGAGCATTTTTGCTATTCAAGTAGAGAAATTTTTTTTCTTGAAAAACCGGTGGTTAAAGATTAAAAATGAAGCAAAGCGTTCTCAGCGCAAATCAGTTAACTGTGTTTAAAGAAAATTATTGCTGAAAGAATAATAAGACTTTGTAAAAAACTGTACAAAGTAGGGTTGGTTATAGCTGTATATACAAGAAAGATATCAATGAATAACTCATAAAATTTCAAAGAGATATAAAGCCTAAATAATATCAATTATTGCTATTCTGCATAGTACTATTTTTTTTTATCTTATCCTTATCTATTTATAAGGAACTTAACTCGGCAGTGAGAATAAAAGATAGTGCATAGTTAAACCTCATTTGACTATGCACTATTTGTAAAATCTAAATTCAACATAGTAACACTTTTCCTTTTTCCAGTATAGCTAACACAAAACCCTTGTTCAATGATTAAACTTGACATTGTGCTAAAAAAGCTTGTGTAGAAAGTAGCTCACAAATTTGCAAAGCCGCTGTGATCCATGCCGTGTTTTACCAGATAAGTTTTTATTTAACTTTTAAATACAGAAGAGTCGTAATGAGAGACCCACTCAATGCAAACTAGTCAGGAACCCCATAGTATTTATAAAGAGTTCGCATGCATAAGAAATAATAATAAATAAAAATAGAAATTTTAGTTAATATTCATATAGAGCATGGTGGTGCAAAGCAATGGAATACAAAAACTAGCAACGTTAAAAAGCACCAAATATAATAAATAAGCAGCAGACCGGTTTCTGTAGCATTTAGCGTACCGTCGTCATTGCTAGGGGAGGTAGAAATTCGCTCATATATATAGTAGAGACGGGGATTGGGGGATTGAAGGCAACCAATAGGATGTCTGAGGACTGCAAGTAATGGCCAATAGGAGAACGCTCCTGGAAGTAGAGAAAAAAAGGTCAAAAGGTTAAAAAAAAGTATTTAAAAATAGAGATTTCAATGTAATATTTCCGGCAATTTGATAGAGCGGGGATCGCGAATTCACAATTGACAATTTTGTCAAAAATTTTATAAATTTGAAATGTTTCAAGAAAGTTAAGTTCATGAATGGAAGTAGGTTTGGAAATTATTTTCGCTGAACTGAAATCGAAAGTATGGTTCATCTCCCAGCTCTGAAACATGTAAAGTAGTGTTATTTAAAAAAAGCACCACAGTTGAATGAAAAAATATATATATATCACGCAATAGTTGAACAAATGTAAAAAATATGGATAAGAAAAAGAAATGGGGTCTCGTGATATTAAAAAAAACACAAAATTTTCAAATAAACAGTGTCGATTAGCACAATTCATTTCTATCAGAATATGAAAAATCCTATTTCTCTTTGCTTTTTCTAGGTTTTTCCCCTAGGAGAAAATGAAATGTCCCTTTTTTGTTGCCCTTTCCGAAAGAGAAATGGGATGTTTCATTTTCTTTTAGGGGAAAAATATGATCATTAACATTGCTTTCCTTGTAACTTTTTCATTTTTTGCCAAAAATATCACGAGGCCCCACTTTTTTTCTCTTTTCCATGTTTTTGCACATTTGTTGAACTATTGCAGGATATATTTTTTCATTCAGTTGTGGCGCTTTTTTAAAATAACACTACTTTAAATGTTGCAGATTTTGAAATTTTGAATATTTAACAGGTTATATCTACTAACAGGAGCAATTCTCCGCGCAGTACTATATTATTTAGCTGTCCTTGTAGTGCACTTTCCTATTTTATAAGAAAAAGTTTGGGGTACTATTGCTTAAATAAGATATTAAGTGCGGAAAATGGAAAAAAACGTAATTTTGACTATAATTTGTGGCAACATAACAATGTAAAGTAACGATTCCGCAAGGAAACATATAAATTTTAATAAGCAGGTAGTGATATACTAACAGTTTATGTCAAAAGAATTTTGGGATGTTGTTGCTTTCAAGAGATATAGCCCTCCAAACATACTGGAATTTCATTTTTCTTGAAAATGGCATCCACAACCTTGAACTTTTACATTTTTCTATAGGGGAGAGGAAATTTTTCAGGGTTTCAAAATTGCAGATTATTCATTATAATTTACTTCAACATAATATATCAAGGCAATAAAAAAATTCTAATATCTAAACATCACTTTTTTTGTGTCTGAATTTCAAAATAATTACTCTTAATAGTAGATAGTAAAAATTATTTTAAAATGCTCGGTCTTTTACGGTAGCTATAATATATTGTATTACATGTAGAAAATAATATTATAAATTACTAACCCTGTGAGAATATTCACTTTCTGCGCGACGTCAAAAGCACATTATCTATAGATCTAAAAAAAAGCGGTATCAATAAAAACAAGTTCATCGTACTTTTTGATAAGATTTTGAAAATGGCAATTAGCAATGTTTTTACAAGATTTTTGACAAATTTAAAGCATAAAAAGCATTAATTATTTTCGTAGTTTCCCTTATTATGTAATTCTCCGAAAATATTAAATTCTAACTCTTTTTACAGGGAATAATTATAGATTGAAAGCTTGATTTGACAGTTTTGATAGTATCATTCAGACGAATATTATTGAGCAGCATAGCATTTATTTATACGTCCTTAGTAATTTAAATAGTAATAAAAAGCTTTTTCAGGTCTTACTTTTGGATACCAATATTTCCGATTAGTAATCTTCGCGTTATTTTATGGTAGAATTTCTGCGATCAAATACGGCAAAGATTACTAAAGGGAAATAGTGGTGCTCAATTGTAAGAAGCATACAAGATCTGCGATGCTGTAGCAATTAAATATAAAATTACTGTTATAATAATCAAATATTTATTACTTCTTTTGTAAAATGAATATCTTTTCATCGTAAGTCTATTGACTATTTGTAAAGTTCATGACTTTACAACTCAAATATCACACAAACAATCTGCAAATGCAAAAGAAGATTCATATTTCATTTTTTAATCAAAATTTTAATAGGATTTTTAATAGACTACTCATAAGAAAGATAATTTTTGAAAGTTGTTTTGAATTATTTCAAATTTGAGAAAGATTAAGTATTGGCGTAGATTATTTTTCTGTAATATAATCCACTGCAAATATTAGATTTCAAACTTTTCAAAGAATAAATGTGAACTAAAATATTTGAAATTTAGTTAATACCATTCAAATTAATTTTATATTAGTAACTTTGTATTCAGTTACACTTCTTCTAAATTATAAAGTAAAAACATTTCCTTCCGTAAGGCTGACTTTATATTGATGGTGTAAACACCCGACTTATAAATTCCGACTTTATTAAATTGAGTTTTTAATTTTAAACAAAGAACAATTTCATTTTTTGCAATTTTTTTTTTCAAATGCAATTGTTTTGAAAACTATATCCCATTTTAATGAATTTTTGGTTTAAAAATCAATTTTTAAGCATTTTTTTTAAATGGTGCTCTACTGTGTGAATCCGGATAACGAAAAAATAATATACTTGAATCTAAAACTATATAAAGAGTATTATTATCCAGCGTTTTTTTCCGGACAATATTCCATAATGAAATTAAAACTTCTTAAATTAACAAAACTAACATTTAAGAGACATGTAATCGTATTACGAGCATAAATTAATAAATTATCGGAATCAGCAAGGTTGGAGTAAGTTACGAAATCCCCGTTGATTACTTCGAATATTGACTGCGAACATGCAATGAATGAGAATGTACTATTAAAATTTGTTTTGACAACTTTATTTCAGTACATAATTAGTATTTTTCATATAAAAATTCTTTTTAGTGTTGTTAGTGTACAATCTGAAAAACATGATTTTAAAATAATGACAAAAAACAACAATAAACATTTTGTCAAGTTAACTAAATTACTTAAAACATTTTGGATTGAAAATCTATTATGAACAAGAGTCAGAGTTAAAAAAAAATTAAGTAATTTGTATTATAGATACTTTCATATACGTATGGTATAGCCGTGGAAAAAAGTAAACACTCTTTATTGACTCTCCAACTAATTATAATAGAAGAAAGTTACTGGTATCAAACGATTAGATATAAAGTCTACTTTTAAATGCTGTATATAAAATTTGCTTAGGGGGCTATCTACAAACAAAAACCTGACCAATATTTCTTTTATTGAATGACAGCAACTAATTTTGACAGCATATTTTAAATCCTAGATTTAAATTATATCTAAAAACGAAATCTCAATTCATTTGGATCATAAATTTTTGCATTATAAACGTTTAAAATTTAGAGCATTTAATGTTAAATAATATTTTCACAATTTTATTAATAGCTCCTGAAATTATAATCCTAATGTGATAACTATTTGTGTGGTTCTAATATTACACACCAAACATAAATACTCTGAATTTATGATTTAAAAAAATATAACGTGAATTATGATCTATGAAATTCGAAAAATATTGAATTGCAATCTGTTATTTTTTGCATAGATTTTCTGATATTTATGATGTCCCGCGTTATGTCAATACTCAATTTAATTTTTTCCTTCAAGTAGTATTAGAAATATGATTCAAAACATCAAAATGATGGTTTCATTAAGGGACTGTATGATTTGCACAAAAGTGTAATTTGAAAAAAAAAATCACTCATTTTATTGAAACTTTTAAGGTGGCAATAGTTGGAACATATTAATCGAGTGAATTGTCATGAAATAATCGTGGAACTATTAAGAAAGACAGAACAACGCAATCAGTCTGCCATGTCATATCTTGGTGGGAACACAGATAAAAACCCTACCGTATTTTAACGGTTGACTCCTAGGTTTACCATTGTGCTTTCCTGCAACCAAAATTATTAAAACATTCAGGATTGGGACAGGAAAACATAATGGTAAATCTATGAGTTAACTACTAAAATCGGATTTTCTGGTGTTTCCAACAAAGTTATGACTTGGCAAATCGATTTCGTTGTAATATGCGAATCGAAATTTAACTAATCCTAGATTTTCATTCGTAAACTAAATAAATTGATTGCCTGTGCTGCCGCTTCCCGGTCTAAGAGGAACAGACAAATCCTTAAAATCGTTAAACTGCAATTGTATCCGCTTTCGAGGAGTTCATTACCATCGCGCAAAACTTCGACCATTAAATTTAAGTAGATTTTTTTCTTTATTTAAACGTCTCATTAATAGGAAATTTCAATCAAAGTTAATCTTGAAAACTTTTATTCAATTTTACTGGTGGAAAATTACTTTGACAGTAGCAGTTCCGCCACAAAGTGACAAATAAGACAACCTACTATTTGCTTCTCTAATAAGAATACAATACTTGGTCAAACTGACACCATTTAAAAGCAATAGAAAATATTTACTATATTTAGAGAAATTTCCGATTCACAAGGCTCTTAAATGGTACAAAATTTTCTATTCAAATTAACAGGTGGAAAAAACTGTTGATCTACTTAAAAGAAACAACCGTCATCTTGTGACATCCTCCTCAGTTACTTTACTCACAACTCCTAGACAATATTCTATATATATTTCTTTTTTTTTTTATTCATAACTCCAGTGAAATAATACATTTACAAAAGTGCCATTGTCATTCTGTAGCATTTCTATAATAAAGTAACAAACTTTGGATTTAACCCCTAAAATATGGTCATTTCAAAATTTATTTGTAATTAATCGTACAAATTTCGAGAAAATTTGCTTTTAGGCTAATTGGGGAGTATAAAATTTACTTATGATGTCAAACTAGAGTATTGTTATTGAAAAAAAGTTTGGTTTCGTTTTGTTCTGTAGGTGGTATAATTCTATATATATCATTTAAAAGTAGACTTTATTTTTAATCGCTTGATATGAGTAACTTTCTGGTAGAATAACTTATTTCAGAGTTAGTACGGAATATTAACTTTTTTTTTCGCCACGACTCTATAACCCCCCCCCCCTAAAAAAATAAAATAAAAAGAAATCCGATTAATGGACGATGGCCAATTTTAAATATCTATGAATAAACCTGTTCGTTCTGAAGCTGCTTATTTACGATTTTCTAAAATCTTTCTATGGCGAACTGATCATGCTGAAATTGTATCAAACTTTAAACTATTTTTAATAGGAATACGTAGTTTTAACATTAGAATTGTATTCTTTAGTAAACTTTATCTTTGGATGCTAAGCCGGTAAAGTAGTTTAAGAATTGTGCAGATTTAAAATTTGGAACTACTACTATTTTCGTTTTTAATAGATGGAAAACAGATTTTAATACGGGTTTTTTTTCTGAGATACTACTTTGCTGAATAAACTAATTTAAATTATCATTTTAATTTGGAAATTAATTTTAAAACATATAAAATTTTGAAAAAAATATGAATTGTAACAAATATTTTTAACAAGTGTTTTAAAAGTTTTGATCCACATTTTAAATATTCGTATAATTTATTATACCAAGTAGTTTTGATTATGCTTAATAATCGAGCAGCATTACAATCTGCTTTTCTACCTGCATTTCTAATCTAGTTAATCGAACAACTTCATGTTTGATATTATAAAGTGACACTTGCCGTCAAATTCACATAAGATGTCAGACCCTGGCAGAAAGTTTCACTATAAGAGTATTGTAGAAAATAACAAATAAGGAGTTATAAACAACAAATAATAAAAAACTTATTAAACGAAACCTCTGTTATCAAATATATTTATTTGGTTTGAAGGTTATCAACTAATTCCGTACTAGGCATGTGCAATATGTTATGAGCTCAAATGATAAAAGAAATAAGTGACAAAAAAAAAAACATTAAACATACATGACTGAAGATAATTAATGCAAATGCAAATGCAAAAAATGGAACGTGCAAACAAATTTGAAAAGATCAGCTGACACAGTTATAATTTTTCGAAAATGAGCTGTAAAGTTCTAAATATCTATTTGAGTTTATTTTCAAATGCTTCCTTTATCAATTAAAATATCTGCGATTATGAAATAGCAATTTAACAAATGTCTGACAGTTAGACCATTGTTAGACATTGATTGCTATAGACCATTAATTGCTAGATAGATAGAGGACCATTAATTATTTTCAATCATTTGATTAACTTTTTTTTAATCACAAACCATATAATCCGACATCTTCACATGTTGCACATGCCTAAATACAGCACTTGTTGACTAGCTTCAAATCAAATAAACAAATCTAGTAACGGAAATTTTGTTTAAAAGGTGGAAGCAAATTTTTACAAACTAGAAATAAGATATATAATATTTACTGGATCAGATAATATTTATTTCACCTTAAAAACAATCTGAAAATTAGTAGTTATAAAATAGCCATTTATATTGTTTAATAAAAAATGGAATTATTAAAATAATTTTTGAAAAGTTTAACAAGGAAAAAAAACCTGTTGGTTAAAAAAATATATATCCTGATTTTAAGAACATTTGTATGTTTAAAAGAAATACATAATGACGCTAATTTCGCAGTTTTCAGTCTAACATTTATGTATGTTATAAAATGAAGGAATTGAATTTCAAAAGTATTCAAAATACAACTTTTTACGGAACCTGCCAAAAGCACTTACGGATATCAGAATTTGAGCATTTTCTTTCACAGAATTCTTATCTCCTCAGCATTCTTAGCCTCAATATTCTCAAAATATATCAGCAAAAAGCTCTAGTATGAAATTTGTTTCAATTTTATGCTCTGAGTGTTAAATTACAAACGTTACTTTCAAAAATAAGGACAACATTTTATAAATAAAAATTAATAAAATATCAAATTTCTTTATGCTATTTTCCATAACTAGCAGAAGTTTAACGTAAGAATAATAGGTGGTGTTTTGTTCAGGTATCATTAGAATTTATAGAATAAAAAGAACAGTTTGAAAAATTCCAGGCACGCATTTCTAAATTTTACATTAGTAATATATTAATTTAATTTAATTTTATGCAATCCATATAATAGAATGATCAAATTTTAGACATATATACTCTTGCGGCTGTTCTAAAACCCAAACTGCTTTGTGTAATCCTGTTCTGCAAGTCCGGGAACCAGAGCTCCAATATTTCATAAGACACAATATAACACATTTCTTACAAATTTACATTTAATTGTTACTTTATTCCAAAAAACTTTATGCCATTGATTGATAATCTGTTTAATGTTCAAAACATTTTTTAACCAAAAAGCTGATACTCTATACGCAAATTCGAATCCTGAAAATGGTTGTCATATGTCAACTATAGAGTCACTTAATCTATAAGAGTAACGACATAGGGACAAGGCGCATGAAGTTTTTGCCCAAACTGTGGTAATCTGCATTCCAGAACTATTATTGTGAGTTTATCCGTAAAGGCTGCAAACACATCTAACTTGGGTCTCAGTTTTGTTTGATTGGGCAGTATTCGAAACATTTACGAAATCATCTTTATGCTTAAAATAAACGTAAATCAAGTACGAGTATCACTCGCGCTCAGAGGGTGCGGTACAATAAGTATATGAATTATTAACTGTATCATTTAAAGAAAATAAGATTTCGTAAAAACCTATACAACCCAGGTTTGTATATAAACAACGTTTGAAATGATTTTTAATGATGTTACACCCCTTCAAACATAATAAAATTGATATGCATTAATGAAGTGCACTAAAATATGCATTCTTTACAATATTCAGTGCAAAGAATATTTATTATCCGTTTACAGGAACACACAAAAGAATTCCGTTACACAATGATGTAGAGGTTAACATTGTTTGGAGCGTATTTTAATCATGGTAAACTATTATATATATATATATATACTGAAATTGATATATGTTGCTGAGGTTGACTATAAGTTACTTCAAGTATAATATGGAGTGCATAGCATTTACCGGAACACACAAAAGTATTCCGTTACATTAACGCCAATATGGAAAAATCGTTTCAAGTGCATTTTAATGTTGTTACACCTTACGTCCTTTGGAAAATAATGAAATTGATATACATTTATAAAGTGCACTATAATATGCATTATTTAGACTATGCAATGGAATCAATATTTATTATTTCTTTACAGGGGCATACAAAAGAATTCCGTGATATAATGGTATAGGAGAAAATATTATTTGCGGCGGATTTTAATTATGTTAAACTATCGCATATATATTGAAATCAATATATGTTGTTGAGGTTTCCTACAAGTTACATCCTGTATAATATGAAGTGCATAACATTTACAGGGACACACAAAAGTTTTCGGATGAAATATTGCATACGAAGTACTGTATAATAATGATGACTGTTGAAAGTGTATTTTTAGCACTTTCCGACAATGTTGAAAAGTATTTATGCATTCGGTTTGCCAGTCATCTGGCCGTCTATCCACGTCCTATTCCCCGTAAATATGGCATTTTTATGCGGTTGATAAAGGTTATTTAGGGTCACCAAAGCATGATTGATATTGTATATCAGGTATGTAGGATGAACTGTTTATTTACAGGGGCACTAAAATGGATTCCATTACATTAAGGTATACGGGTAAAAATCGATAGCAGAGTACGTTATTAAGATTACGCAATTTCAAATGGATTGAAACAAATACAAATCACTGAATTTCACTTGATTGCGTCAGGGCATTGATAGCATTTTCTATTCATTTACAAGGACACCCAAAAGAAATTGGTTACAATACTGTGTTTGAGTAACAATTGCTGTACTGTGGGTTTGAATTCAGAATGCTCTTTTAAATTTAACTAACTTTCTGCAATGTTACTCGTTATATATAAATTCTATACCTCACATACATGGATGAAAAAATATCACGTTCCATTCTCCTTATTAGAAGAAATTGCTCAAGGAGAATTTTCAAATGTAGTATGTGCATTTCTTAAGTGAACTAAATTTTTGTATGCATGTAGTTAATAGATACAAATCTATATATCATATACAGAGCTACTCTAAGAATTCGGATAACTTTCTGATTGTAGATGAGAAGTGGTGAAATTGGGTTTCAGAAGTGTTATGCATTTATATATGGTTGAATTAGACATAATATTTTAATCTTTTAAACGGTGCAGTTTTGTTATATTATTTTGAATGTGTCGGAAAGTGTTTCGTAACCGATGCTTAACACACTCTTTTTTCTTTCTTGTTTATAAAAAGAAAAGATTTTTTAGTAATTTGCATACAATTTTGCATTATAAAAAACTTCAGCAAAAAATTTTATCCTATGAAAATTAGACGGAGGATTCGATGGCAATCTATTGTAATTTCATAGTAAGGTACCCTGGGGTAATAACGCCACGTTAAGGTTCTACCAATTTTCACGGCTCAGTTTTAGTTTGTATTTTTCAAACAAATATATGTTTTGATACAGCAACTCATTGACTATCTATATACAAAAAATAATTTAACAGATATGTATTCATAAAATATAATGGCGTGATTTCTTGACCAATGCTATTTGGCGTTATTACCCACCTATATGGGTAATAACGCCATGCAAACAAAACTATGAAATAAGATGGAATAATTGCATGTAGATTGCCCAATTCTAAAAATGCAAACTCTACAAACTTAGAAATTGACAGATTGCATTCTAAGCTGTTGAAAATGTTCAATTTTTTGTGAAAGTCTAAGAAAAATAAAGGTGTGGTGTGTGTGTGTGTGGGGGGGGGGGGGAGGATGAGGCAAAAGAATATCAGACCGTGAGCTTCTTTTTGCTTAAAAAGGACCGCTTAAATAGAATTATTAGAAACATTGCATAGTTTTAACTGTGTTTATTTGAATCAGTATTTAGGATGTAGCTCGGCCACTGTAGGGAATCAACCGGGGTATTAATGCCAAGGATTGGCGTTATTACCCCGTTATAGTTATTGCGCTGTACATTTTAAATTGCAAATTATCTCGAGAAGATATCCAAAATCTTCAACAACATTTTGAAAGTCCATGAAATGTACTACAAATTTATGTAATTAACAAAGTATTTCCGGATAAAAAAATAGTCTTCACATCACGAAACGTATCTCGCAAATTTTAGATCAAGCGTTAATTTTAGTTGTTTGTAAAAACAATAGGACCTAAAAATGAAACAAATTAACTTGAAGCTGTTTTTTGCGATTTATATGACTCAAAACTCCTCTGCGCAGAGCACATAGGTGTCATTTACCAGATTATTTCATAATTATGCAAAATACTAGCGCATGGCGTTATTACCCCGCCTGGCGTTATTACCCCAGACCACCTTATTATATATTTATAAGAAAATAAAAAGTATTATTCGATTTCAAAGTATTTGAATATTAATTTCTGAGAACAGTTAATTTCTGTCTGTGAATGTGTTAAAACGATTCGCGTTATTATAAAACATTAAAAAATATCTTTTTTTTTTAGAGTAGCTTTAAGTAACGTTAAATTCGCAGTTCAAAGCAAACAGTTCAAATAATCACCGTGCTACAAACAATTTTGAATATAATATTTTTCTTTTATTGTTCAGAAAAATATTAAAAATTATATAGCTGTATAAGCTATAATATCAATTGCTAAATTTTGGATTTGCATCACTGACAAATGTAAGACCTCTATCAGAAACTTCCAAAGGTATTCACTTGAAAAATTTTATATGCATAATAAGAAAACCTTTTAAAAACGTGAAGTTAAATTTATAAACAAATAGTCTTGAGTTATTTTTCTAAAAATCGGAAATATAAAACCCTTTTAAATAACAAAATCTTGCATTTTTTGGCACTATATTTTGGCTAAATGTTCAACGAAATTTTTAACAATGTAAATACACCAGTGAAAATAGTTGTGAAAAATATTTTCACAAAAATGGTAGTTTTAAGCATAAACAATAGAGAATGTTTAAAAAATGACAAACACAGGACGTTCAAAATTACACATTTTAGCTGTTTTTGAAAAGCCTTTTAATTTAGATATATCATTCAATGAATTTTTTTCACTCAGCTTGGTCATTTGTGTGATTTCTATATCTTTGTGGCAACACTTTATGCGGTAGAAGAAACAATTCTGACTTAGGGTATAAAAAAAGTTACAAAAACCTAAAACAACTCAGAAAAAAGGTAGCCTTTTGAGATTTGTTTATTTATTTATTTCGGAAATGCTACTGAGATGTGGCATATTTTTGAAAAATTGATTTTTCAATTTGTGGCAGAGAAAATAAAAAAAAAAGGTTTCGGCAGATGACAAAGACATATAATTTACGAATCATTCGTCTTACTTAAAAATATATAATGTACGAATCACGCATCTCATTTAGCATCATCTATAATATTTTAAGGCTCATTGAAAGATTGTGACTTATTGGGGAAAAAACTATTTTTGCAGTTTTTTATGATTCTTTTATGATCAAAGATGATTCTTGTATCTTTTTCTGTCTTCTACATTTTATGTCACGTAATATTGTATAAATTGAAAATAAAATAACTCGTAGAAATTCATCTGTTGAAAATTTTTATTTATTCCTTATAGTATAACTACCGGTCTTCCGGTTGGTTTCAGATGAAATAAACATATTATAAAGCAGACATTTTATTTAACCCCTTCATGACGCACGTGAGTACAAAACGTTTAATATTTTAGCAGAAATAATTTTAAATTGAAAATTTGCGTAATATATTCGGAGAAATTCGGTGAATAAATAAAATGAAAATTACTATAAAAATTACAGGTTGCGAGAATGAAGTATGGTACACAGGCTATACTTTGTGTAACTTGACACTATTGTGAAGAGGTTAATAAAATTCTCGTTGTTTCTTTTTAGAACTCATTTGACCTCATTTAATAAATAAAATTTCTGGTTAAAATATTATCATTTGACTCTTAAAAAGGAAATTAATAATAATAATAATAATAATAATAATAATAATAATAATAATAATAATAATAATAATAATAATAAACTGAATAATACGGGAAGGTTGGCAGTTTATTATGCTTGATGCAATTATGCTTGATGATATTTTTGCATATTTTAAATGCATTGAAAGCTTTTGAGAAAATAAATTGATACCTTTTTCTTTTCTTTCGTGAAGGAGAAACCAACTGCAAAAAAATTAAAACAATTACAGAAACTAAGTGTATAATGTAGTGTGTAGTATAATCCTTAAAAGTGATTATTTTAAGGATTTCAGTCAGTTATAAAAAAAATCTATCAAATTGAAACTAGATTAGAAATATTACATTTGCATTTTTTACAGCCTGTTTATGAATTTTCCGTTCCGTTAAAAATTGATAGTAATTATATTTATATTTTTAAGATACAATAAATTTTTAATTATGCTACAGTCAATTGTTTATGACGATTAGCGTAATTTTTTTGGGTCATTAAAACATCTAGAGCATTCAACCGGAGATTTTTAAAAATTTCTCGCTAAAAATATTAGAAATCATTTTTAAATAAAAAATACCAATATAGTATTCAAATAAAATTTTGAAATTTATTAAAACCGATATTTTTGCATTAGCCGATCGCCAAGAATTAATAGAGCAACATATGAGATCTTAACCAATCTAAGAGACTTGAGTTAGTCAAGATATTTGAGCTGAAGATCGCAAAGAACAATTCTTACAAAAGCTTTTTTGATTATGTTAATTTCAGTGTTTTAAGCCCTTTGTTAGATTGCATGTCTATTAAATTTATATTAAATTTGTATATTTATTTTATTTTATTTACTTATAAATGGTGTTTTAACTAAGTTTTTAAGTATTATCCAAAAAGAAATGTTGAACTACATAATGTAGCAATCTGTATAATGCGCATTATATAGATAGATTTTTTATTTTAAACTTGATTGAAAATTAATTTCAAAAACATTAAAACACATAACACAACTTTCAAACAAATCTAATTTGAATGAATACTTTTTTTCTATTCTACCGCATAAAAAGGGAAATTGTGCAATGTTTGTGCATTAGAAAATTTCGAATAACAGTGAAAGTTAATGAACATGTGTTGATTCCGTTGATACATACAACATCTATGTTATTCACGGATGCGTTTTTGCTTTATAATACAGAAGCTGAAATTTCGAAATTTCTATTAGAAGTATACATCTCGTTCTAGAAACGCTCTAGAGAAGGTAAAAAAACCGAAATCCACTTATCTTATATACCAGCAATGGTAACGAACAAAGCCTCTTTGCTTCTAAAGGTATAAAATAAGATTATTTAAATGGACATTAAACATTTAATGTGCCAACAAATTGAATTTTAAATTTTTAAATTGACGATTTTATGTTTCAAAACTAACCCGCAATGATTGAATGTATGTGATTGAATGTGAGCATGATTGAATGAGAAATGCCTAAATGCATTTTCCCTTTAGTTAAAATGTTTATTTTTTTTTATAAAAAATAATATTATATTGATTATTTCTTTACAATCATTTTACGGATTGTCTTGAAATTTTCAGAATTTTTTACATTTTCCTGTAAGCAATTATAAATCATTACTGCATTCTAAATGTTTACTATACTTAATCTTTGCTATATTATGAAACGGTTCTATTATAGATTGAATTAAAGTCTTTTACATAAATGATGAATGGAAGACAAAATGACGAATGGAGGAATAAAAGTTCCACCAAACAGACATGCAGACTGCAAATTTCAAAAGTAAGCTTTTCTTTGAAGAAATTATTCCCCCGACCTGTCTTCTTTTTTCAAAGAAAATACTCTTGAGGAGCATTTTATCATGAACAATGAATAAAAAATTATTTCAAGGGCAAATTAACCGCCTGGCCCTTTTGCCTTATCTTTTTGTGGCCGCTTTGCCCGCAATGACGCGAATGAAAATTTTTTGATCGAGCGTCTAATCGACCTAAGTTAATGTTTACAAACACACATCATTTAAAAGATTATTTTATACTGATTAAACTTTATGAGAGCAAATGATTGTATCCCTATACAGTGTGTCCACTCTCAAAGTTGGCCAATGGCTAATTTCTAAACCGTTAGTCATACACATATTGTCTCAATTGCAAAGAAACTTTAACAAAGGTAAAGAATTGTTTTTACACGATTTAGGTCAAAAACAACTATTAAATAATTACGAAAATTAAATTGTTTACACATTTTAACTTCATTTGCCATTTCAGAAAACTAAATTCAGTGTAGTAATAAACTTTTCTTTTTACAGTGTAGCTAACACAAATCCTTGGCTTTGGGCTAAAGGAACTTGTGTCAAAAAGAAGCTCGCAAATTTTCAAAGCTATTTTGATCTGTGACGCATTTTTCCAGATAGTTTTTTAATTCTCTTTTAAAGATAAAAGATATTTAATCAGAGACCCAGTCAATGCAATCTACGTAGTCTCGAACCCCATAGTAATTATGCAAGGTTAGCACGCATAAGGAATTAAAAAAATAGACAATTTAGTACCTGAAATTTCGTAACGTAGAGGCCGCTATATCCGAATTAAGGAATATTTTGCATTAAATAAAGCAAATAATATTTTAAAAAGAATCCTGTTTCTAAAAGGTCTATTTTTTAATTCCTTATGCATACGAACCATGCTTTATGTGATTAATTATAATTAATTTAGTCTGACACAATATGGAAATTATTGATTTTATACTGTCACTAGGTATTTCATTATACAATTATATTATTAAAAGTTGCTATCTAGGCTTTAAAAGCCAATGATATGCAGAGTACGGCGCCGCCATCATTATTTATGTCCAATCTATCCGTATTTTTAAGGGTCAATATCTCGGTAATTGCCGACGAATTTTACCAAAAATCATCATCAACAATGCTTTTATACTTTCGCTACAATAGGTACCTCCAACTATACTCAACGCTTTTGGTTAATGCTCACAAATGGATAATTGTGTGTTACAGAAAAATGTTACACAATAAATCCTAAATTCTATGCGATCTAGAGTAATCGCTGTTGTTTTTCTATAAGGTTTAAAGTAACATCTATTACTTCAAATTTTTCTCATAATTTAAGTTTCAGTAGATTCGGAGGTAGAGGGGGGGGGACATTTTTTGCACTATATTTTTGAGGATGTCTCTTATACCTAAATTTAAATATATAATACCTAAATTTAAATTAAATGTATTTCTGAATCCAGCGTTACAAAAGCTTTCACGCGATACCCCGATATACAAAGAAAAAATTTTTCTTCAAGTAACTTAATAAACCCCTCTACATTTTAATAATCTGTAAATATGTGTGTCAATAGTCTTTATTATTGCCCAAATTTGAACTTTCAACGTTTCACATTTCCGGATTAAAATGTCAGTGACAAATAGACAAACACGGGAGTGATCTTATAATGGTTTCCTTTTCACTTTTTAAGTACAGAACCCTATATATATACATATAAGCTTATAATATCTTTATTAAACTTTAACAAAAATTTCAGGAAAATATTTTTCTGAGTAAAACATAAAATTAAATTTGTAAAAAATTCATTTGCTAGTATAAAAAAGTTTTCTCCGTTGGGTTTAGCTTTAGAAAATAGTATTATTTTATACAGTGAAGTGAAATTAAAAGTTGTGCTAAAAGGAAAAATAATATAACTGTGTAAGAAAAAGTTTTTTCAGGTTAAAAAGTAAAATATTTTGATAGATTATTCTATAATACTTCTTATAATTTAATTATAATTCTATGATATAGCATTTTACTTCAAATGTACACTCTAAAACTGGGAGGAGTGAAAAGCTCACTTTTTGTAGGAGTGATTTGCATTTTCACTCTTTTTAGAGTGAACTTTATACAAATACACTCTTTAAAGAGTGGAATTTCCGACTCCCTAAAAAGGAGTGAAATATCTCACTCCGTTGTCGAGAGTGAAATATCTTACTCCATGGTCGAGAGTGAAAAATCTCACTCCGTTAACGAGAGTGAAAGCCCGGCATTATACACTTGAAAAAAATCCCCGCTCAACTATGAACCAATATATGGAGTAAAACAATGAAAAGTACCAAAATATGTCAATTCTTACTTTTCAAAAATTACATTTTATAATATAACCTATAAAATTACGCTTATTTGCTATTAAAACGCACTCGTTTTCAAAAATGAGTGTCACTCCTTCGATAGAGTCAACGGTCACTCTTAAAAAGTGACTTAGATATGTATTACGCATCAGCCAATCAGAAATCGTCTTCACAGTTGTGATGATAAAAATGTTTCCGCCATTTTATCGTGTCCGTTATGTGTGTCACTTTCGTTTCCTCGGTCTACATATGTGGATCTTTAATTTGTATTATTAATACTGAAAAGTAGTTTAAATTTCGATCTTGGAATGATATGCTCCGATATCGTATGATTCAAAATAATCCACATAGATTAAGTTTCTTGATCTGGAGTCAAAATGGAGAACAAATAATTCAGTAAAAAGCAATAATACTCCATTAATACTCAGTGACGAAGATGTTGCACTGCACATATCTTATTTATCAAACAAAGGATTATTATTTATCAAACAACGGATAGTAATTTAACATAAAAAACCGGTAAGTCAATTTTAATTTCAACTTTTTATTTTCCGAATGTAACTTCTAAATGTTGAGTTAAAGTTTTACTTTAACAGGAAGCTGTGTGCTTCTGCTATCTTTATGTGCGTGGAGGAAAAGAAAATCGCCGACGCAAAGATTTGTGTTATTCCTTGATGTTTACAGATGAACGGCTTTAGTAATTTTAAAAGTTTGCAGTATGACTTAAATTAGATGAAATTTATTTATTAGAGATAAATAACTCATTAAAATTGTTTTTCCAATAGTAAGAATAATACATATGCAGTCATTTCTTTATTTTATATTTTCTTTATTTTTCTTTTTCGTACATGAGTATACTTTTATAAAACTTTAACTCACATTTATAGAATACTATAGGGTAGATGTAACAGTAATGTACACACCTGAATGTTTTTGGTTTATAAAAAAATAATAATAATAATAACTAATAAAAATTTAGCTTTTATTATTTTTTTTTCGTAACTCGCCCTTGCATATTTTATAATTTAGCACTTTTGTTGACACTCTTAATTAAAACAATCAGGAAGCACAAAATAATGTTTTTAAGTTTCACTGTTTTTCATTGAAAATCGAGTTTTCATTGAAAATCATACTAAGAGCTGGCTTCATTTAATAAATTTATGTATTCCTTATTTTATTGCAAAATTTGCAATTTTTTGTTTTTGTAGTTGAAGAAAGCTTTGAGTTTTATGTATTTAATGTCGTTTATAAAATTTCATTAATTTTTAAGGTTTTGAAAGGAGTGTCCATTACTGGAATACTTAAATAGTGATTTTCCAGTAACGTATACCTCATATAGGCGCTGTTAAAAAAGCAATTACAGTAATGTTTATAGTGAATAAAATATTTTGATTTAATTAAAAACTTAAGTAATCAATTTTAATTTTTAAATTGCACTTACCAAAATGTAATGACACCAAAATTTTTATAAATAGTTGTTTTTAAGTTATATTAATGTGATTTATAAAATTTCAATATCTTCTTCATTTTATTATTATTTTTTTAAAATGAATCTAACGATGTTTTGCCTATTTTATAATCTGGCAATCAAACCGCTCATGAAGCCGAAAAAAATGTTTAAGGGCACAGTCAAAGAGGGGCTTATAGGGCTTAATCGTTCACCATTTAAATAAAAACACTAAGTTACAGAAGTCGTCAAAAACACATTTTCTCTTAAATATTTGTTTTTTACTTTTTCAATTTTGTCTGCAGATATATTTTTTTAAATAACACTCTCATTTTTGGTACCGGTTTTGAAAGTAAAAGAAACTTTATAAAAATATCTGCGACCGAAATCGAAAAAGTAAAAAAGATGCGATATAGAGACGAATTTCAGCTATTCAATATAAAATAAATAACTAAATAAAATGTCAAAATGCAAACGAGATATTGGAAAAATCTCTCCCCATAGGATTAGCATTAACTGTGAGTGTCTTCGCCGGCAAGTACTACATGCACATCTACTCTATATACCGGAATAAAAAATTGAAATTAAATATGACTTACCATGTCATTTTATAAATACGGCTTGTATTAATATATATTTTTCAGAAATAAGATTTTAATTACACATTAAAAAAACATAGATAACGTGCATTATGGATTTATTTAAATATGTAAAACTTAATGGGTATATCTGAAAAATATATATATATATATGTTTAATACTTTAAAACTCTTTAATAACTTGTGCTTATGGGCATTTTAAAACTATCATATATTTATGGGACTACCAATGAAAGCAAATACAAGGAGAAAGATTGGAATAAAATAGTTTATTTCTGTCAATAATCTAATTCATGTGTAACTTTAATTACGTTTTCCCTTAAAAAGTTCAATTTATGTTACATACTTTGAATTAAATAAATATTGTCAATAAAGTATTTTATTCCAATCTTTACCACGTTTGTATTTATTTTCATTGTATGTTCTAAAAGATACGATTCTTTTAAAATGCCCATAATAGCAATAAAAAAGGGAATTCATTGCCCCCCCCCCCCAAAAAAAAAAGAGCATTCACTCCTATGAAAAAGTGACTACTCACTCCTACTAGGAGTGAAAAAACGCACTCCTTTAGCAAAAGTGAATAGTCACTCCTCAGAAATAGTGATTATTGACCCCTGTGTAGAGTGAATATTCACTTCTTAGGAGTGAGTATTCACTCTTTCAAAGAGTCAATGATTCCACTTTTGCCCAAAGTGAATAGTCACTCTAAAGAGGTTCGGCATATTTTGAGTCTGCGATAGAGTGAGTATTCACTATTCTGGAGTGACTATTCACTCCTTTTTATTTAGAGTGTAAATCTGTAAAATTCAATCCTATTCTGAAACTAACATATCTAAATATATTTGTGCATAAATCTGTGCGGTCTTTTGTTTTGTAGGAACTTCTGATTTAAACTAAATACTTTTGAAAATATAGTCTCTCTATATATTAATGAAATTTGCATTGAAAATATCAGATTTAACGCCATTTTATATCATTTGAAGTTAAAATACATATTGTAAAAATTTTCCCTATTTTAGCACCGCACACTTACTTAAAATTTTGGCTAAATAAATTAAAAATAGGAATTACGTGTATTTGTCCTCATGTTTTATTTATCTTATTATTTCCATATTTTATTGGCTGGACAATGTTCTTTTATCAGCCGGTTTAGATTATCTCTTGAAGCAAAATTTATTTCAGTGAAGTGGACATAAAGTGGATTAGTTTTCTGTAGATATAACATCTTTATACAAGAAAGATTTTTAACCTTCAAACTGCACTAAAATTTTTGAAAAACAGCGTAAGAAATGTAACTGTTGGAATTTGTCATGTGGACAGCTATTGAAAAATCG
Organism: Maratus speculifer; assembly: GCA_964019185.1. Classification (NCBI taxonomy): domain Eukaryota; kingdom Metazoa; phylum Arthropoda; class Arachnida; order Araneae; family Salticidae; genus Maratus; species Maratus speculifer. The sequence continues at coordinate 74,758,135 of OZ025293.1, forward strand.
AACATGCAAGGAATCTCGAAATGTATGAAAGAATATATCATAAATATTTTTATAAAGCAAAATAAAAAATAGTAAAGGTCGCATAAAAAGTAGTAAATTTTGTATAAAAATGTAGTACAAATAAAAATGTTACAAATATTTTTGTAGATTTTTTATTTATATCTATACTCAGCGTGAACATTTCAGGTTGCCAATATGTCCATGTGTATATATGTGCGTGTGCGTGTATGTTAGAATGAAATCAATGAATAGAAGTGGTGTATATTCCTAAAATGTACTTCTACCTTTTTTTTCTTTTTGGTAATGTTTTATATAACTTATTATTATGGTTCTTTTTGCTAAAATTAATATTTTTAGTAAAAAGTAATGAAAAAGAAATATGCGCTGGTTTCTAAAGAAAAAACTTGGCTTTTAATTTCTTATCTTTATTTGTATAGTTCATATACTCTGTAGATTTTCTTATACGATTATTTGTACATATTAAAAAAATAAAAATGAAAAAATAAAAATACATAAAAAAAACCTTGAAAAGAGTAATATACATTTTAATATAAAACAAATTGGAAATTGCACGTGAAGCGTAGAAAATGACATGCGTTCGTACTATAACAAAGTTTTAAAATATTCAGATTTTGCTGGTATAGTAAAGCGTACTTTGGATACAGTACGCTGAGTTGAAATCTTTGTGGGTATGTTGGTTGAAATCTTTGTGTTCCTGTAAATATGCAGGGAGTAATTTTTATTATACTTCATTAACGTATATCTTATTCATAAAATGTGAAGTAGTTTAATATAATTAAAACACGCCCCAAACAATGTTTCCCCGTATAACATTATTTAGTGGAATACATTTGTGTGGCCCTGTAATTTAATAATAAATATTCTTTGCATCACAGATTGTGCAAAATGTATTTTTTACTACATATTTCATAGATTCATGTCAATTCTATTATGTTCAAATGAGTGTAACACTTTTAAAATGCATTTGAAACTTTTCCCCCCATTGATCGTAATGTAACGGAATACTTTTGATTGTCCCTGTAATTGATCTGTGCATCCGATTTTCACAACATTTGAAATGACTCGACAAAATTATGTAATAAATATACGTTTTAAATTTCAAACGATTAAAATGCATTTGAAACTTTTTTTCCCCATTGACTGTAATGTAACGGGATACTTTTAATTGTCCCTGTAATTGATCCATCCATCCGATTTTCATAAAATTTGAAATAACTCGACAAAATTATGTAATAAATATACGTTTTAAATTTGAAACGATTAAAATGCATTTGAAACTTTTTTCCCAATTGACCGTAATGTAACGGAATCCTTTTGATTGTCCCTGTAATTGATCTATCCATCCGATTTTCATAAAATTTGAAATGACTCGACAAAATCATGTAATAATTATATATTTTAAATTTCAAACGATTACGTTGGGTAGTTTTTGCGTTGTTATATGCGGACAGACAGACGGACAGACAGACAGACGGACGGACTAAGCGACAACAATAGTTGCTACTTATTTACATAATTACGAACACACCTAAAAATTGAAAAGAAAAAACCACTAACGATCTAAACAATGCATATGTTACAGGCCAAACCCGATTTTAGGCCAAACTAGTTTATCCTAACGCCCATCGGATAAACTAATTTTTCCTAGGCCAAACCAGTCTATCCTAACGCCCATCGGATAAACTAGTTTTTCCTAGGCCAAACCGGTCTAACCTAAGGCCAATAGGGCAAACTAGTTTTTCCTAGCCCAAACTAGTTTGGCCTAACTATTTTAGGATAAACTAGTTTAGCCTGCTGTTTATTGGCCTGAACTAATATATCCTAGGCCGATCTAGTTTATCCTAGGCCAATTCAATTTGGCGTGATTTTATTGAATTCAATGACCGCCTCAGCGCCAACATTCTAGTTTGTCCTAGGCTGATCTAGTTTATCCTTGGCCAATGTAATTTTACGTGTTTTTAGCTCACAGGCGTCAAAGCCTGTGAAATAATGGGCTCGCATGTTCTGTATGTATGTACGCATATATGTATGTATGTACGCATGTATGTATATTTGTACGTACGTACGTACGCACATTGTACAATGTATTTAAAAATACATTGTAAATTTATCGAATAAACCTGTATGCAGTATGTTTTAAAGGAGTCTTAATTGTATGTGAAGTAAAACCTGAATTTTTTCCAGAAATTGAGAAAAAACACTGCATACATATTTATTGGATAAATTTACAATGTATTTTTAAATTATGATGTGTTCGCAGAATGGAAAATACACAATGTATAACTGATTATTTAGATTCTTAGACCTTTCAATATTCAAATAATAATTCATTAAATAATCAATGTAGTTTAGAACAAAAGAAAGAAGTAAGAAAAATCATGCGTTGAGCATAGATTTTGAAGTATTTTCCAACGCTTCATGAAATCTTTAAAAAAAACTTCGTTATTTAAGTAAATAAGGATATAAATCCAAATATGTATTCCAGTATTTTGAACAGTTCTGTATTTGATCTGACAGCTAATATACACTACTATATAATGGGAAAATTTAGTTTAGCAAAAAAAAAAAAAAAAAAAAAAAAAAAAAAAAAAAAATGCCTAGTATAGCTTGAAATTTCTCTTTCAGCAATTTATACTAATAGATGGAGACATACTTGAATACTTTGTTCAGCCCTGTAGTTTGCCTGGTACCTTTATTATGCATCAGTGTTAAGCTAAAATTTATTTTAAAACACTCATAAAACAACTCAACGCTAATTTAAACTCTGTTGGAAAGTGCTAAAAAAGGAGAGTTACAAACATCGTAACATTTGAATCTGTTTAGTAAAAAGTAGATTTGTGAATATATTTCTCTATCATTCCTTAAGACTTTTCTCAAATCCAAAAGAGCTACATCCTAACACATTTATGAACTAATTCCTTTTCGGAAATGCATAAGGTTAACAGGCATTCTCGCTCAGAAAATATGTAATCGAATAGCGTTAACCATTTTCCATAAAAGCGATGTATATTTGAGAAAATACTATTAAAGCTACGTTTTGAATCGAATTTCCGGTTATGACTTCACGGAAAAGAAAAACTTGACGCCGTGACAAGAATAGTTTATATGTCGACAGGTAATTAATTTCTCAAAAATGGAAAACGCTGTTCGATTCCAAATTATGTTCAGCTCCGATCTGGCTCGAATATGCAATAATAATAATAATAATAATAATAATAATAATAATAATAATAATAATAATAATAATAATAATAATAATAATAATAATAATAAATGCAAGTCTGATCTCACTTGGCACGAGTCTGCAGAAAAAAAAAATAAGCAAACAACATGTCCAATGCTTCATGTCTCTACGGTGGAGAATAGTAAGTCATGACTCTTGGCACATTTATACTTACTCTAGTGAAAGATATGTTTTTTACCGGCTGAACACGATTTCAAACCAAATTAGTTTAGACTAGGCCAAACTATTTTATCCTAACGCCAATTGGATAAACAAGATTTTCCTACGCCAAACTTGTTTATCTAAATGCCCATAGGATAAACTAGTTTTTCCTAAGTAAGAGGGTAATCCTTCATTTTTCCCTTCATAGTTAACCATTGCCTTATATCCAAAATTTGAAGCAAATCCGTAAATTCTGCATCAAAAACCGCTTATCTAAATTATGGGGTTTACCTACATTGCCCTTTCTTTTACACTTAAAAAATAAACACCTACAACTAATCACGGAGGCGCCTTGTCAGAATGATCCTACATCTAAAATTTTAAATGAAAACTGATAATTCTGCATGAAAAATCCACTTCTCTAAATTAACGGCGGGGGATTAGCCTCCCATTAGCCTCCTTTAATCTTAAAAAATGAATTCCCAAAACTAACAAAAAAAAAGACCTTATCAGAATGAACCGACATCCAAAATTTGAAGCAATTCGGATATTTTTATCACGTGTTATCGCTTTACGTACATACGCACGTACATGCGTACATACATGCGTACATACATACAGAACTTGCCACCCATTATTCCTCACGCTTTGATGCTTGTGAGCTAAAAACACGTAAAATTACACTGGCCTAGGATAAACTAGATCAGCTTAGGACAAACTAGAATATTGGCGCTGAGGCGGTTATTGAATTTAATAAAATCACGTCAAATTATATTGGCCTAGGATAAACTAGATCGGCCTAGGATAAACTAGTTCAGACTAATAAACAACAGGATAAACTATTTAGCCTATAAGAGTTAGGCCAAACTATTTATTCCTAGGAAAATTTAGTTTGTCCTATGAGCCTTAGGATAGACTAAATTTGGCCTAGGAAAAACTAGTTTATCCGATGGGCGTTAGGATAGATTGGTTTGGCCTAGGAAAAACTAGTTTATCCGATGGGCGTTAGGATAAAGTTGTTTGGTCTAGACCATTCTAGTTTGGCCTAAAATCGGGTTTGGCCCTTAACACATATATTAACAGAAAGAATAAAGAGGGACGTGAACTTAAGTTACATTCTAAGAACTGCCAATTCTCATTATACCTCCAAAAACTCAAAAAAAAAAAAAATAGACGATATTCAAGCAGGGATATCACAGGATGTAATGTGTACATTATTTATGAAAATGAGTACTATTTAGAAGTGTTACATAAATGTATTTCAATTAAAAAAAATTCAAACAAGAACAAAAAATCATGCGTCCAACAAAGATTTTGAAACATATTCCAACAATATAAGAATACTTTACAAAAACTGTCACTGTTTAATAAGGAGCAAGATGATGTCTAAATAAGCAATTTGGAAAAGATTTAACACAATTGAAAATCCAATTTCAGGAATTACCATTAATAGTCAGAAAAATATAGGAATTTTTTTGTGAAGCCCTTATATTATCTGGATAGTTGTGTATACTATGCTACACAGTATGCTAAAATTTAGATAAGTTAAGTAACGCACAGCGCAGTTATAAGCTCCTCTTCCGCATTTCCCGCTGATAAATGAAAATATACCTGAGATTTTTAATATTGGCTCCATGTGATCTATAAAATTTATACACATAGTAATAGCCAAATTGTTTGTTTCATTTAGGAAACCGTGCCACAACTTAAATCACGTTTCCAGCAATTATTTTTAATATACAGTCATGTAATATAATTCTTTTGTGCGTCCTATTAAATGAACTATGAATGCTAATTATACTACACTCTGTAAGGATCCCGTTGCAGTGCACCACAGTGACATATATCAATATACCTAAAGATAAAGAGATTCTATCATCCCTTAAGTGTATCAGAAAGTCATTTTAGGCGAACTGAATTCGATAAAGACTGACACCACTACTATGCTCGGATCTGTCGGATTTTTGACAAACCTAAGTCCGAAATTCACTAAGAAAAGGGTGTTAGAAATATCTTTTACTGTGTTTTTTTTTTCAAAAAATTTTTATTTAACCTCACATTGCATTTTGCATTAAATAATAAGAGAACACGGATTATTCTTTAAGTAATATGAAAATATTTCTAAAGATAATAAAGTTGTATCATCCCTTAAGTGAATCTGTCAGGTTCCTAGAAGACATCTGCCCTGAATTAGAAAGGAATAACATTTCCTTATCTGAATATTTTATGTATTGTGGGTTGTGTATCCGTGAACCTCGAAATACCTTTCTTTCTTTTCTATAATAACGAATGACAGATGTTGACACAGGTGTGCAGATGACGCACTCGTTGATGAATGAAAGTGATGGCCGCGGGGCGTGCCTCAGCTGTCATCTAGCTATTGGAGTGATGTGTAAATAGTAGATGTCATGACTCAAGGTTGGTATGCGGAATTGAACCAATGGAGGAACTCTAAGAGGCCCTGCTGGGGGAAGGAAGATCTCTGACAAGGTCAACTCTGGACTGAGAGGTTGGGGACAGTGCTCGCTTGGCGTTGAGACCGATAGGTCGCTCAGGATTTGTGGTCCTGTTGGATAGTGTATATTTTGAGCGTGGGACAAGGCGTCCCGGTGGATAGTGTTATAGGCCGAGAAGTGAGGCCTAGTACCCTTGTGTATTGAGATTCTGCAGTAATCTCTGATAAAGCGTATCTAAAGTGCGTTGAGTGTGAGGAAGAAAGTGTAAGTTGAACGGTACACAACCAACGTTTATTGTAGTTAATTTAATGTTGAACCGGATCATCTATATCCGAGTTGTAATTGTAGATAGTTGTAAATATTGTTTCTTGTGTACATATCTATATCTTAAATAAACTGTTAGTTCAGTTCATTAACAGCGTCAGTGTTATTTTACCTAATCCTCACAGCAGGTGACCGATATCACCCATTAATATCGGTGGTGGCAGCTAAAACTACCTAGGACATTCTTCGATGTTTTGTGGACTGAGAGGAGCGTCCGACAGAATCAATAAATCATTTTACAATAACTGAATTTGATTTGAAGTCTGAAATCACCAGCATAATTGCTGAAACTGTTGGATTTTTGATAAACTTGAGTCCCAAATCTCAGAAGAAAATAAGGGTGCTTGATAAAACTTTAAACACGTTATATTTTGTAATACATATGATCCATGGGTATAAACATGGAACCATACGGGTAGAATACATAGTGAACATGCTGCCATTACATACATTTAACTCATAATGCTATTAAATTCTATATTTTTCCAGGATCACGAACTATAAGGATAATGAACATTGTACATCATTTGGAGCATTCAACTATATTAATCCTTTATGCACAGGTGGTACTTTAAAGTACCATTGAAAAAACTTTATATAAAACTTATTTCTTCCGTCTATTAATATAAGTTTTCTATTCTTTCCACACAAAACACTCTTCTCGATCAAATTTAGATGGAATAGAGAAACAGTCGAAGCTAAATATTTTTAAACAGCGGTAGTAATTTTATTCATTTTTTTATTCATTTTTTTTCTTTTCTTATTTAAAATAAAATTATATGAAGTATATTCAATTACAAAAGCGTTTACATTTATAGAGAGGATCATGATGCATTTAAACTCATTGCTTTTTTAAGAATTGTGATACTTTCAAAAAAGTAATTTTGGTTAATTAATCTGATTATTTTTGTGAATATTTCACAAAAAATATAACTACCGATTGTTTATAACTACCGATATATTTAATGAGTTTTAATTAGAAAAAAAATATCTAAATTCCACATTAGCATTATCTAAAAATTCCATTATACCTTCAGATATTAAAGAAGATAATTATTGAGGAGGATCAATTTCTTGATAAATAATTCGGTAGATAAAGGGTTAAATGACATCAATACATTCTACATGATGACACTATTATATTTAGCATTACACATTATATACATATTTTTAAAAAGCTTGAATTAGGCGCTAATGATATTTTTATTTTTATTTATATTAATTATTACACAAAGGTGGAAAATAAAATATTATAATACTTTTAGGCATATGTAAATGCACTTTTTTTATTAATTTGAATATGTAATATATATGTTCTCTTTCCACCACTTGTGGTACTGATGATTTTTTTTTTAATTGAAAATTTAAAGCAAGGTTTTTAATTTTTTTTCTACATCACACTAACAGTACTGAACATGTTTATTCTATAAATGCAGGGAAATCATAGAAAAAAGGACAAGAGTTAAACGTATTTAAAACAATTTTAAATTAAATCGTAATTGATTGACCTAAAAATATTGCCGCTTTAAACTCGTTTGACACTTTATTAGTTTCGTGCAGTTTCTTTTGTGAAAAAGACTAAAGATTAGGCAGACTAAATTTTATAATTGGGAGATCATAAATTATCTGTGACATTCTCTTAAAAGATAGATCTCATTTGTTTAAAAATAATGTCAAAGTGACAAAATAATATGGTTTTATATCTATTAGATCACAAAACTGTTGTTTATCACGATATATTTTAAAAGGGATTATCAGTTTTACGATATTGAAATTAGACGATTTCTTATTTCTGTTTCATGTATCATCGTACGATTTCGATTTATTCAATTAAAACAGGCTTTTGATTAATATGTTCCAATATTAATCTTAATATAAATGAAAACATTTTGTGACTTTGAAAATATTATACATGTAATGAAAAATATTTTTTAAAGACCATTGTGCTCAGTTTTACTATCGTAAAATCTAATTTTTATTTTCCATGTTTGGTTTTCATTAAATTAAATTAGATACAAACTTATTTTTATATGTGTTAGCTTATATTATATACAATTTAGCGCCAGAAGGTTATACATTAAAATCAAAACTGTCGTTTTCAAAAATACATTCTTATTACAATAGCAGCAAAAAATATAATGCAACATTAAACTGCGGAAAAGTAGACAGAATTGTTTAGTAGCAAATTTAAGTTAATTATTTCTTATACATTGTGTGCGAAATGCATGATTTGTCTGCAAATCAAATTTTGTTACCATTGACACATATAATCAAAGCATAATTTTGATGCTTAAAACATTAAAAGTCAATTTAACCTCGGTGTTAGAGTATGTAATATCAATTTTAAATTGGACATTTTTTAATTTGTACACTTTCTTGTGGTATGTTTTGGTTTGTTTGTTTGACTCAGAACTCATATCCATGCTTTAGCATTAAATACACACACACACACACACATATATATATATATACAAGAATACATAGAAATGTGAAATAAAATTCAAGTAATGTGCGTGGTTTAATAATTAAATAATTATTCATGAAATTACAAAATGAAATTAAAACAGTTAAATAATTCATGAAAATGGGAAATAGAATTCAAATATTAAAAAAAATATCTATTATAAATTATTTGTTGCAAACAGCAAGTTCAGAGTTTTAGAGGCAGACTGATAAATATAAAATTAGTATATCTTTATTTGATATAGCAAGTTTTGAGAAATGTCATAAAAAATTTACTAAGGAATATTTTACATTTTTGAAATATATATGAATAATTTATAGAAAAATGATGCTTCAAAATATTCCATGAAAATCTAAATCGTTAAAAATAAACGGTTATTTGAATGAAAGTGCTACTGATATAAATACCACATGCATTTGTTTATTCATCTAGTTGTTTATTATAAAAATTAATTATTAATGTTATGCATTTAGAAAAATAACGAGCATTAAATTCCTTAACAATCAGGAGAAATGAGAAAGTGATTAGAAAAAATAGTTCGACTGCAGCATTATTATTATTAGTTTTGAATAAATATTTCAATCTATTTAAAATTTTAAATCACATTTGAGTTTAAATCTTCTTTCACTTAAAATGAATCTGAATTATTAATTTAATAAAAGTCTGAATCAAACACTGATATCAAATAACATTATTTGAAGAAATTTTGCTAATCTCACACACTTTCAAAGCCCATAATAGTTGTAAAAAGGAGTACCGGTCTAATGGCTGTTACATTATAGTCATTTTTCCATTTTTTTGATGAACAAAGTTGATAATATATTTTTAAATGGAAATCCCATTTAGATTAGACAAACTTTAAACAATAGATTCTATAAAAATAAGTGAGGGCTAAAAATGAAAAACGCTAAAAGTAGAAGGAAAAATGGAAAAAGTTTTTAGTTAGATTTCGTAAGAAATACTATCTATTACATGGTCCTATGCAAGAATTTCTGAAATTTTTTTGTACATCTACGACAATCATGACCCCCAGAACCTAAAAACATTCCCAGTTTAAAATTTATAGGTATATCACTTTTTTATGGACAGGTAACTTCCATAATTCTGCGCAAATCTCTCCCAAATTGACACAAAAATTAAGCAAATAGTGAGGGGTTTTGTGAAAACCGAACCCCCCCCCCATAACTTCTTAATTATTATGCATATAAATTCTATTTGAATTTATTATTATTTTTAGGAAAACGGTTAAAAAATTATTTATAATAGATTTTTGATCAAATTAAAAATGGGCTCAAGAAACAAACAAAAACAAAAACAAAAAGGTTTTTAGGTAGAAAAAAAGCAAAACTTCGTCATTTCTCAATGTATAAATTTCACTTAAACTTATTATAAATCTTCCAAATAATATCTACAACTTTTTTACTAAGAAGCTTTCGATAAAACTAACTCCGTGATGGAAGTTGATAGCGTGAAAGTTCATAACTTTGTCAATTCACACGATATCTTATCCGCATAAATTTATTATTCATCTTCTTAATATTATCTATAACTTTCATACTGACAACTGTTTGGTAGGATCAAACTCTTACAAGGAAAAAAATTACAAAACACATGAGTTGACGAAAAAAAAAAAAAATGTATTTAACTTGTACTCGAATGCAGATTGGTTATTTTCGAACTCAATTTCTAAAAAATCAATTTTGATTTCAAACGCATCTGATTCACGTCTTATTAAAAAACTATATAATATGCTATATGAGTCGATTTTTTGATAAAAAGCAGAATATATTTCAATAAGTGCTGTCAAAGCGGGAATTTTTAACGAAATTTCTCAAAGCAATAGTGCTGGAAACGATAAAAAAGGTCATAGTGGAAAAAATATTTGTTTTTAAATCTAGTTCTAATTAATTGATCGAAAAATAAAAACACCAGGTTGCTTAACAATCTCTTCAAAAATCCCGCTAGCAAGTTTCATGATTTCACAAATGTGTAAGAAAATTTCGAGTTATTAAAAATAGAACAATATTTTTTTTGAATAACGATTTAATATGATTCTGATAAAACCAGCTCTTATAAGAAAGAAGCTTAAAAATATGTCAAAATCCGCCGGATATAATTATTAAACTGATATAGTTTTAATAATGATTTAGTTATTGTTTGTGAAATTAGTGCTTAGAAATCCACCTCCACCTGTACACTGTAAAAAAAAAAAAAAAAAAAAAAAAAAAAAAAAAAAAAAAAAAAAAAAAAAAATCTGTAAATTTACTAAATGTTTTCTAGGAAAATGAGTTCTTGAGAACTTTTAATGTAACAGCAACAGCTAAAACTCATGTAACAGATACAGATTTGCACTGAAAACCAAAAAATCTGTAAGGTTACTAAGAATATTTTAGGAAACTGGGATTCCAAATTTTTCATGTGACTGCAACTAAGGTTATAGATAAAATTTTAGTAAGATAGTTGTAATTTTAGTAGACTTGTTTGTAAATTTACAGATTTCTGTATTTTTACAAAAAATAGTTTTCTAGCTTTACATTTTTACTTGCACAATGTACAGATAACGTGTTAGTAACCATACGAGATTTTGGTAATTTTATATCTGTAGTATTAGAGTTTTTTTTACAGTGCAAAAGGGGCTGGAGTGAGTCAAACCAAAAAATCTGTAAGGTTACTAAGAATATTTTAGGAAACTGGGATTCCAAATTTTTCATGTGACTGCAACTAAGGTTACAGATAAAATTTTAGTAAGATAGTTGTAATTTTAGTAGACTTGTTTGTAAATTTACAGATTTCTGTATTTTTACAAAAAATAGTTTTCTAGCTTTACATTTTTACTTGCACAATGTACAGATAACGTGTTAGTAACCATACGAGATTTTGGTAATTTTATATCTGTAGTATTAGAGTTTATTTTACAGTGCAAAAGGGGCTGGAGTGAGTCAAACCAAAAAATCTGTAAGGTTACTAAGAATATTTTAGGAAACTGGGATTCCAAATTTTTCATGTGACTGCAACTAAGGTTACAGATAAAATTTTAGTAAGATAGTTGTAATTTTAGTAGACTTGTTTGTAAATTTACAGATTTCTGTATTTTTACAAAAAATAGTTTTCTAGCTTTACATTTTTACTTGCACAATGTACAGATAACGTGTTAGTAACCATACGAGATTTTGGTAATTTTATATCTGTAGTATTAAAGTTTTTTTTACAGTGCAAAAGGGGCTGGAGTGAGTCAAACCAAAAAATCTGTAAGGTTACTAAGAATATTTTAGGAAACTGGGATTCCAAATTTTTCATGTGACTGCAACTAAGGTTATAGATAAAATTTTAGTAAGATAGTTGTAATTTTAGTAGACTTGTTTGTAAATTTACAGATTTCTGTATTTTTACAAAAAATAGTTTTCTAGCTTTACATTTTTACTTGCACAATGTACAGATAACGTGTTAGTAACCATACGAGATTTTGGTAATTTTATATCTGTAGTATTAGAGTTTTTTTACAGTGCAAAAGGGGCTGGAGTGAGTCAAACCAAAAAATCTGTAAGGTTACTAAGAATATTTTAGGAAACTGGGATTCCAAATTTTTCATGTGACTGCAACTAAGGTTACAGATAAAATTTTAGTAAGATAGTTGTAATTTTAGTAGACTTGTTTGTAAATTTACAGATTTCTGTATTTTTACAAAAAATAGTTTTCTAGCTTTACATTTTTACTTGCACAATGTACAGATAACGTGTTAGTAACCATACGAGATTTTGGTAATTTTATATCTGTAGTATTAGAGTTTTTTTTACAGTGCAAAAGGGGCTGGAGTGAGTCAAACCAAAAAATCTGTAAGGTTACTAAGAATATTTTAGGAAACTGGGATTCCAAATTTTTCATGTGACTGCAACTAAGGTTACAGATAAAATTTTAGTAAGATAGTTGTAATTTTAGTAGACTTGTTTGTAAATTTACAGATTTCTGTATTTTTACAAAAAATAGTTTTCTAGCTTTACATTTTTACTTGCACAATGTACAGATAACGTGTTAGTAACCATACGAGATTTTGGTAATTTTATATCTGTAGTATTAGAGTTTTTTTTACAGTGCAAAAGGGGCTGGAGTGAGTCAAACCAAAAAATCTGTAAGGTTACTAAGAATATTTTAGGAAACTGGGATTCCAAATTTTTCATGTGACTGCAACTAAGGTTATAGATAAAATTTTAGTAAGATAGTTGTAATTTTAGTAGACTTGTTTGTAAATTTACAGATTTCTGTATTTTTACAAAAAATAGTTTTCTAGCTTTACATTTTTACTTGCACAATGTACAGATAACGTGTTAGTAACCATACGAGATTTTGGTAATTTTATATCTGTAGTATTAGAGTTTTTTTACAGTGCAAAAGGGGCTGGAGTGAGTCAAACCAAAAAATCTGTAAGGTTACTAAGAATATTTTAGGAAACTGGGATTCCAAATTTTTCATGTGACTGCAACTAAGGTTACAGATAAAATTTTAGTAAGATAGTTGTAATTTTAGTAGACTTGTTTGTAAATTTACAGATTTCTGTATTTTTACAAAAAATAGTTTTCTAGCTTTACATTTTTACTTGCACAATGTACAGATAACGTGTTAGTAACCATACGAGATTTTGGTAATTTTATATCTGTAGTATTAGAGTTTTTTTACAGTGCAAAAGGGGCTGGAGTGAGTTATTTTTTGAAAAAAGTCTTAAATACCAGATTTACGAAACAGTGGAATACTTGAGAGGTAATCTAATTAGAAATAGTTAAAAAAAAAAATAGAAAAATGTTGCTGGTTGAACGTGCCACACAGTGGGGAGCCGAGAATGCTGAAAATGCCAGTGATAAGTTACGTGATGATTGGTGGCCATTACACAGCTCAATCATGTTCTTATTGTTTAATAGTTATTGTTTATCAATGGAATAAGCAATGGAAAATATCAAATGTATAAATAGAAGGATTGTTCACAAATGATAAATTTAGGCATTTTAGCTAGGTACATCCATTTTAAAGCCTTGAACTAAGAGCCCAAAAAGTGTGAACTGGAAACACTGTAAGTACCAGAAGTAGGTGTTTTTCCTTTTTTAGCGATTTCGTAAAATTTCCTCTTTCGGACAATCAGCCTTTTTAATTTTTACTCCTCAATTTTCCTTATACACAGGAAGCTTAGAACAAGAATATGAAGACTATTTTTTGTCTTACCTTCTCAGTTGTAGGCACTGTTGTTTGGTAACGTTGTTTCTTAACAAACGAAGTTTTTAAAATTGCAAATTGGACGTAGATATTTGACAATATATTAATTTTCCAGAAAATTTCATTAATTATTTCAGTAAAAATATGGGAAAAACTGTAAAATATATTTTAGAAGCCTCTTTTGTCAAAGAAATCGGAATTATTAAAGACAATTTAATGGATAAATGTATATATCATATAGCTGTAAAGGGGAGCTTAATCTAACTATCTTAATTGGGAGTCAGTAGCTTAGAAATTCAAGATTAATGTAATGCCCATAAATTAAAAAAGAGAGAGAGAGAGAGAGAAATGAATTTAAAAGTTAAAAAAAAATGTTGGAACTCTATCTCGATTTTATTTAGTTAATAGCCTACCAGAAAGAAATTAACAAGGTTCGAGATAATAATCAGAAATATACTTAAAATAAGCACTGAATTTAGACGTATTTTTCTCTACACTGTAAAGATAAATTCAAGAGGTTACTAAAAATTTTTTAGTAAATTTGTATTCCACAGAATTTTTTAGTAACCATCACAAACTTTTTTTGCAAGTAAAACAAACATTTTTTTTTGTAAATTGAACAAAATAATTTTTTGTATAACTAACTTAAAACTTTTTTGTATGAGCCACCAAGCAAATTTTAGTAATAGCTCCAAAATTATTTTTAATAACCATTACGTGTGCCCGAAGGGCAGGAGCTTCCTTCGAGCTACATCCAGTGGGCAAGAAGTCAGACTTCTGAAGCGGAAGATTTGCGGCAAAGCCGCAACAGATGGCAGCACCAAAGATTGCTACCTGCTCCGACAGGAGTTTCATAATCCCTTTATTGAACGACTACTTACACTGCATACATTCGGTGCGCATTTAGTGGTGTCCAGCATCGAACCCGGGACCTTTAAGCCTGGAGTTCGGTGCTAGGACCCCTATGCTATCACGGCCACGCCAAGTGAGTTTTAGTAATAGCTATTAAAAGTATAAAACTATTAACTCTATTAATTAGTTGTTGTTCGTTGCTAACTTTTTTTTAGTAATTCTTACAGATTTTCTTGTAACCGAGTAAGATTACAAAAAAATTTTTAGTAATTGCAAGGATCACTAAAATTTTTTTAGTAGATCGACCCTTTTTTTTACAGTGTAGGAGAGAGGAGGAAGTGGAGAATTTTTTTAGCTCCAAGGGTAAGCAATGTGGAGTTTTTTCTTGGCTGGAAGTTATTAAGTTTCGATGTTTTTAACACGCATATTTATTTATTCAGGCATTGAAAAAATATTTATCGTCCCACACGAAAAAAAAAATTTCGAAAAAACCCCGCAAGTGTTTTAAAATGCAAAATGATACCAAAGAAGGCGCTGCTGAAAAAAAATGTTCTCGGAAATTGCATTGCAAGCTGCAGAAAAGAACGAGTCATCGTCAACAATAGTCATCGTCAACAAACACGCAGACATCCAGACAAAATATTCTTTTATAAATAACGCTGAGCTAGTTGGCTCAGGAAATTAAAAGAAAGTTTACATTTTATAATTTAAAAAAATCTCTAAAATGCTTTTTTAATGGAAGAATGTTAGAAAGTCTATATGTGTTTAAGGATGAGAAAAATTAGCTGTCGGTTTCAAAGAAAATGCTCTTCCGATTCTCTTTTTGTAGATTTATCTAAATTATTCGGGAAATATGATTGGTTAAGAACATCAAGATGCACTCAAATCATTACATCGAGCGTAGTTTCACAGTAAAAAATAACGGTGAATATAACAGTGGAAAAGACTGTTTTTCTTTCTAGAAAAGGAAAAAATACAATTCACAGTCCTTTTTGCTGTTTTTTTTTTTTTTTTTTTTTTTTTTTTTTGTAAGCGCCATCTACGAAAGGAGTCGTGAAATACACCCACAATTTTAGCAAAAGATACGAGAATATGTCTTAAAAATTTCATTAAATCTAATCATTAATCTACCTCCCCCCCCCTCTTCTGCTTTCTACGGAGTCTGGAACAAGTTTCAACTCTGTCTATATAATAAAGGTAAGTGTTAGTTTTAATTTGTTTATTCATACGCATTTCTTTATTTGTTTATTAATTGTAATTTAAAAATATTCTATATTTAAAATTTAAAGAGTTACAATTTTTGTCCAGCTGTTTACTGCTTAGCGTAAAAGTTTTATTTATTTATTTTAGTATAAAAATTTTAATTTAGCTCTTCTGCTGACAAATCGAAAATCTTACCCGAAGTTAGTTTATAAATTGGCTTTAATACATAATTTCTATTTTATTAAATTAAAATCTGAACTACGTAATTTTAGCATAAACCGTACCGACTAGAAATACATATATATTTTTTCCGTCAAACATTCAAGTTCACAAATCTTTCTTTCCTTTAAATTATTGTATTAACCCTTTAAACTATCGTATTTTCCTTTAAATGTCAATTTTTATTCAAAATTTAAGAAGCAAAATAAAAAACCAACCACTTTCTGTTTTTACATTTTTTTTTTCCTTGGCAAACAAAAATATTCATAAAACTCGTACAAAAAGGTGCAAGTGCCAACAAATCATGATATTTCCCCCAAACTGTCTCAGATTTTCATCCCATCAGCTTACATCCATTTTCTGAATCATGCTTTTCTAACATTTTTTCATGTTAAACATTTTTTTTTTCAAATCAAAAGCAGTCAGTCTCAGCATGAATATCTATCTGTAGGAAGATCTGAGAAATTAAACTAGTTGAAAATTTTTAATTTCATCAAAAGAAATTTATAAAGTTAACCAGCTGTAACTGAATGAAAATTAATATTCAAAATGTATATTGGAAACAACTGTTGCAGCTTGGTTGAGAAAGACTTCCTAACAATTTGGGATGCCTAGACATCAGCATTATCATTTTTCTTAAGGAAGATACAAAATATCGAACAGTCAGTCACTAATCATTTGGATTTACTGTGTGAGAACTTAACTTCCATTTCATTTATTTTGATTCTTTTTACCGTTTGTCTTTTTTTATTCATCCAATTAAATAATTTGGTTTTGTTATCATACATGTTTTAATTTATGTCTGAAAATGTTGTACTTTGTTTTAACATGATTTTTTGGGAAGTAATGCGTTAATCGCAAATTTTAATGTTTACATTCCAATGTATAGCACATATAACAGATGTTCATGACTAAATTATAGCATAATTTCATATAAATAAGCATAATTTCAGTTTAAAACGTAGAATAAATAACAATTTGCTCTCAAAGCTCTTTCAATCAGTAGCGTAGCTATGTTTTTTGGCGCCCGGGGCCAGCAAGAAATTTTGCTCCCCCACCCCAATATAGATATATAACAACTTCTCTCAATTTGGCGCCCATAGGTCACGGCGCCATTATTAAATTTCATATTAAATTTCAACTAAATGAATAAGACATGCATTTCAAAGCAAAAAATTCAAAATATCAACTAGATTATTTACAGTTTTATAAATTGTTATTTTTAAGCATGCAAAAATGTCTAAGAATTATATCTCTGAAAGGTGTCTGTCTCATTGAGCTTAATTCTTTCCCATTCAAAAAGATACAATTTAGTTGGAGGTCGTTAATAAATACATTACTTTCTGTCTTAAAAAAATTTGCCTACTTATCTGACCCCCCCCCCCCCCAAAAAAAGGGGGGGGGATTAGAAAGGAAAATTCTACAAAATGATATGTTTCAAAATAATTGTTTATTATTTTTTTTCTGAAACTGTACACAAATTTATCTTACTGCACAAAAATTTAAAATGCATTCAAGATTCTAATTAAAAAGTTTGAGATTATAATAAGCTGCAGGTATAAAACTAATAATTATAATAACCGCACATACAAGACCAACTTTAGTTTAACTTCATGAAACGGAACAATTTTTGTTATCATTTCACAAGCCATAATATTGTTTTGGTTTGTTCTAGTACATTTGGCTTATGGAATTTATTATAATACAGTGGACTCCCCCAAATTCGCACATCTTGGGACCAGAGGTTACATGGAGTTTAGAATTTTGTTGATTTCTAGTAATTTTTTTGTAAATTCATTATAAGAAATGTTTTCAATATAGTAAAATAATAAACTAAAATGATCAAAACAGAGATAATTTTAAAACTGATTAAATTATTTATAATATAAAGGTCAAATAGATAATAATGTAAAATAAAATAAGCATAATAAAAAATATACACATTCGTTGAATTATTGAATGAAATGCATGTAGAATGATATAAAGCCAAAAAAAAAAAAAAAAAAAAAAAAAAACCTCTGATTTTGGCCCTACATTTTGGCCCCTAAAAAAAAGAGCTTATTGGATTTTTCCCCCTTTTTGGACAATGTATGATTGTGTAGCGACGTTTATTTTCCTGATCTGAAAAATGGAAACTGATTCATAATTCAGTTCATGGTTGTAGCGGAGAGTGAATGGAACGGGACAAAAACATTTCAAAGTTTTAGCGGATAGTGAGTGGAATGGGACATTGGCGTCCTCTGGTTTGGCGTCCTCCGGTCCTGTGTGGCAGGGTACACGACATTTCGGTCCCGCCATTTCGGTCCCGCCGTTTCGGTCCCGCCGTTTCGGTCCCGAGACATTTCGGTCCCTGGCCATTTCGGTCCCGAGACATTTCGGTCCCTGGCCATTTCGGTCCCGAGACATTTCGGTCCCGAGACTTTTCGGTCCCGAGACATTTCGGTCCCTGGCCATTTCGGTCCCTTGCCATTTCGGTCCCTGACCATTTCGGTCCCTTGCTATTTCTTTACCGGGCACCTTATAACTTGGTTTCTGATTGATGAAGGCCTTCTAAACGCTGTAAGCTCAACATTGTTCTGGCTTTTTTTAATATTTTTATTCTCCTGCCCCCCTTCCCTCAAATTTTATACAAAGCTGAATATAATAGTCGCAATAAGTTTAAACTATTGTAACTCGTGATAATAAAATCACAGCAAGCTGAAAATTTTATTAAATAATGTTACATAATTTTACACTGTCTTTATCATTATTATTTAACATAATGAATATTTTAAGTTTTATCATATATTCTTTGTATTAGGTATTTTATCTGTACAAAAAACTAAAATACATATTTTATTGATTGTTTTAGCACACTTTCTTAGAATCTTTAAATTAGTGATTTCCTAACTAGGTGTGCTACGAAAATTTTTTGTTTAAAAAATAAAAATGCTCCAACGACCTTTTTTATGTAATAATTATTGGTTGCATTTTTTTTTTTTTTTTTTTTTTTTTTTCACAGTTTTCTCACTTCATGAAGACAATTTTTGTGAATTAATTTTATTGAAAGTGGGCTTATTTCTTTGTAATAAAATGATTATTTTTTCAATTTTATATAATAACGTAATTATTATTTTAAATAATTTTATTTTCAAATTTTAACTGACAAAACAAAGCTTTTTTTAATTTATTGTTTATTTATTTATTTATTTATTTATTTGCATTACTTTTGCGCTCCCACTTTCACAGAAAAAAAATTGACAATTCTTATTTTAATTTTATTATTGATTGAATTAATAGTTTTAAATTTCAGTAACTTTAAATATAAAATAAATAAACAGGTAAACAATAAGTTTCAGTTTATAATTACTACAAAACATAATGATAAATTGAATATAAAACAGATTATTTATTGAGTTTATTTAAAGTAAAATTCGAAATGCGTATTAATAATTTTATCAATTTAATTAAATAAAGATTCATTAAATTAAAAATACATATATTTAATAAAATATTAATTTGATTTTAATTTTAAAATCACTAACTGTTTTGAGATTTAATTTATAGCAATTATTCATCACCATAAGTTTTTATGCAAAAATTATTATTTATTTCAAAAAAGGAAATTATTATTATTATTATTGAAAAATCAGTAACGTAACGTAATAATTAATTAAACATAATAATGCAACACTGTAACAATGCGTAAAAATATTTCTTAACAGTGTTAGGTAACATTTATTATCCAGATGCAGATTTAAATTTTCTGAAACAAAATTATAGTTTAAAGTTCGCAAAAAGCAATCATATATTAATTAATTATTTTTAAAGAGTAAGAAAAATATCATAAACTAACTAATAAATGAATAAATAACATATTTATTTTGAGAATCCTTATAATTTTTATATATCCTAATGAACTTGATAACATTATAGTAGCTGAAATTTAAAAAATATGTTTTTTCTATTTTGCTATAATAAGAGCTATAAACTAGATTTTAAACAAGTAATTGATAAATAAGTCACTTAAACAATTAATAGTTAAAATAATTTTGAATTCTTATTAATAAATATGTTTGATAAAAATAATTTAATTTTTAAATTTTTTTTAATTTAACAGCATAATTATTAATGCTTTAAAATTTTCTAAGATTATGTTAATCATTTAATAAAATAATGTATATCATTAAGTAAGAAACAAATCAAAACCGAGTGCCGGGAATTTTTAAACACTTAATTTTTTATGTTGGTGTTCCTATAAAATTTGAAATATTAAATATATGCATATAAGTACCAGCTAAGTACTACTATTAACCTCTTTTAAGCAAAAATTTTGCATGTCAATCAATTGTCAACGCCCATCTGAACAAATAGTCATCTTTATACAAGATAGCTAGAAAAGCTAGGTAGTTAGCTTTATTCTACTTATCTTGATCTTTATACACTTGTCAGATGAAATCCTTCATTCTATAATACAATGTCCTTTTTACTCTGGAGTTCAAATGCGGACGGACCTCCCAGATTTGACTTGTGTTTATTTCGCTCGTAGTTTTTAAATGTAATAAGCATAAAAAGTGTTTAATGCATTAAAAAGGATTTGTAATTCCTGCATTGTTATATGTAAAAAGGTTGTTACACGTAAAAAGTTATTTCGTAGCAATAATTGTTATATGTAAAAAGATTAACGCAAACTTTTAAATAGTTTTTATAATAGCGAAATAAAATAATTATTTAAAAAATAAAATGTTTTAGTCAATCCCGATGCAGAACTTAAAAAATAATGTGGCTTTATCACAATTCCATGTTAAAAAACCCTTTAAAAAATGTAAAATGCCATAGTCTAAAAATGATGTGCCGTTAAATAATAGGATGAAAAAAAGATTTCTAAAACTATTTGCAGATTTTTTTTTCATTATTAAACACATATTGTACAAATTATATGCATCTGAAAATGTGTAGGCCATGGACATTTGCTTAAGCAAATTAAATTCGACTTATACGTGTTTTTAAATTACCAGATCTTCATGATTGAGGAACTTCTATATAAATCCACAGAACAATCCTCCCCTCACTCCTGAAAACAATTACTTCTGTCATATGAAATTTGCATGGCGTTTGGATCTGCTGCAATATGTTTGAGTTTGGATCCGAGTTATGCATGTAAGCGGTTTTTGGGTACTTGTTACTTCTAATTAATCGCATTACACTAAAACTTTATCTGGCTTTCAGTTAAAAAACCAGTGTTGAATTCAGACACTTTTCTCCGGGAGGGACTTCTGTGGCTCCGGGGGGATTCAATAGAGTCCTGGAGGGATTACACTTTTTTACCACTGAAAACACAAAATCTCAAAATTTCCGGGGGCGACATTGATAGCTCTGGGGGGAATGACCCGCCCCTGAATTCAACACTCTAAAATATTCCCTATAAAATTATGTCAGATATTTCCCGTGCACAAAATTTCAGCTTGCTGGAGAAGGGACCGAAATGTATGAGGACCGAAAAGTCCAGGGACCGAAATGTCTCGGGACCGAAATGGCCATGGACCGAAATGTCTCGGGACCGAAATGTCTCGGGACCGAAACGTCTCGGGACCGAAATGGCCATGGACCGAAACGTCTCGGGACCGAAACGTCTCGGGACCGAAATGTCTCGGGACCGAAACGGCGGGACCGAAACGGCGGGACCGAAATGGCGGGACCGAAACGTCCTGCTTCCTGTGTGGCATGTTTTGGCGAGAATGCAGATTAGCTGGAGAACTCAGTGGAGCTTTTCAAACACTTGCTGTAAGACTTCGTCGATGAAGCGTCGCGCAGTAAAAGGCCGTGGATTGGTAATTTAATATAATATTTAATATGTTTTATTTAAAATATGTTCTATTATTTATACAATTGAGTTTTTTATATGTTTAATAAAGAGTTATTTTGTTAAAAAGGAAAGGTGTAATCACAGCTCGCCTACAATTCACAACAATTGTATTAAAAATTCTAAGTATAAAAGTAACTTATTTTAAGGGTTGTAAAAAAGCCTGGTAAAATTTAAAAAGCAATGCTATGCTGGTGGCTTTTGTTAGTCTTAATCGGCTTTTTTTTTAACCAAAATTAACCTTTATTGGCCGAAGTTGATTTTCTACCAAGAATTAAATTGTTACACTGCGCCTTTTTTATGTGTTTTTTTAATTAATTTTAAAGATGTTTAGTTGAGGTAGACTTCAATATGACCTGGTTTCTTAATAATGAAGACGTTAATATTGGAATAATTGTGGATTGCAAATTTTACATCTAAACTTAACAAATCCATACAAATATATTTCTCTGGTTTATACTCATCTTAAGCTCCTCCTTTTTTTGTCTTATTACTGTTTCATGTAATTAAAAAAACAATAGTTGAAATCCAAAGTTTTATATTACTATTCAATCAAAAACGTTACAATTTTACAGGAAAACAAACAATATTAAATAAGTAAAGTCAGCTCTTAGCTTTTTTATATAGGTTTTCAATGAAAAACAGTGAAACTTTACAGTGTCTTGCGAATGGGGGGAGGAAGGGGACGTTTGCTCTGTGCATGAAAATTTAGGGGATACCAAATTTATACTACCATCATAACTTTTGGCCTGTCATAAGAAAAAGTTGGGAGAGGGGGGGGGGGGCACCAAATTCGGTCTTTGACCCGGGTGCAATTTTCTCTTCGCATGTCCCTGAAATTTTATTCTGCTTCCTAATGCCTTTGACGAAAAATGTAAAAAAAAATAATCCAGATTATAAAGCATGCAAGGGAAGGTTAAGAAAAAAAAGTAATAAAAGTTTAACTATTATTATTCTTAAACACCAACCAAACATTGTGAAGCAGTTAATTACTGGAAGGCAGTCCATTACTGGCACATCTACCCTATATAATTATACTACTCCTTAATTCCTTCTGAATGCAATTCACCAAAATGGTATACTGTTGGGAATATGTATATGCAATATGTGTTTTTAAAAGTCTTACCTTTTTTATTTTTTTTTTATTTCCAGGTGCTTGTTGAACATTAAATCCAAACAGGGGAAATAAACAGCGAAAGAACAGCCTAAAATATGGCATAATGCCACGAGTATCATCATTGTTAAATAAATTATCGGATTACGAATGGTTGTAGATCATAACTTGTGGCTTGTATTTGTTGTTAAAATTAAACTTTGTTTAATTGCAATTTTCATGTTTTGTTTTTTCCTCTTTTAAATCTAAATTATCTTTCAGACTTATTTCTAAGGAAACTTGATCAATTGCAAGAAAAGAATTTTATGTATAATTGTGCTTCCATGATCCCTGTTTAGATACAGTTACACTTTAATGTAGATATGGTAAATTTGCTTAAAATAGAAACAGAAATTTCTGACCTTTTCCAATCAGCAAACAAATTCTGATGGTCAAGGTAGAATTTAGTATCAATGCTTCGAAATTTTTTTTAGATTACTTGAAAGTTCATTTATCATAATTTATATTTCTGGTTTGAATTAACAATTAGTATATGTATGGGGAAACTTATATCTAACCGTACAAAAGCAATTTTAAAAAATGCATTCCTGATTGTAAATAACGCTAAGTTGAAACCACAATAAGATTTCATGATTTCATGAACTGGAATATTGTTTTGATTTCCTCCATTACATTTTGAGTCCTGTAAACAACCAATATTACATATCTTGAAGTACTAATGGAACTCAAATAGGAAGTGCTTTAGAAAGAATTAATAAATTTTCATTTTTTATCAGCAAAGACAATTTAAAAATGCGTTAAGAAAGGAAAAATGCTACTTTTCTTAAAATTTGATCAAGAAAATCAAGCTTTTCTAGAAAACAATATTCAATGATGGGGTTTTAATGAAAACAGAGCTTATAATTAAATCCATAACTGCCTTACTATCAAGGTCTCACATTGTATAAAGGTATGTTTGTAGAAACAGACGTACAATTTCTTTATCCTCCCTCCATCACACACATACATTGCTTAAAATTTCAGATTAGGTGGAGTTTAATTTTAAATTTGGATCTATCCATAAAATATGTCGCACATTTCTTCAATATTTTTTACCTCCCCCCTCCTCATTTGCCACAAAATGTCAAACTTCACCTTACTCTCCTTCCTCCACCCTCTTGTTACATGTCATGCTATGTTACATAAAATATACTTGCCGTTCAGAATCAAAGCACTATCTTATAGAATGTATTTCACACTATATTTTTAATCTTTAACTATCTGTTTTAATGACATTTGTGAGCATAACAGTAAAAATTTGCGTACTTATTTTATATGCAATAAGGTTAAAGTTTATAACCAAAAACAGCAATGAAATATTAATATGAAAGAGCAATAGGAAAGATTAGTAATTTGCAGTTCAAAATATAATTTAATATATTTGGCTTTAAATCTTATCTTTACTTTATAAACACAAAATACTTTTAAAATAACTTGAAAATTTAATCTATTGGTCTTAAATGCTTTTATTTTAACCAAAATGTGTGATGTTGCATTTCTTTTTACCCTTCTACGACCCCTTTGTCACAGTTTCTCAAACCCCCTTCCAGGCATGACATAATTTATTGACAGCCTCTGATACAATTTCGTTATTAAAACTCACAGGCAAAAGCTTCATAAATCCCTCGATTACTTGTATCTTTTGGATAAATTATGAATGATGGAGTATATTTCCTCGATTTCAATGTGACATATTTATTTTTTAATTTAACACTCTATTCTGTAAAAGTTCTTTGTTATTCTTTCACATTAATTTTATTTACATAAGACCAAAAATTATGTAACTATTTAATTTCAAAACATGCATATGAAGACAGATCTACTTTACACTTTTGCATTTCAGAAATTTATTAATCTTCATATAGAAACTTAACAATGAACTTAAGTCTATATTTAAGTATTGCAGTTAAAGAAAAAAATGTACATGTTAGCAAATCTTGTAAAAATGTAATGTTAATGTACTTGACAGAAATACTGCTTCAGAGAGAAGTGTATTTGTACTACTTTTGTAGTAAACTATTTTTATCATTATCAAAATGTTCTATTTTTGAGTGTTTTACTCTATTGATAAACTTGGTATTAAAAGCTTGTTAATGGATTTGAAAAGAATTCACCAGTTTTTTAGAAGATACACCATGTTTAAAGATTTTTTTTAATCTAAAAATAAATTTTAACGAGTATAATGGCCCATCAGTCCAAAAAGACACAAGGCATTGTATAGTATTTCTTACAACTTCCTTTTACTTAGTGTTGTGAAAATGATTGTAGTGAAAAAAATAAAAACCTGAGAGCACTTTAAAGTGTGTATACTATTTTTAAAAAAGATTTTGTTAAAATAACCTAATGTCACAACCAGTTAACTCATGCTTTAACCCTTTCGTGGTTATAAGCGCGTATACGCGCCCAGAATAACACTTAATTTGAATTGCGAAATGCCATACTGACACCGGAATTTTTAAATGAAAATTTTAATTTTACAAAGAACGTAAAAAAACCATTTATATATTATGGAATAAATTTGTTTTTAAATTCCGGTGTCATTCAATCATTTTAGTATTTTATGAATAGAAGTGCTTTAACCGTCAAAGGGTTAATAGGGCTATAATCATAAGTAATTAAAATTTTGTATAGTATATTATTGTCACATGTTTGATATCACTATTGTATGGAGGTATTTTTCTTTATTTCTGAAATTCTGATGTCAAATAATTCAAAATTATAATTAAAAGTAATTACGTTTAAATATTCCATACACTTTTCAACCTATGTCAATAATTTACTAGATGAAAATTAAGGTATAATTTACAGCTACTGAAAAAATTACAAATGATCTATTTAAAAGCATGTACATTATGATGGAATTAAATTAACCAAAAAAAAAGGGGAATCTACAAAAGTTCTCAACTGATTATAAATTTAAAAAGCAAAAAATACTGAGAAAATGCAAAATTGTGTAACTAAAAAAACTAATTTTATGTTGAATAAGCTGCAAAAATTCCAAAGATAGGTGAGTAAAATTTAAAAAACAAAATTTCTTAAATAAATAGCAAAAAGTACTGAAAAAAAGGTGTCATAAAGTCGAAATAAAATTTGCTTAATTGACCTCAAAAATTGCTGAAAATCAACGAAAAAGCAGTAAAAACAAATTTTAGTACATTAACTGCAAAAAATACTGAATAACTACAAACGAGCAGTTAAATCTAAAAAACAAATTTCAGTAAAATAATAACAAAAAATGCTGAAAATCTACAAAAGTACAGTAAAATCTGAAAAACAAATTTTAGTAAATTAACAGCAAAAAATGCTGAAAATCTACAAAAGTACAGTAAAATCTGAAAAACACATTTTAGTAAATTAACAGCAAAAATGCTGAAAATCTACAAATGTACAGTAAAATCTGAAAAACAAATTTTATTAAATTAACAGCAAAAAATGCTGACAATCTACAAAAGTACAGTAAAATTTGAAAAACAAATTTTAGTAAATTAACAGCAAAAAATGCTGAAAATCTACAAGAGTGCTGTAAAATCTGAAAAACAAATTTTAGTAAAAAAACAGCAAAAAATGCTGAAAATCTACAAGAGTGCTGTAAAATCTGGAAAACGAGTTTTAGTAAATTAACAGCAAAAAATGCTGAAATTATACAAGATTGCTGTAAAATCTAAAAAACGCAATTGATGTAATTATACTGCAAAATTTACTGGCACCCATATTGCCAGCATCTTTTGCTGTTTAACTACTGTGATTTTTTTTACAGTGTTTGAATTACACGATTTTATCCAAAACCTTCCATTAAACTTAAGATATATTACTTTAATGCAAATTTATTCCATTTATCATCACCGAAAAACATAATTTATGTCATGTATTCAACTTTTTTCTGATATATATCATATATCAAGTCAAATAAGCAAAATATTTCAGCTCATTGTATATATAAGTAATACTTATATACACTGTAAAAAAAATCACAGTAGTTAAACAGCAAAAGATGCTGGCAATATGGGTGCCAGTAAATTTTGCAGTATAATTACATCAATTGCGTTTTTTAGATTTTACAGCAATCTTGTATAATTTCAGCATTTTTTGCTGTTAATTTACTAAAACTCGTTTTCCAAATTTTACAGCACTCTTGTAGATTTTCAGCATTTTTTGCTGTTTTTTTACTAAAATTTGTTTTTCAGATTTTACAGCACTCTTGTAGATTTTCAGCATTTTTTGCTGTTAATTTACTAAAATTTGTTTTTCAAATTTTACTGTACTTTTGTAGATTGTCAGCATTTTTTGCTGTTAATTTAATAAAATTTGTTTTTCAGATTTTACTGTACTTTTGTAGATTTTCAGCATTTTTTGCTGTTAATTTACTAAAATGTGTTTTTCAGATTTTACTGTACTTTTGTAGATTTTCAGCATTTTTTGCTGTTAATTTACTAAAATTTGTTTTTCAGATTTTACTGTACTTTTGTAGATTTTCAGCAATTTTTGTTATTATTTTACTGAAATTTGTTTTTTAGATTTAACTGCTCGTTTGTAGTTATTCAGTATTTTTTGCAGTTAATGTACTAAAATTTGTTTTTACTGCTTTTTCGTTGATTTTCAGCAATTTTTGAGGTCAATTAAGCAAATTTTATTTCGACTTTATGACACCTTTTTTTCAGTACTTTTTGATATTTATTTAAGAAATTTTGTTTTTTAAATTTTACTCACCTATCTTTGGAATTTTTGCAGCTTATTCAACATAAAATTAGTTTTTTTAGTTACACAATTTTGCATTTTCTCAGTATTTTTTGCTTTTTAAATTTATAATCAGTTGAGAACTTTTGTAGATTCCCCTTTTTTTTGGTTAATTTAATTCCATCATAATGTACATGCTTTTAAATAGATCATTTGTAATTTTTTCAGTAGCTGTAAATTATACCTTAATTTTCATCTAGTAAATTATTGACATAGGTTGAAAAGTGTATGGAATATTTAAACGTAATTACTTTTAATTATAATTTTGAATTATTTGACATCAGAATTTCAGAAATAAAGAAAAATACCTCCATACAATAGTGATATCAAACATGTGACAATAATATACTATACAAAATTTTAATTACTTATGATTATAGCCCTATTAAAACATGAGTTAACTGGTTGTGACATTAGGTTATTTTAACAAAATCTTTTTTAAAAATAGTATACACACTTTAAAGTGCTCTCAGGTTTTTATTTTTTTCACTACAATCATTTTCACAACACTAAGTAAAAGGAAGTTGTAAGAAATACTATACAATGCCTTGTGTCTTTTTGGACTGATGGGCCATTATACTCGTTAAAATTTATTTTTAGATTAAAAAAAATCTTTAAACATGGTGTATCTTCTAAAAAACTGGTGAATTCTTTTCAAATCCATTAACAAGCTTTTAATACCAAGTTTATCAATAGAGTAAAACACTCAAAAATAGAACATTTTGATAATGATAAAAATAGTTTACTACAAAAGTAGTACAAATACACTTCTCTCTGAAGCAGTATTTCTGTCAAGTACATTAACATTACATTTTTACAAGATTTGCTAACATGTACATTTTTTTCTTTAACTGCAATACTTAAATATAGACTTAAGTTCATTGTTAAGTTTCTATATGAAGATTAATAAATTTCTGAAATGCAAAAGTGTAAAGTAGATCTGTCTTCATATGCATGTTTTGAAATTAAATAGTTACATAATTTTTGGTCTTATGTAAATAAAATTAATGTGAAAGAATAACAAAGAACTTTTACAGAATAGAGTGTTAAATTAAAAAATAAATATGTCACATTGAAATCGAGGAAATATACTCCATCATTCATAATTTATCCAAAAGATACAAGTAATCCAGGGATTTATGAAGCTTTTGCCTGTGAGTTTTAATAACGAAATTGTATCAGAGGCTGTCAATAAATTATGTCATGCCTGGAAGGGGGTTTGAGAAACTGTGACAAAGGGGTTGTAGAAGGGTAAAAAGAAATGCAACATCACACATTTTGGTTAAAATAAAAGCATGTAAGACCAATAGATTAAATTTTCAAGTTATTTCAAAAGTATTTTGTGTTTATAAAGTAAAGATAAGATTTAAAGCCAAATATATTAAATTATATTTTGAACTGCAAATTACTAATCTTTCCTATTGCTCTTTCATATTAATATTTCATTGCTGTTTTTGGTTATAAACTTTAACCTTATTGCATATAAAATAAGTACGCAAATTTTTACTGTTATGCTCACAAATGTCATTAAAACAGATAGTTAAAGATTAAAAATATAGTGTGAAATACATTCTATAAGATAGTGCTTTGATTCTGAACGGCAAGTATATTTTATGTAACATAGCATGACATGTAACAAGAGGGAGGAGGAAGGAGAGTAAGGTGAAGTTTGACATTTTGTGGCAAATGAGGAGGGGGGAGGTAAAAAATATTGAAGAAATGTGCGACATATTTTATGGATAGATCCAAATTTAAAATTAAACTCCACCTAATCTGAAATTTTAAGCAATGTATGTGTGTGATGGAGGGAGGATAAAGAAATTGTACGTCTGTTTCTACAAACATACCTTTATACAATGTGAGACCTTGATAGTAAGACAGTTATGGATTTAATTATAAGCTCTGTTTTCATTAAAACCCCATCATTGAATATTGTTTTCTAGAAAAGCTTGATTTTCTTGATCACATTTTAAGAAAAGTAGCATTTTTCCTTTCTTAACGCATTTTTAAATTGTCTTTGCTGATAAAAAATGAAAATTTATTAATTCTTTCCAAAGCACTTCCTATTTGAGTTCCATTAGTACTTCAAGATATGTAATATTGGTTGTTTACAGGACTCAAAATGTAATGGAGGAAATCAAAACAATATTCCAGTTCATGAAATCATGAAATCTTATTGTGGTTTCAACTTAGCGTTATTTACAATCAGGAATGCATTTTTTAAAATTGCTTTTGTATGGTTAGATATAAGTTTCCCCATACATATACTAATTGTTAATTCAAACCAGAAATATAAATTATGATAAATGAACTTTCAAGTAATCTAAAAAAAATTTCGAAGCATTGTTACTAAATTCTACCTTGACCATCAGAATTTGTTTGCTGATTGGAAAAGGTCAGAAATTTCTGTTTCTATTTTAAGCAAATTTACCATATCTACATTAAAGTGTAACTGCATCTAAACAGGGATCGTGGAATCACAATTATATAAAATTCTTTTCTTGCAATTGATCAAGTTTCCTTAGAAATAAGTCTGAAAGATAATTTAGATTTAAAAGAGGAAAAAACAAAACATGAAAATTGCAATTAAACAAGGTTTAATTTTAACAACAAATACAAGCCACAAGTTATGATCTACAACCATTCGTAATCCGATAATTTATTTAACAACGATGATACTCGTGGCATTATGCCATATTTTAGGCTGTACTTTCGCTGTTTATTTCCCCTGTTTGGATTTAATGTTCAACAAGCACCTGGAAATAAAAAAAAATAAAAAAGGTAAGACTTTTAAAAACACATATTGCATATACATATTCCCAACAGTATACCATTTTGGTGAATTGCATTCAGAAGGAATTAAGGAGTAGTATAATTATATAGGGTAGATGTGCCAGTAATGGACTGCCTTCCAGTAATTAACTGCTTCACAATGTTTGGTTGGTGTTTAAGAATAATAATAGTTAAACTTTTATTACTTTTTTTTCTTAACCTTCCCTTGCATGCTTTATAATCTGGATTATTTTTTTTTACATTTTTCGTCAAAGGCATTAGGAAGCAGAATAAAATTTCAGGGACATGCGAAGAGAAAATTGCACCCGGGTCAAAGACCGAATTTGGTGCCCCCCCCCCCCCCTCTCCCAACTTTTTCTTATGACAGGCCAAAAGTTATGATGGTAGTATAAATTTGGTATCCCCTAAATTTTCATGCACAGAGCAAACGTCCCCTTCCTCCCCCCATTCGCAAGACACTGTAAAGTTTCACTGTTTTTCATTGAAAACCTATATAAAAAAGCTAAGAGCTGACTTTACTTATTTAATATTGTTTGTTTTCCTGTAAAATTGTAACGTTTTTGATTGAATAGTAATATAAAACTTTGGATTTCAACTATTTTTTTTTAATTACATGAAACAGTAATAAGACAAAAAAAGGAGGAGCTTAAGATCAGTATAAACCAGAGAAATATATTTGTATGGATTTGTTAAGTTTAGATGAAAAATTTGCAATCCACAATTATTCCAATATTAACGTCTTCATTATTAAGAAACCAGGTCATATTGAAGTCTACCTCAACTAAACATCTTTAAAATTAATTAAAAAAACACATAAAAAAGGTGCAGTGTAACAATTTAAATTCTTTGTAGAAAATCAACTTCGGCCAATAAAGGTTAATTTTGGTTTTAAAAAAAAGCCGATTAATACTAACAAAAGCCACCAGCATAGCATTGCTTTTTAAATTTTACCAGGCTTTTTTACAACCCTTAAAATAAGTTACTTTTATACTTAGAATTTTTAATACAATTGTTGTGAATTGTAGGCGAGCTGTGATTACACCTTTCCTTTTTAACAAAATAACTCTTTATTAAAAATATAAAAAACTCAATTGTATAAATAATAGAACATATTTTAAATAAAACATATTAAATATTATATTAAATGACCAATCCACGGCCTTTTACTGCGCGACGCTTCATCGACGAAGTCTTACAGCAAGTGTTTGAAAAGCTCCACTGAGTTCTCCAGCTAATCTGCATTCTCGCCAAAACATGCCACACAGGACCGGAGGACGCCAAACCAGAGGACGCCAATGTCCCATTCCACTCACTATCCGCTAAAACTTTGAAATGTTTTTGTCCCGTTCCATTCACTCTCCGCTACAACCATGAACTGAATTATGAATCAGTTTCCATTTTTCAGATCAGGAAAATAAACGTCGCTACACAATCATACATTGTCCATAAAGGGGGAAATATCCAATAAGCTCTTTTTTTTAGGGGCCAAAATGTAGGGCCAAAATCAGAGTTTTTTTTTTTTTTTTTTTTTTTTTGGCTTTATATCATTCTACATGCATTTCATTCAATAATTCAACGAATGTGTATATTTTTATTATGCTTATTTTATTTTACATTATTATCTATTTGACCTTTATATTATAAATAATTTAATCAGTTTTAAAATTATCTCAGTTTTGATCATTTTAGTTTATTATTTTACTATATTGAAAACATTTCTTATAATGAATTTACAAAAAAATTACTAGAAATCAACAAAATTCTAAACTTCATGTAACCTCTGGTCCCAAGATGTGCGAATTTGGGGGAGTCCACTGTATTATAATAAATTCCATAAGCCAAAATGTACTAGAACAAACCAAAACAATATTATGGCTTGTGAAATGATAACAAAAATTGTTCCGTTTCATGAAGTTAAGCTAAAGTTGGTCTTGTATGTGCGGTTATTATAATTATTAGTTTTATACCTGCAACTTATTATAATCTCAAACTTTTTAATTAGAATCTTGAATGCATTTTAAATTTTTGTGCAGTAAGATAAATTTGTGTACAGTTTCAGAAAAAAAAATAGTAAACAATTATTTTGAAACATATCATTTTGTAGAATTTTCCTTTCTAATCCCCCCCCTTTTTTTGGGGGGGGGGTCAGATAAGTAGGCAAATTTTTTTAAGACAGAAAGTAATGTATTTATTAACGACCTCCAACTAAATTGTATCTTTTTGAATGGGAAAGAATTAAGCTCAATGAGACAGACACCTTTCAGAGATATAATTCTTAGACATTTTTGCATGCTTAAAAATAACAATTTATAAAACTGTAAATAATCTAGTTGATATTTTGAATTTTTTGCTTTGAAATGCATGTCTTATTCATTTAGTTGAAATTTAATATGAAATTTAATAATGGCGCCGTGGCCTATGGGCGCCAAATTGAGAGAAGTTGTTACATATCTATATTGGGGTGGGGGAGCAAAATTTCTTGCGCCAAAAAACATAGCTACGCTACTGATTGAAAGAGCTTTGAGAGCAAATTGTTATTTATTCTACGTTTTAAACTGAAATTATGCTTATTTATATGAAATTATGCTATAATTTAGTCATGAACATCTGTTATATGTGCTATACATTGGAATGTAAACATTAAAATTTGCGATTAACGCATTACTTCCCAAAAAATCATGTTAAAACAAAGTACAACATTTTCAGACATAAATTAAAACATGTATGATAACAAAACCAAATTATTTAATTGGATGAATAAAAAAAGACAAACGGTAAAAAGAATCAAAATAAATGAAATGGAAGTTAAGTTCTCACACAGTAAATCCAAATGATTAGTGACTGACTGTTCGATATTTTGTATCTTCCTTAAGAAAAATGATAATGCTGATGTCTAGGCATCCCAAATTGTTAGGAAGTCTTTCTCAACCAAGCTGCAACAGTTGTTTCCAATATACATTTTGAATATTAATTTTCATTCAGTTACAGCTGGTTAACTTTATAAATTTCTTTTGATGAAATTAAAAATTTTCAACTAGTTTAATTTCTCAGATCTTCCTACAGATATATATTCATGCTGAGACTGACTGCTTTTGATTTGAAAAAAAAAATGTTTAACATGAAAAAATGTTAGAAAAGCATGATTCAGAAAATGGATGTAAGCTGATGGGATGAAAATCTGAGACAGTTTGGGGGAAATATCAAGATTTGTTGGCACTTGCACCTTTTTGTACGAGTTTTATGAATATTTTTGTTTGCCAAGGAAAAAAAATGTAAAAACAGAAAGTGGTTGGTTTTTTATTTTGCTTCTTAAATTTTGAATAAAAAT
Source organism: Maratus speculifer (assembly GCA_964019185.1). Classification (NCBI taxonomy): domain Eukaryota; kingdom Metazoa; phylum Arthropoda; class Arachnida; order Araneae; family Salticidae; genus Maratus; species Maratus speculifer. The sequence continues at coordinate 74,792,108 of OZ025293.1, forward strand.
TGACATTTAAAGGAAAATACGATAGTTTAAAGGGTTAATACAATAATTTAAAGGAAAGAAAGATTTGTGAACTTGAATGTTTGACGGAAAAAATATATATGTATTTCTAGTCGGTACGGTTTATGCTAAAATTACGTAGTTCAGATTTTAATTTAATAAAATAGAAATTATGTATTATAGCCAATTTATAAACTAACTTCGGGTAAGATTTTCGATTTGTCAGCAGAAGAGCTAAATTAAAATTTTTATACTAAAATAAATAAATAAAACTTTTACGCTAAGCAGTAAACAGCTGGACAAAAATTGTAACTCTTTAAATTTTAAATATAGAATATTTTTAAATTACAATTAATAAACAAATAAAGAAATGCGTATGAATAAACAAATTAAAACTAACACTTACCTTTATTATATAGACAGAGTTGAAACTTGTTCCAGACTCCGTAGAAAGCAGAAGAGGGGGGGGGGAGGTAGATTAATGATTAGATTTAATGAAATTTTTAAGACATATTCTCGTATCTTTTGCTAAAATCGTGGGTGTATTTCACGACTCCTTTCGTAGATGGCGCTTACAAAAAAAAAAAAAAATAAATAAAAATAAAAAACAGCAAAAAGGACTGTGAATTGTATTTTTTCCTTTTCTAGAAAGAAAAACAGTCTTTTCCACTGTTATATTCACCGTTATTTTTTACTGTGTAAAAAAGATTTGAACTACTATTTGTTAGTAAACCCATTTGTAATATGCTTTACAATGCGAAAAAGAATTGTAAATTAAATGAAATATTGTTATAAATTAATATCTTTTAAAGGTATGCAGAGGGAAAACTTAATCTGGAAGTAATTTTTTTAGCACATATAAATATAGGTTGCCAAGGGTTTGAATAAGGAAAGTGTGGTTAAAATAAAATTAAAGACATTAAAAATTTCCTTGTGTACCATTTACAAGAATTGAATCAATAATAGGTATTGAAAGTAAAATACGTACTTTCATAGGATTTTCTTTTTATTAAGTAGTTATCCATAGTAATATTTTCATAAATAAATTCTATTCGATATAAAATTAAGTATTAGTACGTATTTAAATTACTTAAATGAAGAAAAATTATTATCTATGATATGTGGTATTGCATGTTATAGCGATTCTTGTATTTTCTAAAATTTTTCTCTACCTCAAGCTTATACTACATGAGTATAATATGTTATTATCTATATTATGTTATGTACAGTGTTGGGTATGAACGCGCTCACTAAACGAAAACTCACGAGTTTCGCTCACTATTTGTGAACTTTGAACTGAACTTCGCTCACTATTTTATAAACGAGTTTGAACTGAACGGAAACTCAAAATGTAGTTTAAAAAAACCAAAAACACGCTTTTTAAGTATATCAAACTAAAAAGTGAAAAATAATTCTTACTATAAGCTGAAAACGGAAATAGATGAAAAATACTATTTTACTATAAAATCATTGTTATTATAGATATCAATTAATAAGCAATAAATAAAATTATCGTGGAAAAAAAGCGTGGGGTGCTTCTTGAGAACTGATAGATGGAGCATGGTAGATGGAGCACCCCACTCCTTTTTTCCACGATAATTTTATTTATTGCTTATTAATTGATATCTATAATAACAATGATTTTATAGTAAAATAGTATTTTTCATCTATTTTCGTTTTCAGCTTATAGTACGAATTATTTTTCACTTTTTAGTTTGATATACTTAAAAAGCGTGTTTTTTAGTTTTTTAAAACTGTATTTATTTAAACTATATTTATTTTAAAATTTACAACGAAAGGACATCGATCCAAATCACTTTTTTTGGTCGACTCTGGTTAATTTAACCATGCATCTCGAATCCTATTAAGAATGTATAAAAAAAATTCTTCACATTATGAAAGACAACGTTTTTTGCCAGATATAGCCAAATTTGGAGACATTCTTTCATTTGGCACCAAATACGTGTTGTGGCTTTCGTAATCTTAATAGTCAATTTTTCGGCCAAATGTCGCCAATATTTTGTGAAATATTGCCAACTTATTGGTTGCTGCCATTTTCTCATGACCCTGACCCGTATTAAACAAAATGACCCACTAATCAAATTTGATCAAACATGTGACTTAGCTCAAAGGTCTCCAGGTAATCAAAAACAGTAGAATATAAAGTTGAATCAAAATCGTTTAAGCCGTTTCTTAGATAAAATTAGCTTGACAGCATTCATCAATAAAGCGAAATGGCCCACTAATATAATTTTGTTTAACTTGCGACTCTGCCCAATAGTCTTCTCGTGACAAAAGACGTTTCGTTACAAAATTTAGGTAAAATTGATTAAATCGTTGTTATATATAATTAGAATAACCTTAACCCATTATGACCCAAAATGACCCATTAATCGAATTTTCACGAGCATGTGTCCTGGTCCAATGGTTTTCACTTGCCCGAGAACATCATAATACAAAATATAGTCAAAATGGTGAGAGACATTTTCTACATAAAATTAGCATGACCCATAATGATTGACCCACAAATGACCCTTATAATCAAAATCTCTCGAACATGTGATTTAGCCCATTAGTTTCCTTGTGTCTAAAAATTGCTACAAAATTTCGTTAAAAACGATCCAGCCTTTAAATATAAATAGCTTGACCCAGACCCTTTATGACCCATTAATCGAAATTTCTCGAAAGTGTGACCTAGCCCAATAATTTACTTGTGCCAAAAAAATGTTATATACAAAATTTTGTTAAAATCGATCCACCTGTTCTTTAGATGTAGCTTGACATGATCCATTATGGCCCATCATAACCCACAAATGATCATTATAGTCGAAATCTCTCAAACATGTGATTTAGCGAATTAGTTTCCTCGTGTCAAAAAACTGTTCATACAAAATTTCGTTATAATCGATCACACTGTTCTTTAAATATAAATAGCTTGACCCAGACCCTTAATGACCCAATATGACCCATTAATTTTTTTTTCTCGAACATGTAACCTAGCCCAATATTTTTCTCGTGCCCGAAAACCATAGAATGCAATTTTTAGTCAAAACTGCGTGAGATAATCTTTAGATAAAAATAGCATGACCCACAATGACCCCAAAAATGACCCACTAACCGAATTTTCTTGAACATGTTACCTAACCCAATGGTCTTCTTGTAATCCAAAACGATAAAATATAAAATTTGGTCAAAATCGTTAGAGCCGTTTTTTAGATAAAAATGGCTTGACCCATAATGACCCAAAAATGACCCACTAATCGAAATTTTTCGAACATGTGACCCAGCCCGATAGTTTTCTTGTGCCAAAAAACTGTTACATACAAAATTTCGTTACAATCGATCACGCCGTTCTTTAAATAAATATAGCTTGACCCACACCCTTAATGACCCATTAATTTTTTTTCTCGAACATGTAACCTAGCCCAATATTTTTCTCGTGCCCGAAAACCATAGAATGCTTTTTATAGTCAAAACTGCGTGAGAAAATCTTTAGATAAAAATAGCATGACCCACAATGACCCCAAAAATTACCCAATAACCGAATTTTCTTGAACATGTTACCTAACCCAATGGTCTTGTAATCCAAAACGATAAAATATAAAATTTGGTCAAAATCGTTAGAGCCGTTTTTTAGATAAAAATGGCTTGACCCATAATGACCCAAAAATGAACCACTAATCAAAATTTTTCGAACATGTGACCCAGCCCGATAGTTTTCTCGTGCCAAAAAACTGTTACATACAAAATTTCGTTATAATCGATCACGCCGTTCTTTAAATATAAATAGCTTGACCCAGACCCTTAATGACCCAATATGACCCATTAAATTTTTTTCTCGAACATGTAACCTAGTCCAATGATTTTCTCTTGCCCGAAAACCATAGAATGCAATTTTTAGTCAAAATTGCTTGAGAAAATCTTTAGATAATAAGGAAAATCTTTAGATAATAAGGAGAGTTACAAACCCACAAACTCACATACAGGTGAAAGTAATAAAAGCGTGTTAAAAATAGACGAGTTTGAACGAAATTTACGTTCAAAATTACGTTCAATTTTTTTTTCATAATTTCTTTAAAATTTTTCCAGACCTTAGTACACATTTTCCCTCTTTCAAATACCATTTAGAGGCCTACACGAGCCTCGGGACGGGTTAAGTCTGGATATCACTTCTCTGGGTAGTATCCTAGTCTTACTTCTTCTGCAGACTCGGGTCGCGCCGAACCGGACCTGGGCTGTATACAATTTCGCCGAAAATAGATATATACAGTAAACACTCTGTACAAGGTGGACTGTGTAAGGCGGAAATATGTGTAAATCGGAAAGATTTTCAAGTTCCTGCGAATCCGCAGACAGAGTAGAATTTGGCTAAGACGGAATATTGTCTTCTACGGAAAATTTTCAAGATACCGATCGATTCCGCTATAACCATAGTTTATTCTAATTTTAAATTACCATGATTCAACAATTAAACTTTTATTTAAAGAATAGTTCATATAGAATGTTAGGGGATGGGGGAAACAGTATTATAAAAGGTGCTACAAAATTCTGTATATGACGAAATCCTGTCTTAAACGAAACAATTTCTAGATCGGTGCAAAATGGATAGAATAACCCGTGTAAAAAAATCATAACACATTTGTAAAAGACGGCGAATTTCTTAATAAAGAATCTGTCTACAATGAATTTTTGTAAATGGTTTTTTTTTTTTTTTTTTAAGATTTTTTTTTTTTTTTTTTTTTTTTTTTTTTTTTTTTTTTAAGATGCACCAGTATAGAAATTTTTATATTTTTAAGCCTCCAATCCGTGGAAATGTGTTAATGTTATTAATATTTCAGATATTTAGATACAGTTAAGGACTCATTTTAAAATCAATTTAGTTTACAATGGGATATACAGAAATAAATATGGAAAGACCAATACTTTGGAATAAATGTGCCTATTTACGCAGCCCATGACCCCTTTTTTAAATGAAAAATATAAGCATGAAAGGGAAACTGTAATAAGTACTTTTTAGAGTTCCGTATTTAAAAAATTAAACGGAACCATTATAAGATATCCCTCTTGTGTCTGTGTTTTATATATCGCAATTGCTATAAGGTAAGTTAGCCCCTCCTCTTCTGTAAAATTAATACTAAGTTCCAAACTAGCAAAAAGGAGCAATTACTAAAGCACAATACTCAGACCAGCATTGTCTCGAAGGGTATGCACACAGGCATCTAGAGAGTGCAATCGCGTGTTTGTGCCATTTTCAACATTGTACCGACCAAAAGTATATGAAGTTATGCATCGAATTGAACCAAATTTTTTGTGTAAGGGTACGGCTATGACTAATTGGTCCTCCCTGAATTTTAAAAAAATCCGCCGAAAGGGGGCACTGCAATAGCGAATTTTATGCCATTTTCAATATTGCACCACCTAAAAGTTTGCGTACTAGAACGCTATGTTCTATTAGTTAGTTCTAGAACTGAACTAAATTTTTTTATATGATTATTTTTTGGTGAAGCAAGTAGGTTCTCATAATTTGAAAAAAAAAAGTCTCCAAATTTTGTAAATTTGGACAATAATATCCAAACATAAAAAAAGTGAACTTTTTAGTGAACTTCGTTCATTTTTACAAATGAGTTTGATTTGAACGAGTTCGTTTGAAAATTTTTGAGTTTGAACGTGAACTTAAATCACTTTTCAGAAATTGAACGTGAGTTTGAGTTAGTTCGCTTATTTTGTGAACGTGCCCAACACTGATTATGTACAATCGGTACTATTGCAAATTTCTTTGTAAAATAATCTCCAAACGATAAACACTTATATTATCTTTTTAACAAATTTTTTCTTGCAATAATAATAAAACAATTCGCCTATTTCTCAAAATATTTCTGAATATTTCAAATGTATTCTTTCATTTTATGTACTTTATGACTTTCAGTGAAATTGGAACTGCTTTTCAAACTTCTGCTCCCCCCTTCCCCTTTCAGAAATTTTACTGCACCATTCTTTGAATTTAATCCTTAAGTAATTCAACGCAGTGTGAAAAAAAAAACAATATAGCAACGAATTGCTATTAAGACCAAGAAGATTAAAATGAAAATTAACATGATGCTGACATCAACAAACTTTTGCATGATGGAATATGAAAATTATTTGAAACAATACGATGTGAATCGCAGTTTGAAGAAAATACGCTTGAGGGTTTTTGTAAAACACTGCAAAGTTACGAGACACACGAGGAAAAAATGTTTTTCAAACAAAAGACGTAAAATTACTTTGCACTGTCAAATAGAGATCAATGTAATATAAAATAAATTCATTAATCTTAAATGTAAAATTATTCCCTTAAATTAAAAATTCAGTTTATTCCTGCGCAGTAATGGTGTATTCTTCTGATTTCTACAAATGTTTTTTGATAAATAAAGTGACAAATACAAATGGATATAAGTTATAAAAAATAGATTTATTAATTATTTTTAGATGAAATTTAGTGTTTATAAATTTAATGAAGGCGCTCCGACCCAAATGTTTGTTTCTTCCCACTAAATTTTAACAGTATTCTTTGCTTTATTTTATCGCAGAAATTCTGTTATTATATACGACAAGAAATAATATAAAAATTTCGTGGAAGAAATTGGGCATTTGGGTTGGAGCGCTCTCATCCCTGTACACTAGGATGGAAAAAAAAATGCAAAAACTTGCTTTTCAATTCATAATACCACGGAAAAGTTGAGAATTTGAAAATCTAAAAATTATATTTTAAAAAATGGTTTATACCTTTCATACGCGCATGTGCTGTAAATTTTGCTAAAATGTTGAAAAATCCACATTCTTACATACTTTTTTAAATTAGCTTTTTCACGAATATAGTAACTGAAATTCTTATGTATTATAATAACAAAACATAATACTGAAATATTATTTAGATCCACCAATATTTTCCGGTCGCGCATGTGTTCTAAAGTTGTAAAAAGCTATTACACTTTGGTATTGAGAAACTAAGTAAGATGAAGAATTATCGTAAACATGTGATTCTTGTATATCTTTAGAGCAAATGTGCGACCAGAAGATGCTGATGGATTAAAAAAAATATTTCAGCATTATAATTTGTTATTATAATACATAAAATTTTCAGATATTCCATTCGTGAAAAGGCTGATTTAAAAATTTCTATAATTACGTGAATTTTTCATCATTTTAGCAAACTTTGCTGTGAATGCGCGACTGGAAGATATATAACATTTTTATTCCTTTTTTATCCAATTTTTAGTCCCTTGAATTTGCAAATTTTCAGTGGTGTTAAGTATTGAAAAGCACCTTTTGCATTTTTTCAGCCCATGGTACTGTATACTTCATTTCCTTTTTGTAGTTTACAGTATTTTAAAAGTGAAGCTCCATTGAGAGAATTTTACAAATAACTAACAATTTTTGTTGAATTTACTGATTTATTTAAGCCTTTCGGGTCTTATTTTTTTTTTCTATTTTGAGAACAAAATTAAATTTTATTTTTATAACATTAATCGTTGCTATCCAAATACACATACTGAAGTTTAAAGATTATCTCATTGTCTGAAGTCTAACAGATGTACTTATTTTGTGTACAATTCAATTCATATTTATATAATAATAAGCTAAGGAAGAGTTTTCGAAGACGTTTGGAAAATGACGTGTTACAACAGGATTTGAGAGGGTATTACAATTTTTTAATGCTCTTTGCATTTTATCCCCATTTGATTGGTTCAGAAAAGTAACTTGCATTTTAAATTTAAAGAGTAAAATATATGTATAAAATAAAGGCCCTTGGTGCAAAGAGAATTATATAAACTTTTGTTATTATTATTGTTACGAAATGTCAACACATAAATGGGATCATTTCAAGAAAGGCATAACTAAATATTATCGTTTCCATATATCGAAAGTAACTAATCATTTGTTATGACAAAATAATACTCGATGAAAAAACATGTACTATTAATAGTATACTAGACCCGTAAAGGCTATATAACGGTCGACAGTATGAGTACACAAATTTCAACTACCAGGTTATTTACAAGTTTTGATTATTCAGGAAATTAAAATGCTTTTTGAAAATGGAAAAATAGAAATTTCAAATGTAAACAGAAGAATTTTCGATCAACTAAAAATGTTCATGATATAAAGAAAACAAACAAACAACACCAATAGCATCTCACATGTGTTGGTTGTTTTTTAAAAAGTGTTCTTCCGTAACCAAAAGTACATAAAAATTATAAACTTCCCTTGACATTACATTTGATAAACGTCTTTCTCTCTATCTTATATGAGGACCCCAGAAGTCAAGGGGTACAAGTGACAAAATTTCGATTTGGAGTAAAATGAATTTAAAGATAATTGGTGTTAAATTCGAACATCAATAACAATTGAGTGAATTGAAATAGTAAATTTCTGCTCGTTGCATTCTGGTCTTTGAACTCTTATTTCAATAAATGTTAAAAAATAAAGTACAACTTTCTTTAAATGTATAATTAATCAATATTGTTTGTTTTTCGAAAAAGGTGGTTTGCCTCTATAACTCAGCAAATAATAAGAAAATCACTTATATTTCTTTACCTGAAATGAAAAAAGCATATTTTTAGGTCGTCTGTGTATTTAGTTTATTTTTTTCAATTTTGTCACTTATACCCCTTGGCTTCTGGTGTCCTCATATATAAGTCTGTTATGCTATTATACAGTGCCAGCAAAAAAAGAAAAAAAAATGTTGACACTTGCTATTTTAGACGTTTCGTTAAATATTTAGAAATATACACGACGGACTATTTTGAAACTTTAGGTGTATAAATAAAATAGTACAGGTGATACATTTTCGTAAATATTTTTCCCGAAATCTCATTATTGTTGACAGGGTTATCCCAAAGATCTTCGCTATTTCTCAATTTGTTGACGGTCTCCAATGGGATTTCTGAAAAAAATCTTCGCAAAAATATGGCCTGTACTATTTTGTTTACACACCTAGAATTTCAGAATAATTCCTCATATGTATTCCTAGTTATTTAATAAAACGTCTAAAATCGCAAGTGTCAAGATTTTTTTGCCGGCACTGTAGATATTCTATTATAATGTGTACAAAAATTTCAATTATTAGACGTTTTTGGGAAGTTTTAATAAGACAAGAAATTGCAATTCCCACAAAATAGAAAAGTACAGATTTTAAAAGCAAATTTTACAAAAGAAAAAAAATCCTATCCGGTAGATAGGTATATGTGGCAAAAGAAAAGAAGCAAGTTATGTATAGAGAAAAGAAGTTTCTTTAAAAAGTGAAGCAATCATTCCTAAAATTAGTGGATCTTGTGCAGATATTTGATATTCAGAAGTGGCTTATTATAAAAATTGTTACTGTATAATAGCGTTTGCAAACACATTTAAATTTTTAAATATCTTTCAGATAAAGAAATAGTACTTTTTGTTTTAATTTCCTTTAAATTCATAAATGTAGACACATGCAAAAAAAGATTTTAAACCTAGATATTACACAAAATCATTCGTACATAGAAAGGAAATTGAATGCGCTACATGAAAATGAATTATGCTGATGATAATAAAAAACGCAAATCATTATTATAGATACGTTTAAAAATTTATATTTTTCATACATGTTTTATTATGTTGAATTAATGCACTTAAAATTCCTTTAGCTCATCTCAAAATCTATTAGTTGCAAAGGATAAAAATGAATAAATTTAATTATTTTATACATATGTTCAATAATTTATTTTTATATGAGTAAATTACGATTTATTTTACGAAAAAAGTAATGTGTAAATTATATATATATATATATATATATACTTTTACTCTTAATTCGCTGAAAAATAGTTATACTTTTTCACACTTATAACAGCTTGTGTCGTAAAATTTAACGACGAAATTTTTAGCATTTTTATAACCTCAGCTACATTTAAGGCAATGTTAGCTGTAAAAAGTTGGATTAAAATACATAATTATATACAAAGTCTAAAGTTAAAAAAAGAAAAAGGGAAATTTATTGAATGAGAGAGAGAGATCATAAAACTTTTTTGATACGAAATTTCTCATTTTCGATATCATAATAAAGCTTTTGTAGTTTAATGTATATTTATATACGTATATAAATTATATCTCATTAGAAATATCTGTTATTCGTTGCATTTTTTTATAATAACTTGTAATAATATTTAATAAATATTCTTTAAAATGATAAAAATGGAAAAGAAATTGCCAAAGATTTACAATTTTCTACATTTCGATTCATGGAAATCACACGAAACCCGCCTTTTTTTTTAATGCTGGAAATGAAAGAAAATATGCTCCATAAATAGAGAATTTTACTCCATAATATAAAAGATGTTTATTTGACAGCTAAAAACTATTAGCAACTTTCCTTGAGAAAATCGGTGTAGAATCCCGTACACGTTTATTTCAATTTGAGAAAATATGTGAAAATAGTGATTTTCGAAATTTCAATTTAAGGAGATCCCGAACGCACAAATCTTGAAAATTTCTAAAAACATTTTATCGCATTAAAATTTTCTCTGCTTTTTTTTCTGCTTAAAATGACGTTTAAATCATGTATCTATCTTAATTGACACAGGAAATATTTATTTTTTCATTTAGGCTTGTTTTCTAAATCTACCATTCAAGCAATGGATGTCATGGACACGGCTTCTTGTGAAACTGCGTTTTTTTATGATGGGTTTCTTCTCCATTTCTCGCTTTTAAATTTTTATAACTCAGAACCGTTAAAGATAAATTCTTCAAACTAGGAACCTGTCATTTATAATTGCTTTACTTTAATTTTAATTTTGAAAAAATATTTACTTTTGAAAATATGATTTTTTAAATAAAAATTACATAATTTTTTTTTAATTTTTAATTTAAATATTTTTAATTATTTTAAAATAAATATTTATAAAAATGCTGAATTAAATTAAAATTTAAATATTTCTGTTTATTTAAATGTATAAAAAGATGAATTGAAACTCTACAAATAATATTTTGAGTTATAACGGTTTCAAATTGCCCCACATTTTTAATATTCTTTTAAAAATACTATCAGAAGTTTTATCATGTGATTTTGTTTACAAATGATATGGTTAAACATCACAAAAAAACCTCAATATATAAAAACTATTTTAAAATGTGTCCCAGACACCTTTAAACCTTTCAAATGCAAAATAATTTGTGCTAAAAACAATGAAATGTAACGCGCATTTTCATACAAACTGATACAAAAATAATTTTTTTTCTTCTCCAAGCGCATTATAAGCGCAAGCGAAATTTCATTTAAAAATTCATGGTGTTGTAAACAAAATTAAGTGATATAAATAACATACCACCACACTTCAAAGGTTAAAAATGAGTTTAAATATCCATAGTATACTTTAACAAAGTGTCGAACCGATCCAATAATTAAAAATATTTGAAAAAAAAAAATCTACTAGATCCATTTTCCTTTGACCTTGGGATGCATAACATGACTGTTATATTCTGTGCCCAGGTTTTGAAAGTGAGTTAGCATACTAATCGTTATACTTGAGCATCATAGGGTTAAATGATTTAGAGATGCTGAAAATTTCATTAGTGATCAGTTGTTTATTTTTTTTCTTTGACAGTTTACTTTTTATTTCAATATATCAGAATGATCAAAATGTTACAATTTCAAAACCTCTTCAGATACTTTTAAATAACTCGCTATTTTTCACGAACGATCCATGGGGTGGAATGCCATAAAACTAAGATGAACAAGTCGGAAATTATTCATCAAATGTGGCGTGTTCGCACGATAACTAATTTCATAAATATTGAGATTTTGATGCAGTAGCTGTGTCACTTTTATGCAAAAACGCATGAATACAAAATTTATTACGGTTATATATTTTAAATTCAGTTATATGGAAATAATAGACTCCATCTTGCACATTACTTAATCACCCAAGCAACCTAGAATCATTAACTGTATTCTGATATCATTTGAATTAGTAGATATGATTTAATAGAATAATCTAGACATAGAATCATTACATATCTTGGTGTCATTGAATTATGTATGCATAATACGATTTAATAGAATGAAGGAAACTGTTATTAATATCTTTTTAAGTTTTGATTCGATTTTCATAAAATTTGAAATGAAATCGACCAAATTCTGCAACGATTATGTATATTAAATTAATAAAAAGAATATTGCCCAGTTAAAATGATGGCATTGAGCTCACAGGCTACGCATGCTAATTGTACATGATAGCGTTATATTTTCAAGGGATAATTCCGTTCGAAAAAAAATGAAGAAGGGGAAACAGCTCTCCTCTTTCCTCTTTTTTATGCTTAATCATTGAACCTCCTAAACTATCAAAGACATGCTTTCTCATATCAAAAATCTATATCCAAAATTCAGAGCAAATTAGATAATTCTTAATAAAAACCCATTTAGTATTTATATAATGTAAGAGGAGTTATCCCCCTTTTTTATACTTAACCATTAAACTTCTAAAACTATTCAGAGATTTGAACGAAATCTGAAAATTCTGCTTGAAAAACCCATTTATATTAAAAAAGGGGAGGAGCATTAGAACCCCGGTCCCCCTATTTATACTTATTCAATGAATACCTAATAAAAGTCACGGAATCGCCTCATCAGAACAGTCCTATATCTAAATTTTGTACGAAAACTTAATTCTGCATGAAAAACCCATTTATATCAATTAAGGGGAGGGGCATGAGCCCCCCGTTCCCCCTCTTATACATATCGAATGAACTTCAAAAACTAATCAGGCAAGCACCTTGTCAGGATATGCCTATATACAAAATTTCAAGTCGATCGGATATATTTATCATGAGTTATCGCTTTACGCACGTACGAACATACATACAGAACGGGCGGGCACATAAGCTCTCAGGCTATTATAGCCTGTGAGCTAAAATCATTTGGATGGATGTTTTTTTCGCTGTTAAGTGCGGACAGATGGTCCAAATGACAACTATATTTGCTACGTATTTATACAATTACGAAAGCACTTTAAAATAGATGTCTAAATTACATCAAATAATTTAAAACAAAAACATGTTAAATAGTAATTTTTATTGTATATTTACGCATGAAATGATATTTTTTTACTTAAAATGTTTAATTTTTGTAAATGCTGTCTTTAAAACTGCAAAACTCACTTCTAAGAAAGATAAGAGAGAACTGTTTCAATTGAAATAAGAATAGTTTATTTTTTTAAAATCACTTTTTTAAAAGAATTCAATTTTTTATCTTAAAAATCCTCATTATCTTTCTGATTTCATGAAATTCACGTAGTTCCAAAAATTTCTTTTTCAAAAAATTTATTTGGCGTAGGTCCCAATTATGAAATATTTACCTCTTTAATTTTTACTTTACAAAAAGTGTAAATTAGTGAATTTATTTCTCTTTCTTTTTGTTTTAAGATATGGCAACAGGAAAGAAGAAAGTACTTTTTAAACTATATGTTTAAAATTTATAAATTATTTTCTCAATGTATAATAATCAATTAGTAGAATTTCATTAAAGTTAAATTATCAAACAATAAAACAGTATTTTCTTTTATAATTTTTACACTCCAAATATTTATATATTCAAGTATAAATAAGTTTTACATGGTCCACTTTCATGCACGGGACGGTACGGGCAATTTCGCAGCCCGTTGGCATATTTTAGCGAGAGTGGTTTTCCAGATTTCCATTGTTTTTGTGACTTGTAAGCAGTTGCAAATCTAAAAAATAGCTGACGATTTCTCATCTTCGGCAAACGGGTGGAAAAGTGCCTCAAATTAAGTTATTACTTTATAGTTAAGTTTTTAAAATATTAAGATGCCGCATTCTCGTTCGAAACGTAACTTTGTATGTAAATTTTAATAATTCTTGCATAAAAGGAAATGCATGAAAATTTTATTAATAAAAGAATGTAAAAAGTTGAAAATGATAAAATGCATTGTCACTTTAAAATTTTCTTTAAGAGTTTTCAAAACAATTTTAGAAATGAATCACACTTTAAAAAAATATGTAAATTAGTTCATTTTATATAAATATATTGTAAATGTGTAAAAATACATTTTTGTCATAAAATTTACTCTCTAGTCGTAAAAATTTACCAGTATTTATGTGAGTATATCGGATTAACCGAAGTGAGTGAATATGTTACCTTTTCAAAAATTGAAACAAGCATGTAAACGAAGAAAATTTTACGGATTTATCCAAATTGGTGTAAGAATAGTATTTTACGCAGAAATATATGTACTTGTGTAACACAATGATTTAGATCTCATTTAGAAGAATCTTTGAAACTTGTGACCGAAACTGATAGAAAAAAAAATCCGAAAAATATGGTAGTACTGGTCATAATTTCTGCATTTTAAGAAAAATTTATTTTGCAGTATGTATGTTTAGATTCTGCAAGTCTTGCGCATAAATTGTACATACGAGTTTAAAACTGCAAAGCATCTCTCACATGGAGAAGACGTAAAGTAAATATAATTTCAAACGATCCTGTTTCTTGTAAATTAAAGTTGCGATATTTTGACATCTTTAAGAAATATATTGGAAAGAGAACAACCGCACTAAACACATAAGTTTGTTCTTCATGTAAATTTCTTTTAGACCATAAAATAATTTAGTTAAAAATTTACATTACAAACTGTAAGACTATGTACTATGTACACAAATCCATTTTTTTATATTACACATATATACATGTATTCGTGTGCAAATTACACGTTTAACTGTCATTTCAGAGTCATCCGATAACTTTTTACTCACTTATAAGCTCAATTTGTTGTAATCAAAATGCAGTGAACAATGTGCATATGGAACTTGACATACCAGGCGTGTATTTGGCAAAGTATACGTCCTTTTGCACATACAGATAAATACTTTATGTATCATCAGTATACCAATTTTAATGTATATATTTCCGCATTAATTTTTAGAATGCATATTTATTTATATTTTTATTGATTACATAATTTCTCTAAAAAATTAACAATATGTCAATAAATATTAAATACTTAAATAAAAAATAGTTTAAAAGCTACCGCTTCTCCTCCTAAATTTGTCAGAAAAAATATCTGACTACCTAGCTCATGCGAAATCCAAATTTGTATATATTTTAGCAAAATTTCTATTTTTAAAATTAAGCTGAAATTTTTCTGAATTTTTGCAAAGAGCTTTATAGTTTATTTATCCATGACCTTTTATTTTATGATTGAAACAAATTTAGCATCAGTCTTAGCACATTTTTATGGTTATATTTTGTCTTTTTAAATACGAATACCTGCTTATTGGAAGCTTGCACGTTACTTCATTTAAAAGTTTATGTTATGCAAGTTACTTAAATATTTTGTATATTTTAACATTATAATCGAATTTATAAAATAACGATTTTATTTCTAGTCAAAGTATTTATACACACAGCATTTTAATTGTAAAAATGAGAATATCGAATATGATTTTTAAATAAAAACGCAGAACATAAAAATGTAGCATTAAATTACTGCTGGTGAGTAAAACTAAACATTTCTAAAAGACGTGAATTCGCGTCTTAGGCTAGCAATAAGTTAAAATATGTATTTAATGTATAAACATTTAAAGATTAATGCAAAATAACTAATATTGTTGCTAATCTTTTGCATGTTAAAAGTCAAATAAACATTCTTTGGACAACAATTTTTTCTCAAGAAATGAAATAAAATAAGTATCACATATAAATATGTCAGTTAAGTTATTCGTGCTATATCCACGCATGACACATACATGCATACATAAAGGGGAAAAAGGGATATAAATAAATTTAAAGTATATTTTAAAATAACTGTTTGTAAAATATTTCTAATATATTTTAAAATAAAATTATAACGTAATTCATTGTGTTTCATTTTAATGACCATAAAATATTTTTGTTTTATGTGTAAGTGTATACATATTTTTTTCAAGTAATATTATGACCTTATAAACATCATGCCATTTTTGTTAAAGAAGAAAATTTTAATTTTAATACTTTTTAAATTCATAATTGAATTTTTTTGAAAAGTTCCATAATTAACTTGAAAAGTTCCATAATTAACTTTGAAAAGTTCCATAAATATATTGACCAGCGGTCAATATATTTCAAAAATGGAATTAGTACTTGATAATCTGAATCTAATAAGACCGGTACGAAAAATAAAAACTTAAATTTATTACATAGAAATGTGAAATTTTGTACCATTGATACATATTTTATTTTATTAAAACCACATATAAAACTCCCCATTAGTGCGAACAAAATGAATTAAGGAAATAAAGGATAAAATAATTGCACCGTATAAAAGTTAAGAATTGCTCATTTAGGTAGGATAAAAATGGGTTAGAATCTTTTATAAGGATACACAATTACTTATTTAAGTATAATAGTATTTAATTTTACAAAAACTGAAAAGTAAACTATACATATATAATTTTAATCCAGGTCGCTAAGAATAACTACATACTTTCATTTGTTTAATTTTTAATAGAAAGCGAGTGTCATAAAATTAGAATGACGAAATTTTGAGTACTATAATAACATTGGCTGTGCTTATAAATGCAATTTAAGAAGTCAAATTAAAATTTATATTAACATATGACCTCTAGAACATTTTTAAAAACATTAAATTTATTCTATATTCTCTTTACTCCATAACAACCTCTTAGATATATAATTTCTTTTATAAAAGACATAATAAAAAGGGAAAAAAAAATAGCGAAATTATATTATTTTAAAGATAATATAAACAAGATTTTCATTGCTTACTAAATATCCACATACGTGTAAAGAGTAATAACACATCTTAAATATTCTTCACTAGTTAAAGTTTTTATAATTACTTCTAAGATAATTTATTAAGTAATCATTATGCCATTAATAACTGGGGTAAAAAGTAAAAAAATCATGTTTTTCGACACTTTATATATCGGAAAACTCATAAAGCCTAGATTTTTAATGAAAATAAAAGAAATAATTTTATAAACAGATACCTTTATTGGGTTTAGAATTTAACAAGTATCGGTATTTGAGAATTAAGAATAATAAATAATACAGTCTAATCTCCCTATAACGAAATTCCATACATCGAATTTCTCTATATAACGAATTTTTTTGTAGGAACGGTCTCCTTTTCGCATGATTACAAAACAGTCTCTATATAGCGAAATATCTATCTCCATATAACGAATTTTTTCATACATTGGTCTTAATTTATTCAGTTTTAAAAAAGATTCGAAATCATATGGAACCAATTTTCCATCACTTATTTTTGATTTATAGTTCAGTGTTGAGTTTTTTTTTTACATTACTTATCTCCTTGTTCTTTAAATTCAACGAATTCACCCCACCTCCCACACACCCTTCAACATCCTTCTCAAAACAGAGTCAATTAGATTGTTACACATATAAGAAAGGAATCAATGAGAGGCCTTCAAATGGAGGAAAATGTTAACTACAATTTTTCATTCCTTGCTAAAATCTGAGCATTTTTTTTTTTTTTTTTTTTTTTTTGAGAGTGTAACAATTTTAAAATCAAAACAAAAAATTACAGATTTCTTCGTCTGAAATTAATGCAAGTCTTCCTTGTTTGATTTTCATTAAGCTTTCGAATAAATGTCTGTTCTCTTTTTTTGAAACTGCTTAGATAATTAAGAAATAGAATGTTAGGTTAATATTTACTTTGAAACATTACAAATTCTTAATTAAAAACATCAAAAATAATATTTGTTCAAAATTTACACATTAAATACGATTTTTAACATCATTTTCTATACATCGAATTTCTCTATATGATGAATTTTTTACTGGAACGTTGGGTTTCGTTATATAGTGACTCGACTGTATTTCATTGATAAGTGTGAAATAGAAGAATGCGTCTACGATGATTGAAATAAATAAAATTTAACAGAAAAAATACTATGCAAAAATAGTTCGGAGACACTAGCAGATTCAAAACTCCAATATGAATACATTTTATCAAAATCTTTCTTTGGACGAATTACAATGAACATCCAGAAACAGTTAGAGTTTATTTTGGAATTTTTTATCTGATTGAGAGATAGTTGAAAGAATATTTTGTGCGCACAAAAAAAAAAAAAAAAAAAAAAAAAAACGAGAAAAAAAGTGAGAGATTCACATTTTAATAAATTTATGTATTAAAATTATTTCATAGAAATTTATTTATTTCATAGTTAGTATATTTATTTCATAGAAAGTCTTACTTTGTTTGAACATTTAATGAAAATTATGGCTCATCAAAAGTATATTAGTTTTAATAAAGATAAAATATTAAATCAAACAAATTTTTTTATTTGTTATTCAAGATCTCGAAAATTACAGGCTTTTCTTTTTTTTACAATAAAATTTAACGACGAGATTTTCAGCCAGAATTATAGACCCTGGATATGTGAATAAAAGCAACTTAAGAAGTAATATTAATGTTTATAATAATGTTCGACTGTTAGACTGTTTAAAAAAGAACAAAAACTATAATTATTCGATTGAGTTCTTGTTAGTTTACTGATAACATAAACAGTAATTTTTTTAGTTTAATATAATTTCATATATATAAGAAAACAATACTACATTTTCAATTATTTACACTTATTATATTTATGTACATTTATTAATTAAAATTTTATTAATGTTTCATTACACGGGTTGGGTAAAACTTACAAAGGATGCTTTTTCCAATACATGCTGAAATATTTTAAATAATATTTAGCTTAAATAAATACAGTTCTAATAACTTCAGTTTTTTTAACATATACCTTTTTTATTTGCAGTAATTTAACTCTGTCATTATGCTGTTTTATTATAAGTAATTCTTAAAACTGTTTAAATATTTTTTTTTTACTCAAAAAACCTTTAAAAGATATAGATAAAATTAAATGAATTCATGGAACTTTGGAAGTTTGGAAAATTAGAGGAATTAAGGGTTAAGTTAGTTGTTATAGAATTTTCGAAAGTTTGTTTAACTATGCTATTTGTTTTTTTAGTTGTGTTAAAATAAACTTCGATATAATAATATAAACGTACCAATGTATAGATACCGCATGTATAACTCCCACTTTTAACTCTTTTCCAACAGCAACAAGTATTGACATCGGCTGGCATTTTGAAGGTAAGTATCTCTTAGTCGACATCCAACGACCAACTAACAATGTTTTGCCTCTGACACTCTTTTCATCTTGATCATCTGGAATTCTATTGGACGATTCTACCTCCCTCTATCCTCATGCGCACTTTCAGATTCATCTTTTCTAGGGAGTTTAGTTCTATGAGGAGTAAAAGTTGTCGTGTAATATTTTTTTGTTTGTTTGTTTTTGTCTAGCTCCTGTTTAAATGGAAAATATAATTTCTCATTTCGCAGAGTTAGAGATTCCTGTTAAGAACATTTCCTGTAAAATTAAGCAGTGCAAGAACTTATATTAAATCTTAAGCTAGCAATAGAAATGATACAAAAACAAAAAATAACAAAACCTGTGTTGTGTAGTTAAAGTAAACTGAAAAGAAAGAGATAATTTAATTTGTTTTTACAAAATTTTATCTTGAATTTTGAGACGTTAGGAATTTCTATTAAGCACATGTTCTGGAAATATTAAGCATTTATAATGTAGTAATTACATATATCTTATGCTCTTAATTTTTCATAAATTAGAATTTATATAATCATTTTTCAAAGCAAACAAACAAAAAAAAATATTCTGAATGTTGTAGTTTGTTTCTAACTATATCAGAAAAGAATAATGTAATTACTTGTTGATATAAAATTTAATCCTTTACACTCGCGGGGTGATTCTCACTAAGAACTAGAGTCCCGAGTAAATAGGTGCTCAAAATGACCTGGACACCATTAATTTAACCCTTTCCGGCGCACTACTCTTTAAAGTTGGAATTAAAAAAATAATTAGGCAATCTGTTTAGGCCTAAAGAAGTACGCAGGTATTGTTTTGTAAAGATTGCACTAACCATTTTAATTATACAGCTGTTGCCGAAGTGGTAACCTCCCTTAAGTAAAGCATTGATAAGCGCAGTGAGAAGAGCATTGCTGTGAAGCTCGTATTACAGTAAAAAAAATTACCTATTATTTAAAAACAGTAGAGTTTGATCTCTGTGGTGCTGCCATCTAGAACTCATAAGAAAGATTTAAAGTAGCCATTAGAGTATTTTTCGAAATATTCACGGAGTTTTTGTGTCTCTAAACAGGGAGAACTTTAGGTGTTGCCGACCCGGCAACACTGCGGGTTAAAGGGTTAAACTAGTTCTTGTCGCCTTGTCTAATGGCAGAATGATCTGTGATAATATATGGCGAAAAAACTATAAGGAATTTGGGATGTGCAAAACATTTGGCGTCCCGATTTACGAGGAACACCTGTGAACACTAGTGGTGAGTTAGATTCACCTTCCGAGTGCAAATGATTAATTTTTAATTTTACGGAATTATAGCGCTATAATAAGAAAATTTCCAAGAAAAATTAACCAATTAAATATGTACTAATTTTATAACTTATGCAAAGTAATTTGGGATAAATTAGAATAAAAAAAATATGTCAACAACAACAAATATTATCTTGTGCCAGGTAACTTGATTTTAAAAAAGCTTGAAATAAATAATATGCTGTAACAAAATATAATTTCGAATTTTATGGCGTAGCAGATACCTGATAAAAATATCTTTTGAAATAAAAGCAGGTGTCACGCCGGAAGAGTAGTTCAAGAAAATGTTAGTTTGGGGGAAAACATGTACATCTCCTGTTACATTCTCCTTTTCCTCCTTTAACATACAAGCGTTACACGTAACGTTTTTGTTGCATTTAGTCTTGTATTATATTTTTTAAAACCAACTTATTCTCATGATACTTTCAAATAAATATTCTATATTACTGATGCTTTTAATTTGGTATAGATAAGAACATAAAATCATAACTACAAAACTAAAAAATTACAAAAAAAAAAAAAAAAAAAAAAAAAAAATGTTGAATATTTTAGCTTAACTAATTTGAAATAATGTATCGAAGAAATGTTTGTTGTTACTGTATATAATTCGTAATTTTTATGCAAATTTTTAATACAAAATTTTAATGCAAATTACTTGAAAAGCATTTTTGGGGGAAATTAAACAATTCTGGTCAAGTAAGTACTAATATTTCGTTTAGTAAATCTCATTCTTTTGATTTAATAAATAACAGAACTTAAAACAATAGAAGTGCAAAAAATAAACAGATAATGTTCTCCATTGTGCAGCTCCATTTTAAATGAATTGAAAGAGAATAAAAGAATTATTTGTTGTTAGAAAATATAATGGTTGATTTTGCTATGTTAAAAACTCCTGTTAAGAACATTTTCTGGAAAAAATAGCAATCCGAAAATAGTTTGTGTCTATATTTCTTGTTATGTTCTCTAACAACTGTTGATTACTAACAACTACAAAAAAAAATCTTTCCATGTATCTTGAGTACAAATATATTGAAAATAAATAAAGGAATAACTAGAAAAAATGTCTGCATAAATGACCTACTTATCTTATAAAATAGTAAACATAGAATAAATATAGAAAATGAAAGAATGCATTTTGTTTTTACCTACAAGGGAAAATAATACGCTGTCAGTTCGACAGGCTTTTGTTTTCAACATCTGTCTAAAGGCTAATCTTATTTTGAAAATTTTAAACGTGTTTTTTTCAAACTATATCCATATCCTCTATCGTGTAACTTCATTTTAACTGAACTAAAAGAGAGTAAAGAAATTATTTGTTGTTAAAAATATAGTGGTTAATTTTGCTGCGTTAAAAACTCCTGTTATGCACATTTACAAAAAACAGCAATCCAAATATAGTATGTGTTTATATTCCATGTTATGTTCTCTAATAACTGTTGGGTATTAACAACTATAAAAAAAATCTGTGTATCTTGAGTATAAATGTATTGAAAAGAAATAAAGCAATAACACGAAAAAAATGTCTGCATAAATAACCTATTTATCTCCTTATAAAATAGTAAACATGGAATTAATATAGAAAACAAACGAATGCATTTTGTTTTTTACCGACAAGGAAAAAAATAATACGCTGTCAGTTCTACAGGCTTTAGTTTGCAACATCTGAGGCTCATCTTATTTTGAAAAAAAATAAAGGTGTTTTTTCCAAACAGCATCTATATCCTCTATCGTGTATCTTCATTTTAACTGAATTAAAAGAGAAGAAAGAAATTATTTGGTGTTAGAAAATATAATGGTTAATTTTGCTGTGTTAAAAACCCCTTTCAAGAATATTTTTTTTAAAAAACAGCAATCCAAATATAGTATGTGTTTATATTTCATGTTATGTTTTCTAATAACTGTTGTGTATTAACAACTACAAAAAAAAAAGCTTTTCATGTATCTTGAGTATAAATGTATTGAAAAGAAATAAAGAAATAACTTGAACAAAAATGTCTGAATAAATGACCTATTTATCTCCTTATAAAATACACTGCTCAAAACAATTAAAGGATATTTGAAATTTTATATAAAATAAAGATATAAACGAAATTTTTTTTGCCGAAAATAGAAGAAGAGAATCACAAATGCAAATTTCTCTGGTTTTAAAACTGTTGAGTATGCAAATTTTGAGTTCGACGTCAAAAACGTCGCTTCAGCGGCAGCGAATGAAATTTGACTTTCAACTGGATAAAAGAGAATGAAGAAAAGGATGATCGGCATTCAGTGATTGCTTTGTTTCGATGCGTACGATGTCTCAGCGAAGTCATTTGACAAATTCAGAAGCTTGGAGAATTGTTGGTAGGTTAGAAGGGGGCCAAACTCAAGCCGAAGTAGCGCAAGCCATTGGAGTGTCACATTGGAGTGTCACAAAGTGTCATTTCCAGGATCTGTAACCGATTTTTGGAGAGTGGATGTGCAGGCCGAAGACCAGGGCAAGGTCGTAGACGGGAAACAACGCCCAATGAAGATCGGTATTTAGCGTTAACAGCTCGGAGACACCGAAACATGAACGCTACTCTTCTCCAACAACACATTCGCTCGGCTACAGGCAGCACGATTTCAACTCAGACTGTACGAAACCGGCTCCATGCTGTAGGTCTGTATGCTCGCCGACCGATGGTATGTGTTAGATTAACATCAAGGCATCGTCGCGACCGCAGGGAGTGGGCAACCGAGCATGTCAACTGGAGGAGAAATGAATGGAGCAATATTCTGTTTTCTGACGAGTCCCGTTTTTCTGTGCACCCGGATAATAGGCGTATTTTCATCTGGAGGGACCGTGGCAGTAGGAATAATCCTGCGTTCGTGCACGAAAGTGTCAGATTTGGTGATGGAGGAGTGTTGGTGTATGGTGGCATCTCCATTGACGGGCGCACTGTCCTCTACATCATTCGAGATGGAGCTCTGACTGGTCGCCGATATAGGGATGAGATCCTCACACCTATTGTAGTCCCTTACGCTGCAGCAATCGGAGATAACTTCATTTTAATGGACGATAACTGCAGGCCACATCGTGCAAACCTGGTGGGGGATTTCCTTTTCTAGGAAGGAATCGTTCGAATGGAATGGCCAGCGGGGTTTCCAGACATGAATCCAATCGAGCACGTTTGGGACGCTCTAGGAAGACGAGTTTCTGGTCGCCAACAACCCCCACAAACTCTCCAAGAACTGGAAAGAGCTCTTCTGGAAGAGTGGGGCAGAATACCCCAACTCGTCATTAATATCCTCATTGAGTCCATGCCTCAAAGGTGTTCAACGTTGCTGGCCGCCCGTGGAAACCATACCCCCTACTGAAAATGATTTTCTTTGAAGAAAACACCTTTTCTTATACTTTTTTTCTCATATGCACAAATTGTATTTTTTTCCTTTTGTACACAAATGCGCAATAAAATGCATTTTTTTCTGCCAAACATGTTTAATTTATTCTCATATAACCTACTATGTCTGTCGACCATGTATCAAACAGCTAAAAAGTTTCCCAGATACAAAATTCACCTAAAACTGCAATATCCTTTAATTGTTTTGAGCAGTGTAGTAAACATAGAATAAATATAGAAATTGAAAGAATGCATTTTGTTTTTACCGACAAGGGAATAATAATAAGCTGTCAGTTCTACAGGCTTTTGTTTACAACATCTGTCTAAAGGCTAATCTTATTTTGAAAATTTTAAACGTCTTTTTTCCAAACTGCATCCATATCTGCTATCGTGTAACTTCATTTTAACTGAATTAAATGAGAATAAAGAAATTATTTATTGTTAAAAAATATAATGGTTAAATTTGCTGTGTTAAAAACTCCTTTAAGCACATTTACTAAAAACAGCAATCCAAATATAGTATGTGTTTATATTTCATGTTATGTTCTCTAATAATTGCTGGGTATTAACAACTACAAAAAATTTTTCTGTGTATCTTGAGTATAAATGTATTGAAAGAAATAAAGGAATAACATGAAAAAAATGTCTGCATAAATGACCTATTTATCTCCTTATAAAATGGTAAATATAGAATAAATATAGAAAACAAACGAATGCATTTTTTTTTACCGACAATGAAAAATAATACGCTGTCAGTTCTACAATCTTTTCTTTACAACATCTGTCTAAAGGCTAATCTTATTTTGAAAATTTTACACCTGTTTTTTTCCAAACTGCATCCATATCCTCTATCGTGTAACGTCATTTTAACTTAATTAAAATAGAATAAAGAAATTATTTGTTGTTAAAAATATAATGATTAATTTTGCTGTGTTAAAAACCCCTGTTAAGAAATTTTTTAAAAAACAGCATTCCAAATATAGTATGTGTTTATATTTCATGTTATGTTCTCAAATAACTATTGGGTATTAACAACTACAAAAAAATTTCTGTGTATCTTGAGTGTAAATGAGAAAATGAAAGAATGCATTTTGTTTTTACCGACAAGGGAAAAATAATACGCTGTCAGTTCTACAGGCTTTTCTTTACAACATCTGTCTAAAGGCTAATCTTATTTTGAAAATTTTAAACATGTTTTTCCAAACTGCATCCATATCCTCTATCATGTAACTTCATTTTAACAGAATTAAAAGATAATAAAGAAATTATTTGTTGTTAAAAATATAATGATTAATTTTGCTGTGTTAAAAACCCCTGTTAAGAACATTTTCAAAAAACAGCAATTCAAATATAGTATGTGTTTATATTTCATGTTATGTTCTCTAATAACTATTGGGTATTAACAACTACAAAAAAAATTCTGTGTATCTTGAGTATGAATGTATTGAAAAGAAATAAAGGAATAACATGAAGAAAATGTCTGCATGAATGACCTATTTATCTCCTTATAAAATAGTAAACATAGAATAAATATAGAAAACAAACGAATGCATTTTGTTTTTACCGACAAGGGAAAAATAATATGCTGTCAGATCTACAGGGTTTTGTTAGCATTATCTGTTGAAAGGTCATTATTTGTTTAAAAAAAATACATGTGTTTTCTCCAAACTTGTGCTGTTGTAAGTGGTGGGGATTATGGTAAAGTTAATAATTATGCTATCGAGTGTAAATCTGCAATGAAACATCAGACTTGTTCATAAATGGTGATGAATTAAATTTGTTATTACTTATTATTGGATATTGCTATATTTTTCAACAAACAAGGCTGGGTTATTTCATTCAAAATGAGCAAATCAGGTGTGGCTGACATGTTCCAGATGTTATTGAACATCATCGTATAAATAAATCATATTTATTTACGAATAAATGCAAAGTAATAGATTTCAGGCTTGTTTATTTCAATACAAAAACTCACTTTAATAGTTGATACAAAATTGAGGTTTTGTGAACGAAAATTCAAGTTTGATTATTAGCCTCAGGAACGGAAATATTGCATTACAATTATTTACAATTAAGAATGAACAATGGGTAACATATTAGCGTAATTTAGTAACTGTGTTTTTATTCTGTAATTTAAAAATAAATAAATAAAAAAAAGTGAGAAAAATGGAATATTTCTGTTACTTGTCTGAACATGAATGACACTTCTTACAATTTTAAAATTATTTGACGTCATAGATAATGGTATATATTTAAATATCTAACCTTTCATTCTTGCCTTTTTATTCCTTAATAACAAAAAAATATACACAGTAAAAGCCGTTGATAAAAAATGTATTGTTTCTATCACTTATTTGGAATGAAAACACTTTGGAATCAAAACTTTTAATTTATTTGATATTATAAATAAAAATGTATATGTTAAAAATAGTAATTTTAAGTCTTGCTTTCAGTTTATTTTTCTTTCAAGAATATTTTAAATTCGAGTATAAAAAGATATTCATTTGAACAAATAATAATACATTAATCCTGAATCCAAATAGCAAAAGTAGATGGCAACACACATCTTTTTTCTCTTGAAATCCTGCAATACTTTAAGAAACACGCTCGATTTCAAAGCGTAAAAGTTGATGGAATGTAACGAATATTACTTTTTTGAACCAATTTTTGTTATATTAGGAATCAAAAGGCAATCTTGATTTTTTTTAATATATCATGGATTTATTGATCCTTATGACTGTGCAATATTGTTAACGTCGGATTAATTTATTTTTTGAGGATACATAAGAGGAAAAGTTATGTTTTTGCGATTTTGTTTCTGAAGAATTTTGAAGAATTTTTTTAATTAAGTTTTTTTGAAAATGAAGGAAATAAATGACATCTTTCAAACTTAGAGAATTTCATTTCATATGTAATACTACATTATGCATCAATTTCACATATGTTTTTTAATTCCTTTAATTTTTATAGCATTTTTAATTTTCTGAAAATTTACAGATGTTCAATATTTACAACAAATTTAAGATTAATCATGGTATTACCATGTTATTATTACTCAAGAAATATGAAGCTAGATTTTCAGACATTATAATAATATAAAAAAAATCATTTTTGTTAAATAGTTTTCAAGATACAGAACTTAAAACCTGCAATTTTGAACGATTGCACGCGTGCCATTCTATATCACTACTTTTTTAGATGTGTAAAACAGCTAAAAAATTTATTTTTTGTCATGATATTTCGCAGAGTGAAAACTTTATGAAAACATAAACTTTTCCTATGAAAATAAAAGATTAGATTAAAAAGTATGATCATACATGGGTTACAGGTTACTAAAGGTAATATTTCGGCACTTACTTTATTTGTAGCTGTAATTCAGACTGTTTCGCTATAAAAAGTTTGGGGAGTTAAATTCTACATACGAAAGCAGTTGTTTACAAATAAGGTACCCTGGGGTAATAACGCCACGTTAAGGTTCTACCAATTTTCACGGCTTAGTTTTAGATTGTATTTTTCAAACAAATATAGGATATGATACAGCAACTCATTGACTATCTATATAAAATAAAATAATTTAACAGATATGTATTCATAAAATGTAATGGCGTTTTTTCTTGACCAATGCTATTTGGCGTTAATACCCACCTATATGGGTAATAACGCCATGCAAACAAAACTATAAAATAAGATGGAATAATGGCATGTAGATTGCCCAATTCTAAAAATACAAACTCTCAGCTCTAGAAATTGACAAATTGCATCCTAAGCTATTGAAAATGTTCCTTTTTTCGTGAAAGTGTAAGAAAAATAAAGGTGTGGTGTGGGGAGGGGGGATGAGGCAAAAGAATATCAGACCGTGGGCTTCTTTTTGCTTAAAAAGGAGCGTTTAAATAGAATTATTGGAAACATTGCACAGTTTTAACTGTGTTTATTTGAATCAGTATTTAAAATGTAGCTCTGCCACTGTAAGGAATCAACCGGGATAAAAATTGCAAGGATTGGCGTTATTACCCCGTTATAGTTATTGCGCTGTACATTTTAAATTACAAATTATCTCGAGAAGATATCCAAAATCTTCAACAACATTTTGAAAGGCCATGAAATGTACTACAAATTTATGTAATTAACAAAGTATTTCCGGATAAAAAAAATAGTCTTCACATCACAAAATGTATCTCGAAAATTTTAGATCAAGCGTTAATTTTAGCTGCTTGTAAAAACAATAAGAGCTAAAAATGAAACAAATTAACTTGAAGCTGTTTTTTGCGATTTATATGACTCAAAACCCTTCTGCGCAGAACACATGGGTGTCATTTACCAGATTATTTCATAATTATGCGAAATATTAGCACTTGGCGTTATTACCCCGTCTGGCGTTATTACCCCAGGGTACCTTACATGCAGTGTTGACACTTAAAAAAATTAAATTATCCTAAGTATCCAAATAACCTATAGTAAAGGACAGAATATTTTTCAAGGGCAAAAAATCTAAGTTGTCTTTGTTCAATGTATAGATAATAAAATCTTTTATATGGGAAGGTCAAAAGTAACCCCGAAAGGACCAAAGTAGCCTTGGTTGACGGTAACACTTATTTTGTAAATGTCACATGTTTGCACTAGACAAAAAATAAAATTTTATTCTTCGGAAACAATAGAAATTTCAATCAACCTGTCAATTATGTTAGGTAAGATTTACTTTCAATAAATTTTCTAAATACTTAAAAATATTACTATAAAAATTTTGCAGAGTGCTCAGCAGATAAAATTATAAAATTTAAGTTTATTTAGTGTCAAAATATAGCAATGCTATATTTTTTTTTTACCTTAAATGTGTACATATAGTACACATCTTAAAATAGCAAATTTTAGCTCAAAATTGACAATTTATTTTTTTTTTCTTTATTATATCGATATGTGGATTTGAAATATTTTTTCGAGAATAATAAAAAAATTACTGCTGTAAAGGTTAGAAACGTTGTTTAGGAAGGGTTCTCTCTTGGCCTACTGTGTGATATATGCAGCATACCTTTCTTGAATTCTTTGCTTTTATTTTGCCATCCTCTTTCTCAACTTAATGATACGTTATTATTAAACAATGTCCTTTGATTAAACTTGAGATTTATGCCATTCATAAGTAATGCGCCGCCCCCTGCATACTAAACTTGAGCACTGACACAAAAATTGTGGCTATTGTTGGAGGATTTTTTTCTATGTTTGTGTGGCCCACTGAATTTGACTACCAACAATTCTTAAATGATTTATTTGCTCTATTTTTCTGAGATGAAATAAGTCAAAGAAATCTTTTGGAAAACACTGATGTCTAAATTAAGGTATCTGTACAAATACTTGAAAAATCCGCCTAAGATTGCTGCAGTTTTTGGGTCAGCGCTCAGGCAATAAGCAAAATTGCCAGAACAAAGTCACAATTTATTGCAGAAACAGTTCCAAGATCTATTTTTTCAATATGTCTCATGAAATGTCATTAAATTTCATCGGAAATATACACAATCAGGGAATGAACGCTGCCACAAGCGATTATTTTTATATTCGATTCTCACCACTATTTTAAAAAAATAAATTTTAGAGTATATTTCGCTTGTAGATGTTCTCAAAGTGAATGCGAGAAATTTCTGTTTGAAAAAAATAGTTTGAGATAGAATTAAAAAATTCTCGCGTATGGTAGACTTGGGTAATTGCAATTCCTTCGGAAAATGATGATTGACGATAATATTTCCAGATTATTTTAATCCTTTTAAGTCATTTATAATCCTTTTAAGTCATTTTTAATTAGAAATTTGGAATTCTTTAAAGTAAAGTATTTTTTTTATTGAAATAGCATAAAATTTTTAAAACTCATTAATGAAACCTATAACTGATAATAAATTTCAATTCCTTTATACGCTTTATTAAAATAAATGTAGGATACATACACCGGTAATTGCAAAAATATACACACACATCGACATTTTTTCTGAAATTTCACTCCGTTTAATATATTTAACTTACTTAAAATACAAAGTCAATAAGAACAAATGAAAATAAAGTATTAGATTTTATTATGCAATGAAGAAAATCTATTAAAAACAGCTGTTATTAATAAAGAATTCACTGTAACTTGTTCTCTTTAGAATAACATTCAAATCCTATTGTAATTTCAGTAATTCGTAATTATAATAACATCATATGATACCTTAGCCATATCATATGATATCATAATACCTTGATATGTAATTAATTAACGTAATATATAATTGCATGTCCAAATTAGCATATCCTTAGTAATATTCTAAATACCAGCATCTAGGTATACCTTATCCCTTAGTGAATTCCGCAAGCACTCATTGGTATGCTGAGTCGTTTGAAATGTTGATGCTATATTTGATATATCAGTAATTTCATCCTTTTGTTATTAATTGTCTGAGAGAAACGAAGGCTAATACACAGCACAAAATTACTTTCTGGACCTAAACAGCTACGAAAGATATTAAATTTCGTCAAGCAAAACTCAAAAAGTATTTGCTGGATTTAAATTCTGATTATACCAGAAGGTACTTATGAAAGTAACCTACTGAATCACGTACTATGAAAAATAATTTCCAAATAGTTTAAAAATTAGGTTAAAAAACTGATAAAAAGCACAATTTGTCTACATATGGCATGGAAATTTTGTGTGCGTTATTTTCATCGGCTGGATATTTTCGTTAGATTCCCGAATTCAAGCGTAGGGAGCAAAGAAAATACGTACGCAATTTTTATAAGTATAAAGTATAATAAAACATAGATGAACTTATTTTGCAATAATCTTTATAATAACACCTTGTAATCGCCATTATCATCTTTTCTATTTCGTGTGTAAAACAGGAAAACAATTCTTTGGTGTTTAAATAAAATATTTTCGCACATACGACATATACGCACCACAATGGCGCGCTTTTTTCCTGACGCCAATTCGGCGAAAAGTTTATTTTTAAATATCAGTTACATATATACAGGGTTATTATAATTAAAGATCGCCTATTCAGAAGGCTCTAAAGCCCGTTCGATGACTCCAAACGAAGCAAAATTTCACTAGTCCATAGTTAAAGAAATGCGCTCTGCAAAAATCGAAAAAAAAGTTAAAATTTCTGTCAATAGGTGGCGCTGCACCAATATTTTATTCCTCCTTTATTTTGTCAAAAACAAAATACAGGAAATTTTATTTCACAGTTGGTAAAAGCAAACTTTTTCACATTCGTTATATAATTTTCGGTCAATCCAGATGAAACACACAAAATTATAGAATTTCACCCAACGATGGAAAAAGATCACATTTTATTCAAATTTTCGATGAACGATGTCAAAGTGACGTCGCAACTTCGAAAACTTGAAATACCCTTTAAACCAACTGAAAATTTAAAACTTGCTGATAAAGTGTGTTTGTGATTTCTTTCACTGAAAAAAAGTGGATTCTCAAAATTGAGTAAAAAGTACTCATTTTTAAGTACTTGACATACTCAAAATAGCTCCGATCTAAATGTACTTAAAACTGAGGAAGGCATGTACTCATTTTTGATTTCTTGGTTGTGTTCAAACATAAATCGTTTAGATATGCCCCTTGAACTTACACTTTAAAGTACAAATATACAGGCATTTATTTCTTGCACAAAATTATTAATAAAAAACAGAAAATTATTAATAAAATATTTATTAAAAAAATAGCAAAATTATTAGCATAATACCCAAATCTAGTGGGGTTTTTTTATGACAAAGACATTATTTTCAAGCATTTTAAAATTATTTTAAAATACTATGCATATTTTAATATTTACGCTAATAAACATATTTTATGCCGCCATGAACGAAATAAACCAATATAGGGTACAAAATTATGGTTTGTTTGGATTTGATAACATATGATGTTTCATAATGGAGAAAGCGATGTGATCATTTTTGATCCAAACACACTCATTTCGATATGAGCACATCCATTTACTCATTTTTGAGTACCTCATTTTTTTCAGTGTTGACACTGGAACAGTTGATTTTTTCTGAAAAGCTTTTGAATCTTTGCTTTGTGGAGAATGGTAACTTTGAAAGAAAAGGCATTTCTTGTAAAGTTATTTTATCAAAATAACAGAAGCGCAGCTGCATCTCTTCGAGAATTCTGGAAACTAAAAGATATTAGACGTGGATCAATATCGAATCGTGGAGTTCACAAAATGATTAAAAAGATCGAGGAAACAAGAAAACTCGACATTCTTCCTTGCAGAGGAAGAAAAAAGGTAGACATTTCTAGCATTGAAGATATTGCTACTGCTGTCGTGGATTTAGCAAGCCAGTTGTCATTTGGTAATGCAATTGCGCCAGCTATTATGAATGAAGTCGAATGCCGATTTCCACTGTGAGAAAAGTGATGCGTCAAATTTTGAGTTACTATCCTTACAAAATCCAGAAGGTGCAACAACAAATACGGGGTGATACCGAAAGTCGGCTATCATTTTCACTACAGTTTCTTGCACGAATGAATGTGGAAAATTCTTGGTCCTTGAGTATTCTATGGATTCATGAAGCGCATTTTTATTTCAACGGACTAGGGAACACACAAAACTGCTGAATTTGGGCGAAAGAGAATCCTAATGTTGTCCAAGAAGTTCCACTGCATACTGCTAAAGTAACGGTTTGGTGCGGTTTTACTGCTACGTTTATGATAGGGCGGGCCATATTAATTTGAGGAATTATCATTCACAAGACCCATTACATGTTCCATAAATGGGAGAAAGTATCGTAATATGTTGTCAAATTTTCTGATGCCCGAGGTGAAACAGCGAGGCTGCCTTCAAAATATCATGTTTTTGCAAGACGGTGCACCACTAGAGCAGTTCGGACTTAAGCCACTTTACAGAAGACAGCATCATAAGTCGTTATTTTCAAACAGTCTGGCCACCACGATCGCCTGATATAACACCATGCGATTTTTGGTTGTGGTGATTTTTGAAAGATTCTGTATCTGAAGACAGATATCAGACAATCTCTAATTTGAAAGACAGTATTAGACTCCACATTCGCTCAATCTTACAGGACAGATTACGCAATGCTGTAGAAATCACAATTCTGAGAATGGAATGCGTTATTGAAAATGATGGAGGACTGATTGAACATGCGGAATGGTTTTTTTTTCGTTATTTCTTCGCTGTCGAGTGACATGTTTTATTTTTGTTGATGCAGATTACATCACATGAAATTGTATTCATTTTTCTGTATTGTTTGGAGTCATAGAACAGGCTCTAGAGCTGTCTGATTAGGTGAACTTTAACAATTCGCAGTTCGTCGAAGTTTGTTGAAACTTTTAAATTTGCGTGCTTCGTATATCATATGGATTAACAATTCAATAAATCGTTAAACGCATAGCTGGTCAATTTTTATGCTTTTTTTCTACTACTAACTTTAAAGAGATAGACTTAACATATTTAATCGAAAATTTTTGGCGATTCAGAAAGAAAAAATATATTCTGCTTAAAATAGCGGCAAGAAAACAAGCTTAAAAATTGGCATCTATAAGGTTCAACTTTTTCATCTTGGAAGTTGTTTTAAAAATCTGTGATGGGCTTAACATATTTAATCGAAAATTTCTGGCGATTCAGAAAGAAAAAATATATTCTGCTTAAAATAGCGGCAAGAAATAAGGCTTAAAAATTGGCATCTATAAGGTTCAACTTTTTCATCTTGGAAGTTGTTTTAAAAATCTGTGTATGTTTTTTTCATTAATACAAATAACCTGAAAATTAAAACAAAATTTGTTTAATTCTTAAAAAAATGAATTCTAGCTGTGTAATTTCATTTATTATTTTTAATTCTTTTGTTGAAATTTCATAGATGAATTGTTATATTTAGTCATTTTTTTAAAAATGTGAAACCAGTATTTAATTCTTAAAATAGAGTAAATTTTGCAGTTTATTCTGCTCGTTATATTCTGGTTGTTGCAACTTTCCTCACACTTTGTCTGTTTTGAGCAATAATTACTGCTATATCTGCAAAATCCTTACGTTAATATATATACCTAATAGCATGCATGATCACAGTGACGTCACTGTGAGTCACTTTGGTCACATCACATCTGTGACCAAAATGTCACCACTCAGTGACGTCACATTGTGACTGAGATGTCACTTTCTTAAAAATCTTTAGAAATTTATAAATATCCTTCAAAACATGTTATTTACTTTAAAAAACATGTTTCTGGCAATTTAAACATCGTCGTTTTTGTCACACTTTCGTCACAATCTTAATGTCAAATAAGTCACAAATGACACATTCTTCACAATTTTGTCACATTGTGACCACTTTGTGAAATGTCACAAAAGAGCTCTAAAACGGCCCTAACGATTTCACATTTTAGTCACTGTGACTTCACATCGACGTCACGTGACGTCACATCGACAATCGATGGCAACAAAGTCACAATGTGACTTCACAACGACGTTGCAGTGACGTCACCATGCTTTACGGGTTAGTTATATCAGTTTCAAAACTTCAATATATTATTAAACATTTCTAACATAATTTAATAAAAATGCAAATGGAAATTTTGTAACATACTAAAGTCCTCTTTTCACTATTTTAAACTTACACTATTTTGCATTTTATGTTGATATACAGAGGACTTTTGGGTATCATGTAATGGTCGGACAATATGGAAAACTTCAATATCTGGCGCAAACGGTGTTACAGCCAAGCGTAAATTTTCCATACGACTGCTGCCTAGCACTCCCATCAGGCACTGTGCTCAGTTCTGTTTAGATATCTACTGTTGGAGCGACACCGTGAAACGAAATCTTATTTTTTATTTTTTACAGTTTTTTGCAGATAATTTTTCTAAAATCCGTATTAATTATAAAATGTCATTGTTTGTGTTGTTAATTAAGTTCATTATAATGCTGAAAAGTTACCTTTATTGCTGTGTTAGTCAGTTTTTGTCTATGTTAACTTGCTCATGAGTAAAAAATTTAAGTTTTTCAAGTTGGTGTGTCAAGTAATTTGGAATATTGCGTGTATTCTATTCAACTATTTGAAGCAAAGTCCAAAAAATCAAATAATCTGATGATTGATATATGATGTACAAAGATTTGCTCATTAAATAATTTTGGCTATACTTCTAAGCCGTGTTTTTCTTATAACTTTAATATTCCTTATGAAGCTATTCGATATTTACCAAATGGTCGGTTGCCATTAACTGAAAAGTGTCAGTTTTTAAAAAAAGCTAAATATTGATATCTATTTATTCTTACTCTATAAACTCATTAAAAACGTGTCAAGAATTAGTCAAAGTTTGTTCTGTAATAACTTTTAATGCATCTGTTTTTTTATTGTAGAATTACAAATAGAAGTGAAATTGTATTCAATAATACTCGAAATTTCCCCTACATATTATTAATTTTCCGGTAATCATTTTGTTTCTCTCAATTTACTTTTTTTGAAGCAATTATTTTTTATTAATTTACTTTCGGCAAAACATAAAAGCGTGATTGACTTCATGTTTGATTTAACATAAATAACTTTTGTAATGTAATTGTTTGAAAATAATTGACTAAAAAATAATTAATTTCAAATTGTAAAATAAAATAAATAGAGTGCATTCAACAACACATATTTCGCCTTTTTTTAACCTTTGAAAAAAATTAAATATTCTGGAGTTAACCGAAGAAATATTTTTAATTCAAATTAAAAAGAAAAAGTATAAAAATATTTCCAGGCAGAAATAGCGGTGCCGTATTCCATGGAAATACCACGAAGTGTAGACGAATTGAAAAATCATTAAGCGTTCTTGATTCATTCTGTTTCAATATTTTTTCTATTGTTGTTTGTTTGTTTTTTTGTTGTTGTTTTTTACCTTAAATATCTTTCCTTTTAAATTTCCTTTTTATTAAAAATATTAAAAAATTAGTTGTGGTAGTCATTTTTTAAAGATTCATTTATTTCTTATTAAAAAAAGAAAAAAAGCATAAATGCCTTTATTGAGATAAATTACAAATAATTTTGTAATTTTGAATATAAGTATACACGGTGTCCTTTCTCATCATTGGCAGGAAGTTAATTCTTAAATGACGAGTTTTAAAGATAGAGTTAAAATTGCAAAAATGCTCCACCGAACGAAATTTAAATTTTTATATTGTCGTTTGGTTCTGTAAAATTGCATTTCTTTATTCATACCACAGCAAGTAAAACAGAAAAAATTCCATTCTACTACAAACTTTCAATGCATCTATTTTTTAATGTGGAATTACATATAGAATTAAAATTGTATTCAATAATACCCGAAATTCCCCTACATATGATTAATTTTCCGGTATTCATTTTGTTTCTTTCAATTTACATTTTCGAGGGAATTACTTTTTATTTGCTTTCGGCAAAACATAAAAGTGTGATTGAATTCTTTTTTATTTTTAACATAAATAACTTTTGTAATTTAATTTTTTGAAAATAATTGACTAAAAATATAATTAATTCCAAATAGTAGAAATAAAATAGAGTGCGTTCATCCACACATATTTCGACTTTTTTAACCTTAGAAAAAATGAAATTTTCTGTAGTTAATTGTAGAAATATTTTTGACCCGGATTAAAAAGAAAAAGAATAAAAATATTTCCAAGTAGAAATAGCGGTGCCGCATTCCATTAAAATACCATGAAGTGTAAGAACCTTGAAAATTCGTTAAGTGTTCTTGACTCGTTCTATTTCAATATCTTAATTTTTTATTTTAAATATCGTCTCTTTAAATTTCCTTTTTCTTAAAAATATTTAAAAAAAAACAGAAAAAAATTGAGCTAACTTTTTAAAATAAAAAACCTTTATTATTTTAAATATGAATTGTTAGTGTTCTATATTAATGAAAAAAATTATCACAAAAGATATTTTCTTTAAGAAATTAAAAGAAAACTTTTGTCCCTCACTCTTTGTCAACTCAGTTACCTTGTGATTATTTTAGTCAAAATTGTTGAAATATATTTTCCGATCAATAATCCCCGAATCAAGATACTTAACGAACTCTCCCATCTGGTGCGATAAGAACGAAAAACATCATTAAGTTAGAATTCACACTATTGATTATCGAAACTTAGTTCTGGGTTTTTTCTGTGCCATGTGTAAGTTACAGAAGACATATGCAATATTTCCAGTCATCAGAATATGTTTCCAGAACTTTATACATAAACAATATTACTAACTGATAGACTTTTTTAGTGTGCTTTATTCTTTGACTTTAAAAAATACCCCATTAAAATTAATTAGCTGATTGCACTATTATGAGAAAGTGTGCTTGCTTTTAATGTTTTGTAATGTAATTAAGCATATGTTACTGACTCTATATTTGACTCTCGCACCGAGAGGTCATAAGTGTTTGCTGCTACGTTTAATATGTTACATTAAATATTCTTTTTTTTCTTTCTAAAAATCAGCCGGAATTACTTAGATTGCTTCTTCATGAGTGCTACACTTATTTATTAAGAAATGGGGCACGTAACATCATTCAACGAGAACAAACGGATATACACTGTTAAATAAAAATGCCACATATTACAGATCGTGCACCACATCCCTGGATTAGCCGGTATACCTGAACTGGATATCTATAAAAGGTAAGAGAATATTTATTTATTCCTTTTGCTTAGCTGAATTAAATGTTGAGACAGCTAAAGCTATTATTTAATGATGAGGTTTAGAGAATTCACGCCAATTAAATGTTAGGAATATTTTCCAACAAATATTGATTATGTCGACCGATTTCATGATGTCTCACTTTGCAGTTAAATAAATATAGATATCCAGTCAGATAATAAAATTAGCTAAACAAAACCCGGTAATCCGAAAAAGGGAAAAAATATTTAATTAATTTTGAGGAAAGAAAAACAATGGCCTTTGCAAAAGATAGTGCAGCAATCGAAAAACTGAATTCCAATAATTATTCCAATTGGAAATTTAAATTGGAAATGATTTTAATTAAAGAATAGCTTTTCGATGTCATTACCGACCCAGCTCCAGACCCATTAACCGTGGACTGGAACAATAAAGACAAAAAAGCAAGGGCCCTTATTAATTTAAGTATTGAAGATGGGCAAATAATAAATGTCAAACATTTAAACACGGCTAGAGAAACATGGGATACTTTAAAAGATATTCATGAAAGATCAAACCTTTCCAGTAAACTACACCTTCTTCGGAAATTGTATAGCACCAAGCTAAACGAAGGAGGGAATTTAATTGTGCATATAACGAAATTACTGGAACTTATTGATAAGTTGAGGGCGATTGGAGAAAATATTACGGATTCTCATATTTCGGCGCTCTTTTTGTGCTCGTTGCCGCCGTCATATGATGCACTAATTATAGCTCTGGAATCGAGAGCAGAAGTGGAATTAACACCCAGTTTTATTAAAAGTAAACTGGTCGACGAGTATACTCGTAGAATTGAAAATTCCGAAAACTCGGAACTTAGCACTAAAGCGTACAAAGCTCGCGAGAAATTAGTTAACACAGATCGCAAGAAAGGTAATAAATTCTGCACGTTTTGCAAAATGAAAAACCACTCATACAGTGAATGCTGGTTCCTTAAACGGAAAAAAATAATAATCCCGTACAACATAATAAATTTTACAAGAATAAAATTCATTCCACTTCTCTGTGTTTTGAAGAAAATGTCCCAATTAAAACCACGAAACCGCAAGACGAAAATCAGAGAAAAAATGAAGATAAAAACGTAACTTTGTCAATCGATCATCCGGTAAATAAACAAACCTTTATTATAGATAGCGGAAGCTCCAGCCATATTGCCAATTGCAAGGAAATGCTTTCAAAAATGACCAGCACCGCCGAAACAAATGTAACAGTCGCGAACGGAAACAAATTAATCTCATATGGCTCAGGGGAAATTATAATTTACACCGGAATAAACAACAGACAAATCACACTTCATGACGTACTCTTTGTGCTTGAAATAGAAACTAACCTGCTATCAGTAAGCAGGGCCACGAAAAATGGATGCCAAGTAAAGTTCGAAAAAGATACGTGTGTCATTATACATAACGGGGAATTAATTATGCAAGGCAAATTGAAAAACAATTTATATGAAGTGCAAATAAACAATTATAATCAAAGGGACGGCAATTATGTCAACATTACACACAACTGCACAAATACAAAATGCATTGATTTATGGCATAGGCGGTTAGGCCACAGAAGCTATGAAACAATTAAAACCATTGTTCAAAAACAACTTGTAAACGGAATTACAGTAAATAACTGCAAACACAATACACAATGTGAGGTATGCATAAAATCCAAAATCAACGACTCCCCATTTCCCAAATCGGGTGCACATAGAGCCACGAAAAAGTTAGAATTAATACACAGTGATGTATGCGGTCCGATAAATACACCCACCATAGGGGGAAAGCGTTATTTCATTACTTTCATTGACGACTATTCTAGATTTTGTGTAATTTATCTTATGTCGAAAAAGAGTGAAGCATTTGAAAAATCAAGGGAATATATCTCGACCGTCAAAAATAAGTTCGGAAAATTTCCATTATAATGGAACGCCATCAGATCAGACAACGGTGGAGAATACATTAACGATGAATTAGAAGAGTATCTTAAACATAACGGAATCGAACACCAGCTCACCATACCATATTGTCCGAGCCAAAATGGCGTTGCTGAGAGAAAAAACAGGACACTATTAGATATGACTCGAAGCATGTTAAATGAAGCGAACCTTCCACACAAATTGTGGGGAGAAGCAATTTGCACCGCGAATCATTTACAGAATCGCTTAAATTCGAAATCCATTAACGCCACGCCATACGAACTTTGGCTAAACAGAAAACCTAATTTAACATATTTAAAGGTATTCGGCTGTACCGCTTGCGCGTATATTCACAAATCTAAACGCGGCAAATTGGATGACAGTGCAGAAAAAGGCATTTTCGTGGGTTACGACAACCGATCTAAAGCTTACAGAATATATATTAGTGATGGAAGAGTCATCTTAGCTAGAACCGTAAAATTTGCAGAAAATAAGATGCGTGATTCGAATGATGGTGAAAGTTCAAATATGAACGAGTTAATGTCAGAAACAAACAAACCAACACCTCAGAGCGACTCAAGCGTAATCGAATTCGATCTGACACAAAACCAAAATTCTTCGGACACACCATCCGCGTCTCCACATACACAGCAATTAAGACGATCAGAAAGACATAATAGAGGCGTGCCACCGGACAGGTTTGCTTACGCAGTCCGGCATGATCCAGTATATGAACCTAAAAGTTGGCAAGATATGCTAAGCATCGAGAACCCACAAGAAAAAATTAATTCGATTGACGCAACGCGCGACGAAATGAATTCGCTTATGAAAAATGAAACCTGGTCCTTGGTAAAACCACCACAGGGAGCTAAAATTATTGGTTCCAAATGGACCTATAAGGCTAAATATGATGAATCGGAGAAGGTAAAGCGTTACAAGGCAAGATTAGTAGCTCAGTGATTCAAGCAAAAATATGGGATAGATTTTGACGAAACGTATGCTCCGGTAGTTTCGCACACTACTTTAAGATGTTTTTTGACTGCCGCAGCCTATCATAACCTTAGTGTAAAGCATATTGACATTAAAACCGCGTTAATGCACGGGGAACTAGAAGAGGAAGTGTATATGTCACAACTCGAAGGTTATGTGAACATGAACGAACCGGAAAAAGTTTGTAAGCTCCGGAAGACAATATATGGGCTGAAACAAGCAGCTCGGGCCTGGTACACAAAGATTAGCGAATCTCTTAAAGAATTAAGTTTTACGCAAAGCAAGGCAGACACCTGCCTGTTTACCCAAGGACAGGGGGAAAACACAGTCTACATAGTTGTCTATGTAGACGATATACTCATAGCAGGAAACAATGTGCAAATTAATGATGTCATAAATAAATTAAAGGAACAGTATACACTTGAAGATTTAGGTGAAATCAATGATTATCTGGGGATAAAAATTAAGAAAACACCGAATGGCTTCAATCTTAATCAAACATCTAAAATATTGGAAATCGTGAAAAATTTTAATCTGGAAGAATCAAAACCTTACGGAACACCTATGGAAACGGGTTTCTTAAAATCAGATAAAGATGAGAATCCCATGCCTAATAACACAAAATATCGTCAGGCGATCGGCACGTTATTATACATTGCTACGATTACAAGGCCAGACATATTATTGGCCGTAAATGTCTTAAGCAGGAAAAACGAAAACCCGACCGAAAAGGATTGGAAGGGTGTCAAACGCTTGATCCGATATTTGTATCACAGTAAAGATCTAAATTTAGTGATAAGCACCGAACATGCACCAATTTTGGAAGTGTACACTGATGCCGATTGGGCCGGTGATATGCAAACTCGAAGATCAAGATCCGGAAATTTGTTTCTTGTAGGGAATACTCCCATTCAGTGGATAACAAAACGTCAAACATGTATTGCACAATCCTCAACAGAAGCTGAGTATGTAGCAGCAGCGAGTGCCATACAAGAACTAATGTGGATATTAAAGCTGTTAGAAGACTTGCATTTACCCCAAAATCTTCCTATAACAGTCTACGAAGATAATTTATCATGCATAAAAATGATACAAACAGAAAAATACACTAATAAATCGAAACATATTGATTTAAAATATCACGTGATCAAGCAAATGAAAGAAAATGGAACGATAGAAATGTGTTACTGTCCAAGTAAATCGATGCTGGCGGACATCCTAACCAAACCAGAACCCAAACCTCAGTTTCAAGAAAACAGAGAAAGGTTGAAACTACGAAACAATCTTGATTAGGGGCTTAAGGGGGAACATGTTGAAATATATTTTCCGATCTAATAATCCCCGAATCATGATACTTAACGAACTCTCCCATCTGGTGCGATAAGAACGAAAAACATCATTAAGTTAGAATTCACACTAATGATTATCGAAACTTAGTTCTGGGTTTTTTCTGTGCCATGTGGAAGTTACAGAAGACATATGCAATATTTCCAGTCATCAGAAAGTGTTTCCAGAACTTTATACATAAACAATATTACTAACTGATAGACTTTTTTAGTGTGCTTTATTCTTTGACTTTAAAAAATACCCCATTAAAATTAATTAGCTGATTGCACTATTATGAGAAAGTGTGCTTGCTTTTAATGTTTTGTAATGTAATTAAGCATATGTTACTGACTCTATATTTGACTCTCGCACCGAGAGGTCATAAGTGTTTGCTGCTACGTTTAATATGTTACATTAAATAATATTTTTTTTCTTTCTAAAAATCAGCCGGAATTACTTAGATTGCTTCTTCATGAGTGCTACACTTATTTATTAAGAAATGGGGCACGTAACATCATTCAACGAGAACAAACGGATATACACTGTTAAATAAAAATGCCACATATTACAGATCATGCACCACATCCCTGGATTAGCCGGTATACCTGAACTGGATATCTATAAAAGGTAAGAGAATATTTATTTATTCCTTTTGCTTACCTGAATTAAATGTTGAGACAGCTAAAGCTATTATTTAATGATGAGGTTTAGAGAATTCACGCCAATTAAATGTTAGGAATATTTTCCAACAAAAATAGGTTTCGAATTCTGCCTAAAGTTAGCAGCAAATATACAGCAATATAGTTAAACTATTCACGCAACTACTACTTGTCATTTTTTACTCTTCAATTGCTTAGCAAAATAATAGTGGCAAGAGTAAGCTTTTATCAAGGTTGATTATTTTTTTTCACTGTCAAGTCTGTTACCGTAAATTTTATTATTAAAATAATGATTTTTGCACTTTTGCAATTAAAAATTTTTTACTAAATAGTTTCAGAAGGTATGTGTATTATTATTTAAGTTAGAAATTATACAAGCTAATTTATTTCTAATAGTTTTATTTGAAATGTCAAGTCCGTTACTTGTCAAGTCTGTTACAATATTTGTAAGCGATGAAATGTAAGCTGCTAAGTAAGTTTATTAAATAATTTTTAAAGGTATGTAAATTATTATCTAAGTTAGAAAATATACATTCTAGTTCATTTTAATAGTTTATTTTTTTTTTAGTTTTTTTAGTTTATTTGAAATGTCAAATCCGTTACTTGTCAAGTCTGTTACCATGAAATGTAAGCGAATGGTGAAAATGGCCCATATAGGTTTTAATCCAGTAAAAGCCCAAAAGTTATAAAACTAAAATTATTATAAGCAGGTGAGTTTGGATCATGCAAACTTTATTGCCCATAAAACAGTATTTATTGTTTTACTTGAAATTGTTTTATTAAATACAATAAAATATAACTTACGAAAGCCAAGAACTGTATAAAAATGTTTAATTTTGTAACTTAAATGAAAAAAATTATTGGATGTTGATGGATTTTCATTTACGTAAACATTTTTTGTAACAACATTTGGACAACATCTACGTAACTTTTTTTGAAGTTGGAATTATACTTTTTTGACTTTTACAATATTTGAAATTTTTTGCAGATAAATTTAATAAAATTCTTATAAATTATAAAATCTCATTGTTAGTGATGTTAACCAGTTTCAGTATAATGATGAACATTTATTTTACTGCAGTGTTTGTCAATTTTCATCCATGCTAATTTGTTGAAGAGTGAAGAGATTATATGTTCAAAGAATGTGATGATTGATAGGTGATACACTAAGGTTTACTGAATGAATCTAGTTATTACTAAATACAATAAAAGTATTACTAAATAATTTTGGTTATTCATTTAAGTCATGGTTTTTCTTGCAATTTTAATATTTCGTATAACGTTATTATGTGTTAATCGTTTAGTTAGATTATCCGAAAACCGTAACTTTTTTTTTTTGAAAAATTGAATATAAATATATATTTTCTTTTTCCACTTTAAAGGCATTCAAAATGAGTTAATATATTGTAAATTTTTTTTCTGCTATATCATATAACCCGATAGATTGGACTACCTGAAAAATGCAACTTTAAAAAAAGATGAATATTGATATGCATTTTCTTTTTCCACTTTAAAGGCATTAAAAAGGCGTCAAACTTTGTTCTATACTAACTTTTAATGTGTCGAATTCATTACAATTTACAACAAAGTTCAAAGGTGATTATGATTTCGGCTTGCCTGTCTATTATCAGCCTGCTCGCCCTCTAATTCTCATAAATATACTCAGATTGGCCTGAAATTTTTGGAAGTTATTGAAGTGTATTCTGGCACGAACCATACTTCAAATGAAGTTTCTAACATGATTATTTAATTTACAAGGATCGTTCAAAAGTTTTCCGTTGCATTACTGCATGTGGGAAAAATTGTTTCAAATGAATTTTAAAGATGTTACACCCTGTCAAACATATTAAAATTTATATGTATTTACAAAGTGCACTATAATATGCATTCTATAAAATATGTGGTGAAAAAGAATAGTTATTATTCATGTTTAGGGCCACACAAACTAATTCCATTACATAATTGCAAAGGGTGGAACAGTTTGCGACATATATTAATTATATTAAACTATTCCATGAAAAATGAAACTGATATACGTCGCTGAGGTTTAATATAAGTTATTTCACACATAATACGAAGTGCATAGCAGTCACAGGAATATAGTAAACATTTTAAATAGTATATTGTATCCGAAGTTCTGTATATTATGGATGATAGTTGATATGGATAACATGTGTTTTTTATTATGATATGCGCTTTTAAGTTAAAACTAAATTAATAAATAATATTTGTTGTATATAAATGCTATAGTTGATTTATAGGGCTACACAAAAGAGGTCGTAATGGTTACTGAATATGAGCGTAAATTACTTAAAAGTTGTTTTAAAATAAAATATTCATTTTTAAGTTGAACTACATAAAAAGAAGATTAAAAGAAACTAAGAAGAAAAAAGA
Source organism: Maratus speculifer (assembly GCA_964019185.1). Taxonomy (NCBI): domain Eukaryota; kingdom Metazoa; phylum Arthropoda; class Arachnida; order Araneae; family Salticidae; genus Maratus; species Maratus speculifer. The sequence goes on from OZ025293.1 coordinate 74,836,850, forward strand.
AAATAAACTAAGAAATGTTTGTGGAATATAGATAAAATGATAGACAGGGTCACGCAGAGAATTGGATACACGGTCGCCTATGGATGATAATTTCTGGAAATGTGATTTGAGTAGTTTTAAGAGTATTTTATTTTGAATTAAATTTTAGCTAAATAGTGGCATGTAATAAAGGCACTAGGGAAACTGCAGAGCTGAGCAAAAGTATTCATGTATGTTTCCATCTATTTTTATAAATTGTTGAAAGAAAAATTTCAACCTGTTAGGAGTTTTCTTGCTAACTAAATTTACAGATTATATAGTATACATATACTCTGACAAATCAAATACAATGCTTTTCCAAAGCATTGGAATACATACTTGGCTATGGACAGTAACACCTTATTTCGCTAAATAACGAAGATTGTTTAGAAAATTTCAGGAAGTGTTGGAAAGTATTTCTTAATTTAGGCTAAACGCATGATTTTTCTCACTTGTTTAATGTGAAATTACAAATAAAAATAAAATACTAATCCATTTCTAAATATTATTAGTTTTACAACATTCATTTTGTTTCCTTGAATTTATATTTTAGAGGCAATTACTTTTTATTACTTTGATCTTGGCAAAAACACAAAAACGAGATTGTACTGCTCTTAATTTTTAACATAAATAACTTTTAATAGTGTAATTTTTTAAACATAATTGATTAAAACCATTTACCTTTAAATTGTAATGTAAAATAAATAGAGTGCGTTCAAACACATAATTCGTCTTATTTAATTGTAAAAAAATTAAATATTCTATGATTAAATACACTGTAAAAAAAATCTGTAACCTTAGTAATCTAAATTAACCGAAATATCTTATGCTTACTAAAATTTTATGTGTACACTGTACAAGAAAATGATGTCAATCTACAAAACTTGTAAGCAAAACTAAAACCATCTGTAACTTTACAAAAGAATTTACTAAAATTTTGGTAACTTTACTAAAATTTTATCTATAATGCTCGTTATCGTCACTTAAAAAGTTCTTGGAATACGATTTCCCAAAAAAATTCTTAGTAACCTTAAAATTTGTTTGATTCAAAGTGCAAATCTGTATCTGTTACATGAATTTTTGTTGTTGCAGTTACATAAAAAGTTCTTGGAATACAATTCTACTAGAAATTTTTTTGTAATGTTCCAAATTTTTTTTTACAGTGTAGCTGAAATATTTTTAATCCAAAGTAAAAATTAATTATGAAAACATTTCTGATCAGATATTGTTGTGCCGTACTGTTTGGAAAAAACACGGAGTTTAAGAACCTTGAAAAAATCATTACGTATTCTTGATTCGCTACATTTCTATACCTTTCTTTTTATGTTCTTTGTTTTTAAATTTACTTTTATTTAAAAAATATTTGAAGTAATTATTTTTAATTATTTTTATTGTTACTTAAATAAAAGAGAAAAATAAAAACCTTTATTGCAATAATTTTACAAATATTTTATAATTTTGATATAAGTATAAATATAAATAGACAGGGTGATTATAATTAAAGTCCGAGTTTCAAAACGCTCTAAAAAATCGAACCACTCGTTAGAATGGCGTCAAAATTTAACAGCGTATTATTGAAGAAGGGGGAAAGAACATGAACCAAAAAAAGTTCCAAATTTTAGCGACAGATGGCGCTGTAAGCGTCAGAATTTCGACTACAAAGGACAAATCGTAAAACAACGGCTAAGGCGTAAGTTACACGATATAAACCAACTGTATTGTTCAGTGTGCATGACTGTACGCGTGTGATACTGTTAGTTACGTAAGCCCGTCCACCACGGCAAGGTCGTACCACATCGGATGGGAAAAATCGGTTTTAAATTGTCCTGAGGCCAAAAACCGCATAAAAAGCATCCCTCCAATCGGTTTTTAATTGTCCTGAGGCCAAAAACTGCATAAAAAGCATCCATCTAACCGGTTTTTAACTGTCCTGAGGCCAAAAACCGCATAAAAAGCATCCAACTAACCGGTTTTTAATTGTCCTGAGGCCAAAAACCGCATAAAAAGCATCCCTCCAATCGGTTTTTTATTGTCCTGAGGCCACAAACCGCATAAAAAGCATCCATCTAACCGGTTTTTAATTTTTCTGAGGTCAAAAACCGCATAAAAAGCATCCATCTAACCGGTTTTTAATTGCTTGAGGCCAAAAACCGCATAAAAAGCATCCATCCAATCGGTTTTTAAGTTTGGCGAGACTGGCGCAAAACATGTTCAATATGCTGTCCACCGTTGTGTGCAAGAAGATTAAATCGGGAAACAGCATGTTCCACAACCGATCGAAGTGTATCCAGGGTCAAGTTCAGAATGTGTTGCGCAATGCGTGTCTTTATATCAGCTACGTTGGCAATCGGAGTACTGAACACAATATCTTTCAGATAACCCCACAGCCAGAAATCACAGGGATTAAGATCAGGTGATCGGGCCGGGCAGGCTGTAGGGAAATGACGACTGATAACACTGATAAACAAGGTTTCTGTTTCTAACTAAGTATGTGGGGACTTTTATATTTTAGGTGGTGCTGTGAAAGAATATGCCATTAAAAAGTTTCCATCACCCACAGATTTTTAAATAATTCAAAATCCTGAAAATCTCAATATTGTAGTATTTATTCAATACATACACATTATGAAATTTATCATTTGGTATTTTAGTAATGACAAACTTTTAAATAAACATTTATAAAGCTTAAAATTAATATTTAAAACACTAAAAGTATGCATTGTTTATAAAGTTTCAGAAAAATATAGATTTTTTGTAAAAAGAAATGATATTAATAAGAAATTTCATACTTTATGTAGCTGTAAATGTCTTATCTGTGGGTGCTCTCTTATAGGTCATTGTTCCGAGTTATATTGACAATTTAAAGCAGACATTAAGCCACTTATATAATTACAATAGCGTAAATCATCTTTTCTTTTAAAAAATTTTGAATATTTCTTATATCAATCTCGATAAATATATATCTTTGTATTGTTTTTCAGGAGATTCCAACCTTGCAATCTTGATCAAGTAATTCTGAGTTTTTCTTTGATAAATTTAAGTCTCTCACAAAATTATTTAATTCTTTTTGAGTTATTAGGTGTGGCTCTTCATTTATGCCAGGAGAATAGTTCATATCATATGTAGAGGAAGTTTCAGTTACATCGATTTCCATTTCTACTGCTGCATCATCATATGTAAAATTCTCTGGAGGTTTCGGTATTTTTAAATCATCATTATGTAATGCTGGTCACATTGCTGAATCTAAGTTCGTGTACTTAATGTTATGTTTACTTTTTGCAAAGAATCCTTTAATTTGTGTAATACATTAGTAGCAGTCAGTTATTTGATCCTTCGGCATGTTTCATATCATGGGTATACTAAAGGACATACACTTTTTTGTACCTTTAATCCACGTTCGGAGTTTTGTAGCACGTTGTGTATAACAAGAACGAGGTGCTTATTTCTTATCTCGTTCAACTACTTTATATCCAATGTACATATGATAGGCGCATCGATGCTTTTTCAAAGTTAGCTCCCCGCACACACAGCAAATGAATCGGGATCATTAACGCATCCTTTAGACATGTTTTACATATTGTAGAGGAAGATATGATAATTATAATCAAAATTTAATTAAAAAGTCTTACAGAACAAAGAAATAGTAGTATATTTGCCCCGAAAGATAAGTTTCCACTGTCAGGGATTTGCGTTAAAGTCGAATACTGTGGGGGTGGCTAGAGCTGTCTGATCAAGGTCGCTAGCATAAAATTTATTAGGGGGACATCTGTTTCTACTCTCTTGCTGTATCTTCTATCGTTGTAATAAGAAAAAGTAATGTTTGTGTGAATCAAATACATGAAAGAGAATAATATAATATAATTATAATGCTTATACGATGCCTACATACTCCAAAACGTATTAATGATTTTTTTCAAAATTGGAGGGTGATAGAAAATGTTTACAAACATTTTCTTTTTCAGCAGCTTGAAATCTATAAGAAACACCCAACGTATATAGAGAAATCAAAAATTCGTTAAAATTTGTTTATCAGTGTAATTCTAGCATTTCCGAAATGCCGCCTCAACAACTGCTTCACTCGATTTGCAATGTGCGGAGGAGCGCCATCTTGCATAAAAATGATACTATCCAGACATTCACGCTGATGCAGAGCTGGAATGACGTCATACGCGAAAGAGACTCCTAGCGCTGACCATTGACGGTAACGGTAACAGGACCTAAAGCACCCATCTCCTCGAAAAAATACTGCCCTATGATAAATGATGCCTTAAATCCGCACCACACAGTGACCTTTGCAGGATGAAGTGGTACTGGGTTCGTTGCGAGTTGATTTTCTGTTGCCCATATTCGGCAATTCTGTGTATTGACATATCCCGTCAGGTGGAAATGGGATTCGTCTGTCCACAGAATTTTCCACGGCTAATCATTGTCCACTTCCATGCGAGCGAGAAATTCCAGAGCAAAACGCTCTCTTGCTGGCAGGTCAGAAGGGAACAACTCCTGCACATGGCAAATTTTATACGGATAGCATTGCAAGATGTTTCGTAGAATGTTATGTACCGTGCTCACAGGCCTGTTCAATGTTCGGGCAATTCTCCGTGCATTGCATGGTTGCTCACCACCGCTAGACTTTTCCTGAACTGCTGTGGCCACTTCATCAACTACCGCCGAATCACATCTTTTCCTTCCTCTACCAGACTGCACATCAAACGAACCTGTAGTTTCGAATTTTTGCATCATTTTCACCAGACCTCTGACAGTCATCGGTCCAGCGTCTTTTTTCATACCCTTTAGAGTCCTGAACTTCTACAGAGCCACTGATGCAGGATCACCGTTCTTGTAATAAAGCTTTACAAGCAGAGCACGATCCTTCATTGAGACACTCATGGCCAACGTCTGAGAAGCAAAATGAGGAAACGCCGTTTACCCAACGCTTTTATAACACCTGAAATTGTCGTGCGCATGCCAGGTATTTTAATTTACATATACTGACGCTTACAGCGCCATCTGTCACTCAAATTTGGAACTTTTTTTTAGTTCATGTTCTTTCCCCCTTCAATAATACGCTGTTAAATTTTGACGCCATTCTAACGAGTGGTTCGCTTTTTAGAGTGTTTTGAAACTCGGACTTTAATTATAATCACCCTGTATATTTTACAAAGATGAATACTTATATTACTCTAAAATGGTTATATATGCACCGAAGATCCATTATATTATGACCAGTTGTTTGATACGACGTAGGACTAACTCTATCCCTCAAAACCGCCAACAACCGATCAGGTATAAACTTGACAAACTTCTTATACTTAGTTTGAGATATCTGGTACTAAGCTTACTCCAAATAGTGCCAAGTGTTCACTATCCACGCTACCACATTGCGAGATGGTAGCGTGGCAACACGATTTGGGATTTCTAGTTGGAACCACAAATGATCACACACATAAAATTCAATCGAAAAAGTAAATTCATATCAGGTGAATCCAGACTCCAGGACATGACTTAAAACTCACTAAAATGCTCTCCGAACCACTCCCTGACGATCCAACGCGTATGACATGCGCATTTTCTTGTTGGTAAATTCAATAATCAGCTTGAAACATGAATGGGTATACCTAGTCTGCAACAATGTTCAGGTAGCACACAGACATCGGGGTTTCTTCTGTGGTGTTATGGATCATAATGTGCTATATAAAAATATCGCCCACTCAATACTATATCCTCCACAGGCTTGTCTCTGACCAACTGTGCATCCGGGAGCCAGGGTTTTTGTTTGAAAGCAGCGTATTCGCAAGCGCACGTCGATCAGACGGACCAGAAAATTTCATTCGTCGGACAATGTAATTTTTTTCTATTCTTAAATAATCAATTCCGTTGTTCATGGGTCCGTTGCAGTCGTTGCTAGCGATGATGTGCTGCCAATGTAGGAATATGCTTAAGGCAGACCAATCTGCTAACGCAGGCCCATCACATAACTGTGTGTTGAGAAAACTGTCTAGGTCACAACTGTCGTAGCTGCTGGCGATTTTGGCTGTTCCAGCTCTTCAGTCACAAAAAATAATGCGTAACAATCTCCGCTCTTCTCTGGGATAAATGTTTTAGGGGCGACACGCCGTTGGCCGCAATCTTGCTTTTCCACCATCCATACAATACTTTTGATACGTGCTCACAAGGACTGCACGTGAGCAACTAACTGAACGTGCTGTTTCCGATTTCAACGATTCCAGTCGCCGAGCCATAACGATTTGACCTTCATCTAAGTCTGCTAAATCTACTGCTTTTAACATTATGTTGCTAATCACGCTATGTTTTGAAATACAATGCATGGGCACTTTATTTACTCAAACATTAGCCGCATGCGTCGTGGTTTTGTTTTTGTAAGAGTTCATTATTATAGATGGAGGGTGGCTATAATGTAATGGCTCTTCTGTGTATATGTACACAATCACAGGCATCTAGGTTTGAAACCGTGAGTTTTACGTATAAAACTCAGGAACCATATAAAATTTAAAATTTTATAATTTAAAATATTTATGCTTTTGAAGGCACGAAGATTTCAGTTCTAGAGCAAATATTAGCAAACAAGTTGGCAATGTTAGACTAAAAAGTGAACTATAGATGTCAGGTAAGTGTCAAATAAAAAGTGAAGTATTTTCTTAGCTTGTAATAAAATTGATTATTCATATTTAATTTTCCAGTTTCATGACTACAGCATCTTTAATATTCCTTAAAATTGCATTACGGATGTTCAAGTGAGCAATTAATTCAAAAAGGAAAGCATTGTTCATAGTATGCGTTCAGCCTTCCTGCACAAAAAGATTTTGATACTATATTTATTCCATTGCCATGGGAAGTTTAAAACTATATTTTATTATTATTCTGCACCTTAATTGCGTCTACAGATGACTCCAAACCTGGATTTTTTTTTAATAATCACCCTGTAAATAAACTACAAAAATTAAACTCAATATAAGTTCTATCAATGTCTGCTTATTATTCGTTTTAATCAGTGTTGGCATTTAGTCGGATATTTTTAAAATTCAGAATGATACCACCATTTCAAATAATAATATTCATCTTACTTAGTCCGTCATAAACAAGGCAAATATTACTTTTCGAAAAAAGAAGAATTTTAAGAAAAAAAAATTGTTAGCTGGTAACACTTTAGTAACTATAAAGAAGATAAAAGAAAACATACCACAAATCAATTTTAAACTGAAATGCACTAGAAATAAAAATTTTAGGCAAAGCGTTATGAACGAAAGAATCTTTTTCGCCCTTAGAAAGCAGGCAAAATCTTTTGTTTTTCTTCATATGTATTAGTAGTGGCTTTATTTATTCAGCAATTAAGTTAAGAAATAAATAATTAAAACCTTAAATCCATATACTGTCAAGTGAAAATGCATTCAGACTTCCAACCCCCCAACCCCCAACCGCCCCCCCCCCTACTCTCCATAAACTTAAGCCAAGAGAAATAGATAACATTCTCTTTCCAACCCATAAAAAATTCCACTGAATAACAATATTAAATTTTAGAAACATAAAACAGTCCTGTGTTTCTTATTGAAAATTTTCAAATACTTAGAAATGTACTTTGAAATAACTTTTAATACTTTGAAAAGTTCTTTCTCCATCAATATATAAAACTAAATTTTCGAATCAGAGTTTGAAAAGATACCCCCCTCCCCCCTCAGAAAAAAATCATTAAATAGAAGATAAAAGAAAACATACCACAAATAAATTTTAAACTGAAATGCACTAGAAATAAAAATTTTAGGCAAAGTGTTATGAACGAAAGAAATTTTTTCGCTCTTTGAAAGCACTAAAAATCTTTTGTTTTCCTTTATATGTTTTAGTGGTGGTTTTATTTATTCAGCAATTATGTTAAGAAATAAATAATTAAAAACCTAAAATCCATGTACTGTCAAGTGAAAATGCATTCAGACTTCCAACACCCCCATCCCTTTACACCCCATAAACTTTAGCCAAGAGAAAATGTCCTTCCGGCAATGCCGGGAGGAAGAGGTAGCTTTCATATACTTATTTATTTATTTTATATTAAGTTATAAAAATCAAATACATTAAGCTCAAAATAGTGGAACACGATTATGTAAGATTGAATACTAGTTTTTGTCAATACTGAATATTAATAGGAATTTTTAGAAATTAGTCATCTTTTATTCAACCTGGTTTTATTATAAGCGATTTATAGGGTCGTCAAATTCTACGATATCTATTTTAAAGCAGCATGATGGATAAAAAACCCCAATGAGATTGATCGAAATCCAAATTCATGTGAACATGCACACTCACATCGAAATCGATTAATATATACGAGTGCTGTCGGGGGAAAATTGACTTTTTTTAAAAAAATTCACCCACATTAGAAATTCAAACTGCTATAACCCAAGCGTTTTTCAAAGTAAAGACAAAGCAAAAAATACTCCGGAATTCATTATTAAGAAAAATAGTTTAGAAAGAACCTTTTTTCAATTTCTAATTTTTTGTTTATACATCATTATAAATTTAAAAGATTTTTGACAAATTTAAGTGGCCACCATTTTAAAACAAGATGGCGGATAAAGTTGGCCCGTGAACTCGGTCAAGACATTGGTATGTACCAGGAACACACGGAGTTATATCGAAATCAGTTTATAAATATGCGTATTAACGCCTGACAAATTTCAGACAGTTTCAAAATGTCAATCTCAATGGAAATCGAAAGTGCTAAAACTCAGCTATTTCTCAAGACACAGATGAAACAAAAAATGCTCTGGAATTTTTGTATCAAGGTCAAAACACAAAAGAAAAATGTTTTTCAATTTCTTACTTTTTTGTACCTAATTTAAAAATTTAAATTAAAAAAAATAATATTCCGCCATTTTGAAACAAGACGGCGGTTAGAACTGACCAACGAACTCGGTCCAGGCATCAGTATGTCCTTCCTACGCACCAAGTCTCATCCAAATCGGTGTATAAATTCGCGTGTTATCACGTGACGAAAACCAGATCATTTCAAAATGGGAGCAACACTAGAAATTAAAAGTACTATAACTCAGACATTTTTTAAGATACAGACGAAACAAAAAGTGCTTTGGAATCTCTGTATCAAGGTCAAATGCATAAAAGAAAAAAGTTTTTCAATTTCTCACTTTTTTGTACCTAAATTCAAATTTTAAATTTCTTTTAAATAATTTAAATGGCCGCCATTTTAAAACAAAATGGCGGATGGAACTGGTTAACGAACTCGGTCCAGGCTTTATTAAGTACTATGTACACACCGAGTTACATCCAAATCGATTTATAAATACGAGTGTTATCACGTGACAAAAATCAGATCGTTTCAAAATGTCAGCCATAAGAAAAATTCAAAGTGTTATAACTCAATCATTTTTTAAGACATAAACAAAGTAAAAAGTGTTCTAGAATCGGTGTTTTAGGATCTAACACATAAAATAAAAATATTTTTCACCTTTTAATTTTTTCGCATTTGTTTTTAAATTTTAAATTTTTTAAAAAATTTTAAATGGCCGCCATTTTTAAACAAGATGGCGGATGATGCTGGCCAACGAACTCGGTCGACATTTGTATGTACTATGTACATACCAAGTTTCATTCAAATCGGTTCATAAATAGGTTAGTTATAGCATGACAAAAATCAGATAGTTTCAAAATGTCAGCCATAAGAAAAATTCAATGTGCTATAACTCAATCATTTTTTAAGATATAGACAAAATAAAAAGCGTTCTGGAATTCGTGTTTTAAGCTCTAACACATTAAATAAAAATACTTTTCAACTTTTAATTTTTCGCATTGATTTTTAAATTTTAAATTTTTTAAAAATATTTAAATGTCCGCCATTTTGAAACAAGATGGCAGATGATGCTGACCATCGAACTCGGTCGTGATATTTGTATGTAAAATGTACATACCAAGTTTCATTCAAATCGGTTCATAAATATGTTAATTATCGCATGACGAAAATCATATATATATATATATATATACACTGGTGTCCAAAAGTTAAGCATAATTGGTAATTAAGCAATCATTTTTAAGTAATGAAAGAAATATGAATCGGAATGTGCTGAAACTCCAGGTGTGTAAACAAAATAGCTCGTGTCATATATTATCGCGAAGAGTTTTCCCTGAAATCGAACAGGGGATCGTCAACAAATTGAAAAAGAACGAAGATCTTTTGGATAACCCTGTCAAAACTAATGTAGCAAAAGCGTTCAAACTGCACATTATGATTAATTGGCTTATTGTAATGTACTGTGTTAATTTTTACAAGGATAGCATGTATACTCGTAGAGAAATTAAGGTTTTTATAAAAACAGTCCTAAGTTTTTTGCTTATAATTTGCAGAGTTCTTAATATAAAATAATGTTCTTTTTTGAAAAAATGACAAACATCATTGTACACAATACCCTGTCATAAGAATTAAAAAATAATAAAAATTGTATGACAAATGAGCAGGTTTACTAAATAATTTTTTACTGCGCATGCGTGAACGCTATTAAAATTTCATTTGCATATTATGTTAGTTAAATGTATAGAGCAACTTTTGTGAAAGTCTCAAAAACATAGCTTAAAAATTCTGAAAATTATCGTTGATGGAATGAGATCAAAATCCTTTATTCCCTAAATGAAGCAAAATGATGAGGGGCTGTATCCATATTCCATTGTTTAGTGCCTACACAATATTGCACGTACAACTATATTTAGGTAAAACCCCTGATTTTTTTGCTTCCTTTAGGAATAACGTATTTTAAGTTGATTCTATAGGCTGTGATTTTAAGAATTTTCAAGCTATGTTTTTGAAACTTTTACAGAAGTTGCTCTATACATTTAGCTAACACAATATGCAAATGACATTTTGATATCGTTGACGCATGCGCAATGAAAAATTATTTACTAAACCTATTCATTTTTCATACAATTTTTATTATTTTTAAATTCTGATGACAAGGTATTGTGTACAATGATGTTTGTCATATTTTCAGAAAAGAACATTATTTTATAATAAGAACTCTGCAAATTATAAGCAAAATACTTGGAAAAATTTAGGACTGTTTTTATAAAAACCTTAATTTTTCTACGAGTGTACATGCTATCCTTGTAAAAATAAACTCAGTACATTACAATAAGCCAATTAATCATAATGTGCAGTTTGAACACTTTTGCTAGATTAGTTTTGACAGGGTTATCCAAAAGATCTTCGTCCTTTTTCAATTTGTTGACGGTTCCCTGTTTGATTTCGGGGAAAACTCTTCGTGAAAATATATGACGCGTACTATTTTGTTTACACACCTGGAGTTTCACCACATTTCGATTTATATTTCTTTCATTACTTAAAAATAATTACTTAATTGCCAGTTATGCTTAACTTTTGGACACCAGTGTATATGTATAATATATATATACAGGGTGTTTCTAATTTCATGGTACTAACTTTAAGGGGTGATAGTACACATTAAGACAAACAATATTAAATAGGAAATTAAGGGTCCCAAACGTCTTCCGAAGGAGATAGGCGCCATTGAAGTTTAGGGTCCAAAAATTCAAATGATTTTAAAAAACAGAAAAATTGCTCGATTCGTTTGCGGTTTTCACTAAAACTGTTCTTTATGTCAGTATTGTCTTGAAAATAAATTATAAAGATAAATTTCAAAAAATTCCGATAGAAGGCGCTTTAGACTTTGGAGTAACGTACAACTATTTTTTATCGTTATTTTTTGTATCTCATAATTTTTTTAGAAGCTTAGACATAAACTTAAATTTTGAGATGAAAATCTGAATCGTTAGGAGTGGTTAAGAAGCGCAAACTGAACTGTGTTCAGTGGGGGTGGGGAGGTTCAAATTTCAAAGGATGTTTTTTATAACCATTTGAATTTTTGGACCCTAAACTTTAATGGCGCCTATCTCCTTCGGAAGAAGTTTGGGACCCTTAGTTTCCTATTTAATATTGTTTGTCTTGATGTGTACTATCACCCCTTAAAGTTTGTACCATGAATTTAGAAACACCCTGTATATATATATATGTCAACATTTGAACGGAGGGTGGTTTTGGGGTCTGGAGGTCATGATCGGTGAAAATATACCAAAATTTTCCGGAAGTGCTTTCCTCCGGACGGCTTCAATAGGTAGCTTTTTACTTTTTATAATGAAAGCTACCTAATAGATCACATTATCTTTCCAATGCATAAAAAATTCCATTGAGTAACGGCATTAAATTTTAGAAATATAAAACAGTCCCGTGTTTCTTATTGAAAATTTTCAAGTACTTAGAAATGTACTTTGAAATAACTTTGAATACTTTGAAAAGTTTTTTCTCCACCAATATATAAAACTAAATTTTCGAATCAGAGTTTGAAAAGATACCCCCCCCCCCCCCCCCCGCAGAACAAAATCATTAGCCAAATTCAAATGAAAACTTATGATAATGGAACTATAACTGTACAGATTTCAAAATAAGTGCAATAATTTATTATATTTTTATAAGAAAATCTTTTTCCCCTTTACATGAATCATTTTTCGAAGGAAAAATTTGGTATTAAAAATACGAATTACATTTTATTCTATACTATTTCTCTGTGAATCAAGTGTTCAATCGAAGAGGGCAAAGTTGTTCCCTAGAATATTTTCTTTCGAATATAGAGAATGTTTTTCTTATTCACATAACCGTTTGAAAAGTCACGTAGTAGTCAATATAAAGGGAAATAAATTTTGCAGTCTTTCTTTAAATTCATTTTAGACGTGAATTCTAGCGATATTTTTGTATTATAAATGGATTACAGATTCGGACACTCACAAAAAAGTAACTTTAACTTAGAGCTTCATCTCTTTTATTAAATAAAAGCTATTTTAATGCTGAACATAATTTATTGTATTTGAAAACGATCACACAAAACTAAAGAGTATTTCTACAAGTATTTCATTAAATAAAAAGTTTTTTAATTCGAAATACAATAATACTCGCATGATATCGTTGAAAATATCTCTTTATTGACGGCTTTATATATTTCAGAGTTTATAAATATTGCGATTTACTATAGACTTAACTATTCTTTACATAAAAATAATATAAATATATTAATATGAATAATCAATAATATATTTGCAAAATTACAGAGTTCTAACACTTCAAGAACTTTCAAGCTCCTTTTTTCTGAATTTTTTTAAAGTAGTACTTGCCGTTTTAATGAAAAATAATTCATATTTCGGTATAGAGACCAAATCAGTAATTTCTTACATGAAAGCTCTCCTTAAATAAGGCAAAATTTCAAGTGTTTGTACAAGATTTAATATTTACATAAATATAGTGACATTTCACTAGGAAAGTAACGAGACCCGTATGAACCATGAAGATTTTAATTTATTTTTACTTGCTATTTATGAAAATTTCTTATAAAATCATTTAATAATTATGAGTTATTTTGCGATTAAAATTAGAATATGTGTCTGGGATAAAATCGTTTAAATCTATTTAATAATAAAAAAAAGTTTCTAAAATTCCTTTGTGTAACTTTTGAAGTAGTAAAGCACTGAAATAGAAATTGGATATCAATATATTAAAATTTAACCCAGCAACATAAGTATAAGGTGTTACACACATAGTATGAGCACTTTTTTGGCACAAATAACTCCAAATGAGTATCGTTCTTTAATCGAAAATGATTGTTAAAAATTCTTGTATAAAGTAATTTGAAGATATTTTTTGGAAAAATAGTGTCGACGATCTTAAGACAGTATCTAGAGTATAACATAACTTGCTCGTGTGTTGACGTGTTAAAATAGATTATATTTCATACACAAAATGAAATTTAGTTTTTTTACACCTTAGCCATGTGAAATGCTTTAATGCAATGTCATTTTAGAAAATTATTTTTTTTTTTTTACCAGTTTTGTTTTTTACATTTTTGTAAAAGTATCTGCTGAAAAGGAAAGCGGAATGTCCATTCAGAAATTGTGTGACCATTCGAAGAAATTTTCATAAATAATCCCAATTATTTTATTTAAAAATATAATTAAGATAAAATTTCTGTAACTTGTGAAGTATTATTGAATTGCACTATTATTGAATTGCACGTAAATTATATTAAATTTGTAACAAAAAGCGTTTTACTTATCTATATATTAAATCAAAATTTTGTTACTCTTGTGATACTTTGGTCACATGATTAACAAAATTTTGATTTATAATATAGACAAGCAAAATGCCTTTTGTTAGAAATTAGATATATTTTATGAGAGTAGACAGCAATTATAGGTGAAAGTGGAGATGAATGGGACAATTTTTACTTTTTTACTAATAACTTAAGTTATATACAGTTGTTAATTTAAAAAAATATTACTTAAAGAATACTTCAGCATTTAGCAACTTATTGATAAACTAATTTCAATAAACAATTGTTTTTTTAAATTTTTAATATTTTTTTTAAAACATGCAAACATACTGTACCATTCATCCCCACGGTGGGGATGAATGGGACAACTTTGGGGATGAATGGTACAGGTAAAAAAATATTCCAAACATATTTTATTTGAAAACTAAGTGATAAATTTTATTTTACTACATATTGACTGAAGCTAATATGAAATATCAACAGTCCTTTGTTTTTGTCAGTTGCCAGAGGTCTAGTCTTTGGTAGTTTCATAACAATATCCTCCAGATTAACAAAATAAATTTCTCGTGGATCGGTGTTTTAAAACAAGGAATTATTATCCTTTTTTCTCAAGAATTGTACTTGAAGGTTATCATTATTGTTCTTTAAAACGCTAGCAACGTAATGATAAATATTTTTTTCCACATACTATCTTTATTAGGAGAAAATCGTCTTCTATTATATTATCCAAGCTGCAAACTTGGTGGTCCATATCACTTGAAATCATGTTCAAATAACTTTAATCTTTATCATGAAGTAATAAATTGTCAGATTCATGACTACTGCCCATACCTTTACGAAAAATATTTCTTGAAAGCAAGCAATTCATTTTTTTTTTTTTTTTTTTTTAACAATTTTTTTTTCTAAATTTCGTTTTTATGGTGTATCGGTTAGAACACGACAGTGGCTTCGTTTTCACCTCTTAACATCTGGTTTCTAGGTATTGACAAAATGTAATTTTATCTATGGAATAGCCATGGGGGTGAATGTGACAGTCCCATTCATCCCCATAAACACTGTTCCATTCGGCCCCACAGCCTCATGGTTATATAGAACAGTGATTAGACTTAGCAAGCTTTGTCAATATTGTCCATTTCCATCATAAGTATAACAAGAGATTATATCATTTTAACATTAAAAAATTATAAGGTTTTGAGAAAGTTAACTATCAATTAAATACTAAAAAGATTAAACAGATAAATTTACTTTGGTTCTTGAAAAATACACTTTGTACAATAGCTAATCTTCTGTTATGTATATTGCTTTGGAATTATGTTTGTTGAATAACCTCAATACTACCATCTATCATGTAAATTATCAAATTATTTATGTTTGGGGAACATCTATAAATTTTTGTTGTCCCATTCATTCTCATCCTCCCCTACTTAACTAGCTATATCAATCTTTATCTCAATTATGTTTTTTAATAAATTAATTAGAATTAACTATGAAAATTGCTCGAATGATCACAAGAGTACAAATGGACGTTCCCAAATGTTACACTATCATAAAAGGAAAATAAATCTTTTCGACCATTTCAAAATATTTAAGATGTAATGATCATGATACCACATTTAATGTGGCAATTTAATTTATAAACAGAAAATAGTATCGTCACATGAGCCAACATATCCACTGATTAAAAAATAAATTTCGCTCATAGAAACTCTATCGTCTTATTCTACACTCGTATACGATTATGTACATTATGGCACAAACGATTTATAATTTCAAAATATACTTGTTCAATTTTAATTTAAAAAACAATAACGGTGAAAACATGGTCATTCAAACAAATTTTAGAGATAAAAAACATCATCAGTAAAAAGTCATATATATATGTATGTATATATATATATATATTCAGTTATTTTATCTTGTAATGGAGCAAAATATACCAAATTAACGCTAAAATTGGTGTTAAAAATTAACTTATGTTTTCACGTTGCAAATATAACTTCTGATGTAAAAAATAATAATGAAAAAATATCTCTTTCGATTCTTTTTAAAAATTAAAACTAATTAAAGAGTCATAAAAAAGCTATTAATCAATAAAAATATTTATTTTCTGAAAATTCATACGATGTTTTTTTATTTTTCTTCCTTAGCTTCGTGGAATAATTATAACAATAAAAATAATGTTTAATACTTGAGCCACTTTTCTTAGATAAATTATTCACTTTTTCTATTCATTCCACAATAGTCATAAAATTTGTATTTTGCTTTTAATAAATAATAGAGACACCACTGGAATATCATTTTTCATAATAATATAAGTTTTATTTCACCAATAAAAGTGTTTAACCTGAAATTTAAAATTATTCAATTATAAAATTTACGAAACTTTTATTTTTTCATCTTAAAACAAAATAAAATACTAACGCAATCCTGTAATTAGTAAATAATAGTTGCAGGAGCATTTAATTATATATTATGTGGCCGGCCAATACACATGTTTCTGCTGAATGATCAAGTCACATACTGGAAATTGAAATTTTTACGTCTATTATTAGTGATGTAGTCAGCTTGGCGTTCCATATGCTGTGAATACCAAAAGATTCGTAAAGTTACTTTCGGCTTGCTTAACCACTGAAAATTTCACGATTAGATAAAACTAAGAAGCATTCTCTAAAGTAATGGTATTCAGAGCCTCCGAATCCCAATCCTGGCTACGTCAGTGCTATACTTTCCAAAGCACCTTCTAAGGTGTTTCTTTTTCTATAATTATTGAAAGAATCACTACAGAAAAATTTAAGTCCTTCTTTTGGCTGTTATGAGGAATAAAAGAAGGTTCCAATGACTATTTAACGCTTGTTGTCATTGCCAGATGATTTTTAAGGCTTTTCAAACTTCTCGTGCCTCGTAACCTTTGTTTTGGAAAAAGATGCTGATTCAGTTTTGTGTTTATAATATTATTGTAAAAATTGAGTATTGATATTTGTTAACAATTAATCGTTATTTTTATGCTTTTAGAATTCTTGCGTATAACAATTTTGAAGAAAAATTTCATCTGGCACTTAGTGACAGAGTGCTGTTATGTAAAACGTACCCCCTCTCCTCCTCTAGACCACAAAGAACAAACAAAGAAACAAACTAAAAATATTTAAGATTGCCTATATTCATCTTATCTAGAGGCCACATAATTAAAAATTAATTGAAAAAATAAAAACTGTTGTGGTATATTCTACATGGGAACTAATTGGTTATGCAGTGAAGAACATTTTACACGTTTATCAAGGGATCATGAAAAAAAACTTACAAATGAGAAAACATATAAACAAATTTAACAAACATTTGAAATTTCTCTAATAATTAACAATAAAAATAAAATTAAAAATAAATTAAAATACATGAAATACAAGAGGTATGTAGCACTAAACTTCTTATTCCGAATATAATTTACAACTTAGCAAAAATATTTTTTAATGGATTGTTCGTAATTATAACTGTTTAGAGTTTTTGATGTTGTAACTAATGGAATTAAAAGTTTCAACGTTTGGAAAAGTATGTCTGCATTGTCAGGTAGTTATATTTATATATTTTTGACTTGTATAAAGTGCTAAAGAAAGTTTTAAAAGAAAATGATTTGTAGAGTCATAAAAATCTCATGTATTCTATCAATACCAATTGAGTCTATCTATATGAGAATATAAAAGCATGTCCGTAAGCAAAGCTAATGTCAGACTGGTGTCGGCAGCACCTGAATAATAAATTTCTCTTCACTGCATTTTTTCCTTCTAAATATTGCACAATTTTAATTTTTGAAACATGGAGTAGGGAAAAATATTCTTTAAAATGCGATTTGTTTTAAAAATGTATCTCAATTTATCTTAAGTACTTTAAGTGCTTTCAATTATAACTGTACCTGGAGTTTTTAAATTTTTACACCGTAGAAGAATATTTACAAAAATGTTCATTCCCGTTCAATTTGTTTTGGAGCTGTATCTCAATTTATTGATATTTTATGGTTTTTAAAATACTTTTTAAGCATAATTTTTAAAATTTAAATTTAAATTAAATATAAATTTTAAATTTTTATTTATTTTATTTTTTAAATAGAAAAATTTAATCCCTATCGCTTGATTGCGCAATTTAAATTTAATCTCTATTTAAGTTTCTGGCTAGATGACTACCTAGATGACTAGCATCTATTGATAGTGAAGTATAAGATTAAACATCCTATATCATATCTGTAATTCAATATTTAATTTTTACACTGTCAATCGAGGAAAGAAATAATTTTTCAAATGCACTTTGTTAAAAAAATGTATTATAATTCACTGACATTTTACAGTTTTGTAATAATTTTTAACTATGATTTTCTTAAAACCCAATCTCTATCATCCGCAGCTCGATTACGAAAGATTAAAATGTTTGCGCTTGAAAATACTTAAAAAGTAAGCAGTCGTCTCTGACTAATATTCCACAAGGAAATTAAAACTTCATTGATAAATTAATAAAATAACAAAATGATGTAATTAAGACACAAATTTCACTGCCATGCAATCTAACTACGCACCTAAACCACTAAAAATATCACAATTTAAAAGACTGGTGTAAGAAGGGAAATCTTCGGTGTTTCCTACGACTTTTGACGTCTGGATACTACATTGTAAAAAAATTTTGTAACGCTATTCCATAAAATTGATGGTAGCCTAGTGGCCTTTTATTGAGTAATTTAACAGATATAACTGGTGTTACGTTACACTAATAGGTAATATTGCACCAGATAATCAGTTTAAATCACACAAATGTACGTGTATGGAGTAAGTTAAATTGCTCCATAAAATTCGAGGCAGCAGGTTGCCAGCAATATTACTACACAGTTTTATTACATATTTTCTTTACAGTGTAATTCGAAAAATATCGCATTTAATTAATTTCAAAACTTTATTTGAAAACGTTACGTATACTTTTCATACAAAATAACTTCTTGAAAAAAAAAGCGGTTTTTGTCTTTTATAGAATTAGGAAGCCTGGATTCAATATTTTAGTATTTTATAAATTGAACTAAAATTTAACATTCAAATTTTCATTTTTATATCTTAGCAAGAACAAACAAAAGATTAATTCGCAAGATTGTTTAGAAGAAAATTACTTTTCATTTTTTCTCTGTATTACTTAGAAGACTAGCATCTACTGATATGAAGGTGCAAGATTAAGCGTTTTATATCATATCTCTAGTGGCACTTTATGTATTACCCTTAACGGTCAACCGGCAGCGTATTAGATAAATCTTGATGAAATATCCAACCTGTAGAAAAATGCATTTTGACGCTGTCAAAATATCAGCTCGTTATTTCTAGCCAATATTTAAATATTAGTTTTTTTCCCGATTGGATATTTTAAAAGTAAAAGTAATAAGACAAAGTAATTTTTTTAATGTATTTGTTCAAGATTGTAATTTTTTTTATTAAAAATAATTATATCAATCCTTATAATGAAAATGAGAATGATTAGAATGATTTACAGTTTGAATGAATGCTTTACACAGTGACGTATAATTTGCACTTTTACCTTTTAGTTTAGATAACAATGTTACCTTCTTAGTAAATAAAATAAAAATGAATAAATTATATATTAATTTTATTTTAAAAATAGTAAACAGTAATCCATATACAAATTAAACATTAAGAGAGTCTTTTGGTGATAATAGCAAAATTAAGTGAACATGCTGCAATATCACATTGTAAATAATATTTAATACCGACAGACTGACTAGAGAGAAAATAATTCCATAATTTACATACTAAAACATAAGATAAAACTTTCAAAGCCAATTTTATTGATATCGCAATTCCTCTTTCACTTAAGCTAGAGTCGTAAATGTCACAAACTTTTAAATATGAACATTATTTATTAAATCTAGGCGATACTTTTGTACTTGACAAGAATGCATGAAAATTAAAAGTTTCAGATTTAAACTTTATATTGAATCATGATTGAGATTCATACTAAGGGGGCACTGGATGTTAAAGTCAAGAATGTTCTCTTTTACTTTGAAAACTCTGTAAACTGTGAATGCCATGAACATTTCCAATGTAAATATAAAACAAAGTAACTCCTGGAAAAAATATACTAATTTTTAGGGTTTTGTACTAAAAAAGAGAAAACGGAACCATTATAAGATTACGCCTGTGTCTGTCTGTCCGTCTGTCACAGCCATTTTACTGGTAAACTAAAAAATATGGAAAGATCAAATTGGAGGAAGTAGTAAAGACTATTGACCCACATATTTATAAATTATTAAACATTTATAAATGTGTTTAGGCGGGAGTTGTTGGATTAATTAAGTTACTTGATGAAAAAAATTCTTTTCCTTGTATATCGTTTGGGGCATCGCCCTGAAAGCTTTCGTTACGATAAACTCAAACATATATATTTTTTTAATTTTATGCATTATATTTTCAGAGATATCATCCAAAATGTAGTGCAAGAATACGGCCGCTTCCCTCCTCTATTTCTGAATGTAATGAAACTAAAATGATGAAAAAATTAGACGTCGTAGACATCAATTTAAACCTTGCAGGAAATTTATAGCGGTTATCCTAAGTCACGTACTTTTTGAGAAATGAGCCTTTTTCTTTTACACCCAAATTTCGATTTACTGGTATTCAGAAAATGTGTTGAACAGCACTGGACGTACCTATCATTACAAAATTATAAAAGTATTTTAATAGTAATTTTCGAAAAAAAAAATCTCAGAAATTAGATGAGATATTATCCCTTTATGGACGGTGGATATAAATAACGACGAGTTCGACACACTGTGTGTACCATTGATTTTTAAAGCCCGGATAACAACTTTTAATGATATATTTGAGTAATATAATATCCAGTAAAAAAGCAATAAACGTTAAATTGTTAAAGACACTAATTTATCTAGAATTAACCCATTAATATCAAAATTATTTTATTCGTTAAAACTTAAATTTTAGATTTTCCACCACTTTTAAAAGACGAGTATTTTTATGTTATTTTATCTTGAAACTGTCTTGTATAGAGACCAGTATATATTTATCTTCATATTTACTGGTGTGAAAGACGTTTTCTTTCCACTAAGTCTAGAGATCTAAATATATGCCCCTGGGTATTAATGGGTTAATCAGATAAATATTATGGAATTCACTACTATTTTGCATTGAGTAGATCTCATGTTATACCTCTCGTGTGTTTAATACTTCACTCCTTTGGGACGAGTGTTGTTAACAGAATTTTTTGTTTTTATCACCCGTTTTTCAAAACAGAAATTTTTTTCCAAAAAAAAAAAAAAAAAAAAAAAAAAAAAAAGCTCGGATTACATAATGCAAAATTTACAATGAAAATTTATTAGTAAGAATAATCAAGGATTCTGAGTACCTTATGCGGAGTGTATAGTGGTCGCTCGTCCTCAAGGGGTTAATTAAGAGTAGAAGGGCCGTAGACAGTCATTTTGATTGCCATCATATGAATATATTTCAGTTCAAACCACAAAATTTATTATTAAAAATTATTAATGATAATCGCTTTCATACAAAGAAACTAGTTACAATTACTAGACGAACGACAACGAATATAACACTTTATACTTAAAAAAAGTAAAACAGATTCCTTTCTAATCTAGAAAAGTATAGTATAACAACGAAGGAAAATATACATTTTGTTTCGAGTTACAGACGATTCCGAAATTTTTTTACCTTTTTAAACCTCAGAAGCCAATACATTTTCTAGATTTAGAGAAGCATTCCTAACAAACGAATTCTAGATTTAGAGAAGCATTTGTTACGGGAACTGCCATTAACTTTTGAATACGTTTCCGAATAGCTTTTAGGGTGCAATAATTATTTAAAAAAATACGGAATATGGGATTTTTGGATGCTATCAACTCTCAAGTAAACATTTCCATTGAAAAGAAAAAACTCCTTAAAAACACCATAAAAAATTCATAAATACACTAGGTGTTTCGAGAAATGTCACCCTTTCTTCTTCAGGCGCATAAGAAAACGTGCATTTACTATGAAAGCAACAACGACGGCTCAGTCGACTTGAAGTTTTTTCTTTTCAATTTTCAAATATTTCCATGATCAACAATGATGTTTTAGAGACAAACGTGATAAATTAACAGCATTAAGATTAACATTAAAATAGATATTATTTTCGTTACTTTTTCATGTAATAGTAATGAGTGTAATTTATAATAGTAATAATAGTAAATAGTTAAAAATAATAATAGTAAAAAGCACTATCGTAGTAAGTAATGTAATTTTTGCATGTAATGTAAGTATTTTTGTTATTTTTGAATGTATAACTTGAATTTGGAAACTGAAAATGATTCAACGAAAATTGGTCGCATCCGAATAACTGATATTCCTGTTTCATAAAATTACATTCTAAAAACTACTCGGCAACTTTTCAAAAATCAGTTCCAGCAAAATGAACTTATATTTTTGTTAAAGCTTTATCATACAGGGTGAGTCATAAATATTGAAACAATAGGCTATCTCCTTAAATATTGCCCCTAGACCCATACTTCCAATTGCAAAGTTTCATAAAAAAAGATGAATTTTTTAATAAGATAAGTTGCAACTCCATGGGGGGTCTATTTTAAAAAATACGAAAATTAAATTTTTATACGGCCCCCAGAGGATAAAACATCCAATTGGAAAAATTTTTCTTATTCATTCCTGAATTGAACAAAAAAAAATTCATCTTGATATCTTCAAAACTCAGAGAGTTATGACAATTTTAATAAATCGTGATGTTTCAAGGGATCAGACACAAATTGAAATGCGTGTGATTGAAGAAACAATGTTGCTGTAATGGGTCCAGGAAACATTTATTTTATTTATTTATTTATAAAGTTTAAATTTTGAATGTTTTGTGATGGTTAACCATACAATTTTTAAGCATTATCACATCATAAGACTTCTTAATAATTTTTTTTTTCAAAAAAATTTGAGTAAATTAAAATTGTTATAACTCAAAATATTATTTTTCGCATTGAATTTTTTTCTTTTGATTAAACGAAAATGTCTAATTTTCAATTTTAATTCAGCATTTTAAATAATATTTATTTAAAAAAATAAAAGTATTTAAAATAGCAATATTAAAAAAAAGTAATTTTTGTAAATAAATCATATTTTTAAAAGTAAATTTTCTGAGTTGAAAATTTACCGTAACCGACGGTTATTGACGTACACTGTAAAAAAAAATTGGGAGAATTACAAAATTTTTTCTAGTAGAATTGTATTCCAAGAACTTTTTATGTAACGGCAACAATAAAAATTCATGTAACAGATACAGATTTGCACTTTGAATCAAACAAATTTTAAGGTTACTAAGAATTTTTTTGGGAAATCGTATTCCTAGAACTTTTTAAGTGACGATAACGAGCATTATAGATAAAATTTTAGTAAAGTTACCAAAATTTTAGTAAATTCTTTTGTAAAGATACAGATGGTTTTAGTTTTGCTTACTAGTTTTGTAGATTGACATCATTTTCTTGTACAGTGTACACATAAAACTTTAGTAAGCATAAGAGATTTCGGTTAATTTAGATTACTAAGGTTACAGATTTTTTTTACAGTGTATGTCGGTTTAAAAATGAGAAATACTGAAATAAAAACATTTGATGCAGTAAAGTGCATTTAGTTTTAACATGGGCAAAGATGGGCTCCTAACGTTTAAATGCTGTATAGTTTCGATTTCAGACTAAGTTTTGCCATTGTCACCTTCTTTAATTGCCGTTTAAATGCGTCAGTTGATTTAAACTTTATTTTTTTATCACGTCGATTTCAAATTTTTTCATTGTGCTGTGATTCACAGACAGACATTTCATAGAAACATGTTTTTCGGTATCTCTGAGCCCTAAAACGTGTGAATCCATCGAAAATCGAAATTTAAAATTTTCATGAATCCAATACTTTCTTCTTGTATAGATAGAAGAAAGCAAAAATATGTTTAAAACCTTCATAAATTTTGAAACGGAATATAGTAAAACCTCTAAATAACGGACACTTCAGGAACGCAGAAATTGTCCGCCATTCGGAAGTGTCCGCTATTGGGAAAATCAAAGATATTCAAAAAGTGCCAAGAAACGTTTAACATCTTATTAATTGACTTTTATGTGTCCTAAAACCTCTTTTATATGATTAATCAGAAATAAAAATTATTTTTTAAGCAATGCGACTAAATAAAACTGTACACATCTTTACCCACTGTTCATTACATGCTTGTGAAAAAAACCCTGTTACAAAAGTTAACTTTTGCTTGCGATTACTTGTAATTTGTTTTTCAAAGTGACATTATTGGACATTATAGAGTTCCGGTCGGGGATTGCACTTTTTGACTGTTAAAAGCATAAAATCTCAATTTTCCGAGGGGATATTTCAATGCTCTGGAAGATGTCCCTCCTGGGCAACCCCTTCAATTCAACTCTGAACTTGGGGGGGGGGGATTTTCCCCATCTCATTTATCACAAAATTCCCTGATAATTTTAGAGGCCTTTTTACTTTTTTTTCATTTTTTTCTCCTTAAAAAAATATTTTTTCATCCTTTATCGCCTTATATAGTGTCCACTATTCGGAATGTCCATTATTCAGAGGGTAAACATACACAAATTTAGGTTTTGAGAATGGGGACTGGAAAATAGTCCGTTAAACAGAGGTGTCTGCTATTCGGGAGCGCCCGTTATAGCGGTTTAACTGTAGTATAAAGTAGATTTTTGAAAATATTTCTATGTAATTTATTAAAATATATTTCCAATGATTCCGCTAATAAAAGCGTCATTATCGCTATTACTATATTTACTAAACTTATTGCCTGCGCCAATAAGTTTTTAAGACACTTTTAATGTGAGTTTAATTAATATCACTTAATTTGATAACACTTTTAATAACAGTTTAATAAGACATCATATGTCAATAAGTCGTGCCAGTTACGAAGTTGGCGGCAAGGTCGAAATATTGCAGACATCTAGCATATTTCAGCGAAGTTAAAAGCAAAAACCTATACGCTTTTATTTTATATCTAAAAGTTTAAGTATTGTCTTGGATCGACATTTAACAATACGTAAATTTATGGTCGATCCCTTAATTGTACTTCAAATGAACTGATTTTGCTGCGCTCAGAGGTATGCTTAAGTGGTGTAAGTCAGGAATTTCGGAAAATTTTGGATTTTAATATCTTTCAGGTATTTGCAGATATCGAGATGAAATTTTTTTTGTTCAATTCAGGAAGGGATAAAGAAAATATTTCTAATTGGAAGTTTTATCCTCTGGGGGCCGTATAAAAATTTAATTTTCGTATTTTTTAAAACAGACCCCCCATGGAGTTGTAACTTATCTTATCAAAAAATTCATCTTTTTTTATGAATTTTTGCAATTGGAAGTATGGGTCTAGGGGCAATATTTAAGGAGATAGCCTATTGTTTCGATATTTATGACTCACCCTGTATATATAAATGCACTGTTTTTTGAGATTTTTAATGATAAAGAATGCTTTTCGGAAGCATGGGTTATCCCAGAATGTTATTGAATTAAAATTTATTTTTGATTGTACTTTTTTACAGTTAAAAATTTATTTGTCCTTTTTCAAATGTAAAAGATGTAGTGATAAAAAAGTCTGAAACAATTTTTTTCCCTTAAAACAGAACACAAATTGTTACTACATTACAGAAATTTTATCTGAAAACTGGATGCGAAAATTTTTTAGGTGTTTTCGTAATTATATAAACATGTAGAAGCTATAGTCGTCGTCTTGTCCACCTGTCTGTCTGTTTGTCCATCCATCTGTCCGCATATAACAGCACAAAAACTAACTAATCGAATGATTTCACATTTATAGAATTATTGCAGAATTTTCTTGAGTCATTTCAAATTTTATGAAAATGAAATCAAAACTTATTATAAGATAATCATGCAAGTCTTCTTCATTTCAGTAAATCCTATCATACAGAATTAATACAGCGATATCCCATGATAGGTAATGATTCTAGTTTGCCTTGATGATTACGTCAGATTTATGATGGTGTCGTGTTATTCCTGTATTACTGAATTAAATATATATAATTGGAATAAATTTTGTATTCAGGCTTTTTTGCCAAAGAGTGCAACAGCTATTACACCAATATCTGAATATTTCCAAAACTAGTTTTTAGAACGAAAGCACCTTATTCGCTACGTTTAACATGCAATTTCCGAATTGATTTTTTTTTATATTAAATCTAAAAACTATTATAACTTTCTTGAGTACTCCTATTTAAAATTTCAATTCTTAATTATAAAAAAAAAAAAAAAAAAAACTGCACATATTTTAGTTAATTGAAATGGAATTAAGGAAAAATAATTCTAACTGGATCATTTTAAAGTCCTTAATCCTGAGACAAATATCACGTGGAACTACAAAAAACTAGCTTCTACACTGTAAAAAAAAAAAAAAAAAAATCTGTAAAGTTACTAAAATTTTCGCATAACGATAACAGCGAAATTTGATAAAACCGAGGAAGGTTACATGAGTTTTTGCTGTTGCCATAACATGAAAAGTTCTTGGACTACAAATCTACTAGAAAAATCTTAGTAACTTTACAGTTTTTTACAGTGTAATTAATAAAAAACATTTCAAAAGGTGTATCAATCTATAAATGAATGCTTATGATATGCAAAAATTTATTTTTAAAGTCTGGAAGTAATTTTTACAACTCTAGAAACATTTAAATTAATTTAAATTATGTTCTTTAATGTCTCCTCCAGGTGACATCGAGACTGAGGAAGTTAAGCACTACACATCCTAGAATTGTTTATGTAACGGTAACATCAAAAATACATGTGACAGTTACAGATTTATCATAAAAATCAACAAATGTATAAGGTTAATAAGAATATTTTAGGAAAAACTGGGATTCCAAGAATTTTATATGTAACTGAAAATTAGGTTACAGATAAAAGTTTAGTAAGATAACTATAATTTTAGTAGATTCGTTTGTAAATTTCCAGATTTCTGTATGTTTACAAAAATTAGTTTTGTAGATTTGCATTTTTTGTTGTACAGTGTACAGATAAAATGATTGTAAACATACAGATTTTGGCAACTTTACATCTGTAGGATTAATGATTTTTTTACAGAGTAGAAAATTTAGAAGTATAAGAAAATTTAGATCTACATATACCTAATATAAAATGGATCAGATTTAAATCATGCTCAGAATAGTTTATGTAAATCTGTAAAATTATCAAGGAAATATTTAAACAAAACACGAATTTTTATTGCCAGTTTTTTAAATATTTTCCAACATAGCTGAAAAATGCTTATGACGTAAGTTTATCTGTCCATCTCACTGCTTGTATGTTCGCCTGTCTAGCTGTGATTTAATTCGCGTTAGCATCGGATAAACATACTCAGAATACTATTAGCTTTCTATAAAATATTGATATTTACCATAGGATGTTTCCTATTGAAAATGGAATATGTTGAAGTTGTAGTTAGTTAACAAGGGCATAGAATTCGCTACATTATGGTCTATGGAGAAAATTCATTTGCTCTACATTTTAATAAAATTACTTTATATAAAACACACTGAAAATGATATAAATTTTTGAGAAGCATTGCAACGTCCATTCTGCAGAATATGGAGTGAATAGCAACTGATTTTCAGAGAAACACAAAATATTTCCGTTAATTTATAGCTTGTGGGGAAAATATCAGCAATGAATTTTTTAATGTTACACTATTTCAAATTAATCTGTGTTGCTGAGAGGCAATACAAGATGCTTACGCACAGTATTTATTTATTTATTTTCAGGGACATGAAAAGAGAATTCAGTAATAATTCAATTGTATGTGCGATAATCGCCGAAAAAGATTTTTCAGATGCGGCATAATGTGTTTCAAAGCTTACTCAAATTTTAGTACATGAATTGGTGTAAATAAACTTTTTAGTCCAGAAATGCGCCGAATTTTCATGTATATTTTATGCATTTTTCAGCTTAACTTTGTTTAGTTTGTATATACTGAAACAGATTTGTTTCTAAATAAATTCTAATACAGGGTTATACAAAAAATTCCATATGACTATCTATGAAAGGTAAATTATTGCTTCAATTGGAATTTCAGTTCGATTTTTTTAGATATGCGTTTCCTATCAGAATAAAGTTTTGCTTTAATCTGTCGTGTGCGTAAAAATTTCAAGATCATATGCAGGGCTGTACAAAGTATTTCAGGTAAGCGTATATGGGTGGAAATGTTGAAAAATAATTCAAATGTGTTTTATATTATATAGTTAAATTAAATTTCAGGAAACCGTGTAGCATCTGTACAAATACCTAGAAAATATACAGAGTTGCGTACAAAAATTCGAGTATCTTACGACTGTGACAACTAGTTACTGAAATAAAGTGCTAATATACATTATCTTTTGGCTAGATATCTTTTTTTACCTATTAAATAGGAAAGTTAGAGTATTCCTGAAATATTTAATAACCTATCCGTGACGAGGGATTTTTATTTCGTGTTTAGAATATTTATTTTTTGAATTATTTTCGTTTTCAGAGGTCAAAATTCATTTAAGAGGGTACTAAATTCATGCGAAAATTTTCGCTCGCTAATGTCTCCACGAGAGAAATGTTTTAAAATGTCTCGTTGGCATTTCGATACATTTAAATATTTTTTTTATAATTAGATAGCTGAGGACGATCTCTACAAAAGCCGTTTCTGATTTTTTTCAATTTTGTTTGTAAGATTTTTAATGCGTCCACTTTCAATTTCGAAGCCGATTCCCGATGTGAAAGTTTTCCCTAATAAAAAGATACCTGTACACAACACTGAACAACTAAAAAATGTCCTTCTTAGAAATCGATATCAGCTATCCAATGAAAAAAAATATGTAAAAATATTGAGATGCAAACGAAAAAGTTGTAACGTGATAGAACACACATTGGGTGTCATTTGTGACGTGGATGGTGTTCTGCTGGTTAAATGAAAACATAATTCTAAATATAAGATAAAATCAAACAGTTTATTTAAACCTCTGAAACATGGGAAAATGGAGCGATAGTTCAAGATTTCAGTCACTAAGCACAATACTAAGAAGTTAAATCATAAGTGTTGAATCCTAAAAGGAAATCTTCAGTAAAAAGACACTAATTATTTCGGAAATATGACTGCAGATGGCAGCACCAAAACTTTTGATCTTGATAAAACGAGGCTATTTTGACTTTAATTAATATTATATTTCATTAATTCTCATTCATTTGTGTTTGTTAATTCCCAATATGTTTTTTCATATATATATTTTGTATTTATCAATTTGTAATCCATCTTTTTAGATTGTATTCTTTATTCTGCAGTTGACTGCGGGACAGTTTAGAATGTTCTGATTCAAAGTATGTTTACGTTTGGTGATGTCTATTAAATCGCTTTAAAATCCCATTAAATCATATTTTTATTTCTGTAATAATTCATATTCGAAGATCTAAAATCAACAAACAAGTCAACGAATGTTTTTCAAGACAATGTTTTTCAAGTTATTCTACAACTGGCAATATTATACCAAGAAGGATATATCATAAGCTCTGAAAACGTCGAACAAAACCAGAAGATAATAACAGGTACTTTATATTCTATTCTATTCAAATAAAAATCAATTAGCTATGTTAATTCACAATAAATCCCAACATAAATAAACTGTTTGGTCCGTCTTACGCAGGAGCGTTCAGTGAAATACATTAAAGTTTAAATATAAAAATTAATTAATTATGAAGACGAAAGCGGAACTACAAAGTGAATCTAAATTTAATTTCACAATTAAAGAAATTAACAGATATAACATTCAAGTAGCTAAAGCAATAGAAAATAAAAATGTTAAATTAACTGAGAAGCTTAAAGCAGAATTAATTAGCTTAGAAGCTGATTTAAAGAAATCTAATTTTGGAATCGCCGAAGAAAGTATTTAGTTAAAATCGAAGAATTTTTGGTTATAAAAATACAAGAAATTATGAATGAAACCAGTAATAATTCAATTTCTGTTAAGGATAACGCTTTAAAGTTACCTAAATTTGAGTTGCCGATATTTTATGGAGATATCAATAGTTGGATTACTTTTAAGGAAACATTTCTGACTGCAATTCATAATAATGAAAATTTATCAGATCAGTTAAAATTTTCTTATCTAATAGCGAGTGTAAAAAATTATCCTGCTAAATTAATTTCGGGATTTTCTATTTCCGGTGATAATTATAAAGAAGCGTGGGAAACTCTTGTTAATCGCTATGATAATCGTAAGAATTTGGCATACTCATTACTGTCAAAATTCATTAATGCTAAATCATTAAAATCACCTACGCAAAAATCAATTCTAGAGCTATTGGACACTTGTAATGAAGTTATTCGAAATTTGAAATCTTTAAAATTTGAATTTAATGAATTTGTTGATTTGATTTTAGTTTATTTAATTCAAACAAAATTTGATGATAATTTACGAAAACAGTGGGAGTTATCATTAAATAATGATTGTTTTCCAACTTATGAAATAATAATTAGTTTTCTTGAAAAACAAGCACGTAGTCTGCAGAATTGTAATGTTGAATTTATTAAAACTGAATCTAAGTTTAATAATAAATTTGATCCTAAATCTCAACATTTTCCAAAAAGATCGGTATCGAATACTGTCGTAACGGATAATGTGAATAAATCACAAAAAATTATTTGTCCAAAATGTAATGAACCCCACCAACTTCATAGATGCCCATCAATGCAGAATTTATCTGATGAGCAACGCTCGCATTTAGTAAAATCTAAAATGTTATGTACGAACTGTTTGCGTTCTGTTTGATAAATACCACAGTTTGATAAATACCACATAACAATTAGCGAACTGTTTGCTAATTGTTTGATAAATACCACATGTAAAAATTGCAATTCGAAACATCATACACTCCTTCATCGTGATCAATCTGCCCCTGCACAACAACAAATTATTGGACAACAAGATCATGTAACAACCCCAAATGCTGTAGGTAATTTAAATGAATCAAATTGTTTTACTAATCAATCGTTTAGTGGAAATTCTCAAACATTGTTGGCTACTGCCATTATACGTGTAAAATCCAAATCAGGCAAATTCATTCCTTGCAGGGCGATGATCGATAGTGGTTCTCAAAAGAGCCTACTTTCTAAAACTTGTTGTGAAAAATTAGGTCTTCCATCAAGGCCTACAAATCATAAAATCTCAAGTATAAATAATTTAGTTGCAGAAACAGCTCTTCAAGAAGTTTCTTTGACATTCTCTCCCGATTTTAATGATGAAGTCTTTCAGTTAGACGCTTTAGTTGTTAACCAGATAACAACAAATTTGCCAAATTTTCTGATTACGACTACGTTTTGGCCACATATTGAAGGCTTGAATCTTGCGGATCCAAATTTCCATGTGTCCAGTCCCATTGATCTTCTTATAGGTGCAGATTTGTTTGCTAATATCATAATAGGAGAATCTATTTTAGGACCTAAAGGATCACCGAGTGCTATTAATTCTAAACTGGGTTGGATACTATCGGGAATTATTTATTCGAATGAATCAAACTAAAATTCATCTGTTAGTTGTCATGTTACTACGCAGATTACTTCTCAGCTGCAAAAGTTCTGGGAACTTGAGTCGGTTCCCAGTTCTGATCCAATTTCTCTTGTTCAAGATAATTATTCTAAAACCGTTTCACGCACAGAATCAGGACGATATGTTGTAAACTTGCCGTTTAAATCTAAACCAATCCTCGGTGATTCAAAATCTCAAGCTCTAAAGCGGTTTTATTTTTTGGAGAAGAGACTCCACCAAAACCCTTTGCTTAGAGAGCAATATTTAGCATTCATGCAAGAATATATCGATTTGGGGCACATGGAACTTGTACCAAATTCAGAAATCTCAAATCCGGAACATTTTTATCTTCCGCATCACGGGGTACTAAAAGAAGATAGTTCAACTACACGACTTAGAGTAGTATTTGACGCATCTGCAGTTGGTTCATCAGGCCGCTCTTTAAACGATTATCTAAAGATAGGTTCAAAATTGCAGCCGGAAATATTTCCTTTATTATTAAAGTTCAGAATGAATCCAATTGCTTTTAGTGCTGATATCGAAAAAATGTTTAGACAAATCCTCGTTAATCAGAAGCATATTGACTATCAACGCATTCTTTGGAGATTTAATTTAGAAGACACTATCAAAGCATACAGGCTGTTGACCGTTACATATGGTTTTTCCTGTGCACCTTTTTTGGCCATTAGGACGTTACACCAATTGGCCATTGATAATGAACAATCTAATCAAAAAGCCTGCCAAATTATTCAAGATGAAATTTATGTTGATGATCTTCTTTCTGGAGCCGATTCACGAGAAAATGCTCAGAATTTAGTTACACAACTAATAAGTATTATGAAAAGTGGAGGTTTTAATCTACGAAAGTGGACCTGTAACGATCCTGATGTAATAGCTCATTTACCTGATGAAATGAAGGCTTCCTCAAAAAAGGTCATTCAGGAAGATGATACTGTTAAAGTGCTTGGTTTACTTTGGGACTCTTCCAAAGATATTTTACAAATTAGGGTCGCTGATTTAAAGGATGTACAAACAAAACGAGACTTGTTATCTGTAGTGGCTACAATCTTTGACCCTCTGGGTTTCCTAGCTCCTACAACAATAAAGTTAAAAATCATGATGCAAGATCTTTGGAAGGATAAGATTTCTTGGGATGAGAAAATCCCACCTGCCATACAACAGTTTTGGAATGAATTTTCATCTGAAATGCATTTATTGAAATCTTTAGAAATTCCCCGATACATGAATTTATTTAATGAAGCAGTTGTTCAAATTCAACTGCATGGATTTTGCGATGGTTCGAATAAAGCTTATGCTGCTGTTACCTATTTACGCGTTATTACATCTGAAAAAGTATTTGTCAATTTGATTGCCGCAAAAACTAAGGTAAACCCTATTAAAGTTCAAACATAGCCTAGAATCGAACTCTGCTCAGCTCTTTTGCTAGATAAGTTATGTTCTGTCATTATCGACACATTTCCAGTAAATTTTGACAATATTTATTTGTGGTCAGAGACGCAGATAGTTCTCAGTTGGCTAAAAGCACCACCTTTAAAGGGAAATCAATTCGTACTTAACAGAGTATGCCAAATACAGGCATTAATGCCTTCCCATGAATGGAATCATATTCCAGGTGCTTTAAATCCTGCAGATGTAGCTTCTAGGGGAATTCCTCCACGAAAGCTTCTTAATCATTCTCTGTGGTGTCATGGGCCTCCATGGCTGCTGTCAAATGAGCAAATCCCAATACCAAAGTTCACTGCTCCGATTTCAGAGTTAACTCCGGTAATTGACTCTGCCAGTAATGTAACACAAGTAAGTGCACCTCCTGACTTTCTTCTTAAGTTTTCGAAATTCTCTAAGCTGTCAAGAGTCACAGCCTATTGTCTTAGATTTATTCATAATGCTAGACATAGTACATCGAAAAAATTTGGAAATCTAAGTTCAGAAGAAATCTCTAATTTTATTCAACGAATTGTAAAATTAATTCAAAGTTCTGAATTCAACACAGAGCTTAAGTTGTTAAAAGAAAGAAAACCCTTACCAAGCAATAGTAAAGTGTTATCACTCAATGTATTTTTAGATTCAAGTGATATAATTCGAGTAGGTGGTCGTTTGTCACAACATCAGTCTTTAACCTTTGATAGAAAATATCCGATGCTACTCCCAAAAAATAACTTTGTCACTAAACTATTAATAAAGCATGTACACGAGAAACATATGCACGCAGGTACACAGCTAGTACTTTCTATTATACGTCAACAGTTTTGGTTTGTTAATAATCGTTCTACTGTGCGACAAGAGCTCAACAAATGTGTACTTTGCAAACGCCTAAAAACACAAGCTTGTCAACAAATGATGGGAGATCTTCCCGTTGACAGAATCACCCCAATTCGTCCATTTTCCAAGGTTGGCATAGATTTTGCCGGCCCCTGCATAATTAAGCCAAATTTGCCTAGAAGTAAGATAAATATAAAATCTTACATAAGTGTATTCGTCTGCATGTGCACTAAGGCAGTGCATCTGGAAATGGTATCAGACTTGTCTGTGCAAGCCTTGCTAGCAACCCTAAAGAGATTTA
Organism: Maratus speculifer; assembly: GCA_964019185.1. NCBI lineage: Eukaryota > Metazoa > Arthropoda > Arachnida > Araneae > Salticidae > Maratus > Maratus speculifer. Next base: position 74,871,177 of record OZ025293.1, read on the forward strand.
TTGCACGTAGAGGCCTGCCGTCTGATATTTATTCAGATAATGGTAAGAATTTTGTAGGTCTAGCAAATCAACTGAAGCAGTTATTCCAATATTTGAGGGACAGAGAAATTCAAGATTTTCTTTCGAGCCAAAAAATCAATTGGCATTTCATTCCTCCATATGCGCCGCACTTTGATGGGCTATGGGATTCAGCTGTAAAGCTTACAAAACATCATCTGTTTAAGGCATGTAAATCCAGTATTTTAAACTTTGAAGAATTATTCACGTTACTGTGCCAAATAGAAAGTTGCATAAATTCAAGACCTCTAACGCCGATGTCATCAGATCCATCAGATCCGCGCGCATTAACTCCAGGTCATTTTCTAATCGGAGCACCGCTCCTTGATATTCCAGAAACTTCTAATTCTCGAGCTCTATCATTAAATGCTCGTTGGCGCCTTATTGAAAGGGCCAAGAACCAATTTTGGTATAGATGGTCAACAGAATATCTCCAACGTCTCCAACAGCATCCTAAATGGACTACTCCAAGTGTTAATCTCCGAAAAGGAGACATGGTGGTAATTCATGACCTATCCATGCCCATGAGATGGAAAATGGGCCGCATTTTACAAACTTTCCCAGAACAGGACAATCGAGTTCGTGTCGTCTTGATTAAAACAGCGAATGGTGACATCAAACGTCCTATTACAAAGGTATCCCCGCTACTGCCGGGGGCGGAGGATGTTGAATCCTAAAAGGAAATCTTCAGTAAAAAGAAATTAATTATTTCGGAAATATGACTGCAGATGGCAGCACCAAAACTTTTGATCTTGATAAAACGAGGCTATTTTGACTTTAATTAATATTATATTTCATTAATTCTCATTCATTTGTGTTTGTTAATTCCCAATATGTTTTTTCATATATATATTTTGTATTTATCAATTTGTAATCCATCTTTTTAGATTGTATTCTTTATTCTGCAGTTGACTGCGGGACAGTTTAGAATGTTCTGATTCAAAGTATGTTTACGTTTGGTGAAGTCTATTAAATAGCTTTAAAATCCCATTAAATCATATTTTTATTTCTGTAACAATTCATATTCGAAGATCTAAAATCAACAAACAAGTCAACGAATGTTTTTCAAGACAATGTTTTTCAAGTTATTCTACAACTGGCAATATTATACCAAGAAGGATATATCATAAGCTCTGAAAACGTCGAACAAAACCAGAAGATAATAACAGGTACTTTATATTCTATTCTATTCAAATAAAAATCAATTAGCTATGTTAATTCACAATAAATCCCAACAATAAGCTATACTCACGACTACAGCTTAAGCTCCGTTCGGGGCACTTCACCCCAGCTTCACGTTCATATTGCGGCTAAAAGCTAGTTAACTCTATAATCAGACAGCCCGAAACTGAAAACACTCTTTATTCTTAAAAATATCCAACGCATTGTATTAATTCTTACCCACTGGCACTCTTGTTGGGCAACTCAGCTCACTACAAACTAACTCAGCTCACAATCCTGACTGGCTCACTTTAGAACACAATCTATCTCACTATAGAACACCAATCTAACTCGCTTTGCGACTACTGTCGCCTCACCACACACTAGCTGGCTTTCGCCTTCTTACCACACACAAGACACTCCACCTCAAAGCTTTTATGCGTTGCAAACTGAAGACGGCGCTATAAATTTCCATATTACTCCTAACCGCAACTAACTGTAGATTCGAGGGCGCCACATACACTCTGGGAGTTGAAAGTTCAATAAAGGATAGTTGTCGCTTCCGCGCCACACATGTTGAAACATTGACGTCACGATCTCACTAAAAATACTAGAGTGCCTTTATCACAAAGGACACTCCCTCACAACCCCCCCCCTCAGAATCTACAGAGAAAAAGGACTGGGCAAAATGCATGCCCTGGACTTTTTCTTGAAATAAATTTTGAACCGCACAAACAACGAAGTGACGGCGAAATTTGGTGCTGAAAAATAAATTTTAAAATCTCAAATTTAACTCATCACTAAAAAATCACCAGTTTGCATACAGAACCACATACTCATCTATCTCTCAGTCATCCTCCTAACTTAAGAAAAACTCCTAAAACTTTCAAAACTAAACGCTTTTTTTAAGAAAAACAAACTCCACTGGAAGTGCTAAAATTCATCGAAACATCAAACTTACAAAATTTTCCTCAACACTTGAAAATACCCGCAACTTTGCCAAAAATTTCTCCACAAAAAATTTCCTATCACTAGAAATCGCGCAAAGTCCAAAAAACCCCATGCGCAAAAATTTTCCTCACCAAGACTCATATTACGGTCTCAAGTCGGGTTCATAATAAAGGATAGAGATGATCAGCTGGCACAGGAAAAAGAGAGGGAAAGATTAGAAATGGAAAGAGAAGAAAAGCAAAAAGAAAGAGAGTTTCAGTTAGAATAAATTAGGTTAACGCAAAACGCGGACAGAAGAAGCTCCATTTCGAGTAATAGATCAGAAAGAGCGCCTAAAATTTCATTAAAGGGAATTATGCGAAATTTTGATCTAGAAAGGTCAGATATAACTTTATTTCTTAACTTATTTGAAAGACAAGCCGAGGGGTCCGGGATAGAAAGCGACGATCTTGTGACACACCTGTTGGTATTACTGCCCATAGAGATCGCAGAATTAATATTACGCGAACAAAAAGAACTTGTGGACAACTTTGAGCATGTAAAATCAGTTTTATTGGCAAGATACAGACTGAGCCCAGAAGCGCATCGTCAAAAACTAAAGAAACATGCGAAAAATCCAAACGGCCATTGGAAAGATCTAATTTTCGAATAAAATAGCTTTCAAGACGGGTGCTTAAACGGTATAGGTATCACAAAATTTGAAGAGCTAAAGGACTTATTAATAAAGGAACAAATTAAGAGGCGTGTGCCGGTGGAAATAAGGGAACACTTCATTGATTCGTGGGCGTCGTATGTAAATCCGGAAACTCTAGTGAAAGATTTGGATGGATATGACACGATCAAGGGTGCGGCAAATAAATGTTGGAACCCCAGACAGCAATTAGACAGAAAATTCGAATCGCCAAAATATACGGAAAAAATACTGGACAAAAGTCCGGAAGTACAATAAAATTGGCGTGAAAAAAATGATAGTAAGGAACGGGAGAGAATTTTCGAAAAAAAAGAAAAATACTTGCTTTTGGTGCCAGAGTGATAAACATTTCAAGCACGATTGCCCAAAATACAAAAATAGAGAAAATCCGCCAAATAAGGTTCATCATGTTAGTAACGTTTTAGAATGGGAAGAAGGATTTAAACCTTACTTAAGTCAAGGCAAAATAAACGGAGAAAAAATTACTATACTCAGAGATACGGGAAGTAATTACGACGTTTGCCCACGGCATTTTATCAATACAGATCAATTAAATGGAGAAACCAAATGGGTTTCACAACCATTAATTAATAATGTCCAATGTTTACCTATAGCGGAAGTAACTTTAGAATTACTAAATAAAGAAATCGTAAAAACAAAAGCGATAATAGCTAATAAAGAAACGGATATATCATACTATATCTTAGGAAATGAAACTCAAAAACTGATTGACAATCTAGAAAAAGAAAAACACGCGGTTTTTCACGCAGTAATGACGCGGAGTAAATCCAAAACTGAATGTGAGAGAGAAGTAAATAATGAAAAAAGCGAAACAGATCCGTTACACCCTAAGGGCTCAAACGAAGAAAAGTCAAATCAGGGAGGGGCCTGTCAGTCATTTGAGATTAACAAACCAGTGGGAGAAAAAAACGTGAAGAGACGAAAAACACACCTTAGCGGGAACAATACGATTCGGAAAAAATAGAGAATGACATTCAACTGCCGGCAATTCAGGAAAGTGGGATTTTGGCTTTAAGTAAACTGAATAAAAATGAATTTAAAAAGGAGCTAAAAGCAGACAATTCGTTAGAAACAGTGCGATTAAAAGCAAGTCAGAAAAAGTCGTTTTTTGAATTCAAAGACTCAATCATTGTAAGAAAAACTGCAGATCACAGACGGTTAGAAAGATTTCAATTAGTAATTCCGTCAAAATTTAGACAGGACATCTTGAGCGCATGTCACGAAAATATTTCGGCCCACCTGGGAGAAAAACGGGCGAAAGATAAACTCCTTAGATTTTTTTGGCCTAATGTGATAAGGGAGGTAGAAGAATATGTGAAGTCATGTGACGCCTGTCAATTAATAGGTCATGCGGGCGAGCAAAAAAAAGCCTCTTTAACTCGGGTGCCAATAATTAAAGAGGTTTTTTCCAAGCTGTCAATCGACCTGGACGGCCCTTTAATTGAGTCAAAAAGGGCAATAAATACAAGCTAACCGCTTTGTATGTTTTTTCTAAGTACCCGGAAGCTATTCCCATTCCAAATATGCTTTCAGCGTCGGTAGTGGAGGTCCTGATGTTGGTCTTCAGTAGGGTAGGCTATGCTTTAGAAATACAAAGTGATAGGGGAAGAAGTTTCACTTCATGTCTTACGGAAACTTTTTTGGAAAAATTCGGTGTAAAAGTGAGGCATTCGAGTGTCTTTCACCCCGTCTCAAATAATGTGGAAAGGACACAGAGAACGATAAAAAGATTACTAAAAGCGATGTGCGTTGAAAATTGGGAAGACTGGGAAACAAACTTGCCCCACGCGTTATTAGCATTAAGGAATGCTGTAAGCTACTCAACGGGCTACAGCACAGCGGAATTAGTCTTTGGGAAAAATCTAAGAACACCTGAAACGTTATTATACGAAAAGTGGACAGGAAAAAATCCGGAACCGGAGTTAGTCACGGAATATGTATTCGTATTAATGAATCGGTTAAAAAGATGTCAAGAACTGGCAGCGGAAAACATGGTAGACAGTAGAGAAAAAAGTAAACTATGGTATGACAAAAAAGCCATAGAAAGAAAGTTCGTACCAGGGGATCAGGTCTTAATATTAGCGACGAATAAACCCCATAAGATGTCAGTTAGTTGGACAGGACCGGGTAAGATAATAAAAAAAATATCAGATACGAACTATGTTGTAGAAGTTCCGGGCAAGCGTCAAAAATCTCAAATTTATCACGTTAACCTTTTAAAACCGTATGTGCAGCGTGTAGAAAAAATAAATATTTTGACACTTGAATGTAAAGATTTAGAGTCTTTTCAAGACTTAGAGATAGCATTTCCGGTAGAAAATGAAAATAGTTATAGCTTCAAAAAAATTGCGAAAATTAGTAAAGTAAACGAACGCTGTAACCCAGAACAATTGGAAGAATTTGAAAAGTTACTAGATGAATTCAAGGAAATTTTTTCTAACAACCCTGGAACAACAAATCTAACTGTGCACGCTATAGAAATTATAGAAAATAAACCGATTACGATAAGGCCTTATAGAATATCAATTAGACAAGAAGAAATTTTAAACAAAGAAATAAAACGGATGTTAGAACTGAATATAATAAAAGAAGGAGAATCGGACGATACTCCCCCTATGATATTAGTTGAAACCCCGGGAAGAGAACCACGTCCCTGTATAGACTACAGAAAATTGAATGCAATTACAAAAGTACAGTATTATCCGCTCCCGAATATTGAAGAACGCGTAGAGAAAGTGAAGGCGGCAAAATATATAACGATATTGGATCTAACCAAAGGATATTGGCAAATACCAATGATACCCGGGCACAAAAACTAGCCGCATTTGTAACTAGTTCTGGTAGTTTTTACACCCTCAAGATGCCATTCGGGCTCATTAATTCGTCGTTCAAATTTTCAAAATTCATGGCAAAATTACTAAGAGGCCTAGAAAAATTTTGTCTGCCGTACCTAGACGATATGGCTATTTTCTCGGAATCATGGGAAGAGCATATCGAGCATCTAAGAGAGGTATTGAGGAGAATCAGAGAGGCGAAACTAACAGTAAAAATAGCGAAATGCCAATTTGCTCAGAAAACAGTCAAATACTTGGGACACATAGTAGGTGAGGGTCAAAGAAAACCTGCAGAGGCGAAGATTAAAGCAATAATCGAATTACCGCCACCCAAAACCAAAACGGAAATTAGAAGATGTTTAAGAATGGCAGGATATTACTCGAGATACATAAACAACTATGCATTAATTGTAGAACCGCTCACACGGGCACTGAAAGGGAAAAACAAAAAAGAAAAAGTAACATGGAGTGACGAAATGGGAAAGGCGTTCGAGACCCTAAAACGTAAACTCACGTTGGAACCTATTTTATATGCTCCGGACTATAGTTCAGAATTTGTCATACAAACTGACGCGTCTCAAAAAGGGATTGGGATTGTGTTAGCTCAGAGGCGAGACTCGGAAGAGCACCCCATTATTTATCTGAGCAGGAAATTCACAGAGCCTGAAAAAAGTTTCAGCGCCTCAGGGAGGGAGTGCGCCGCAATAATCTTCGCGATAAAAAAATTAAGACACTATATTGACGGGCAAAAGTTCTTGATAGAAACCGACCATAATCCTCTCACGTTTCTAAAAAACAATGCTGGAAACAATTCGAGATTACTCAGATGGGCATTAAATTTGCAGCCTTATCATTATGCCATTAAATATAGGCCAGGCAAAGACATACCTCATGTCGACTATTTAAGTATGAGTGAGTAAGTTTTTTCTAAATGTATATAGTGTAAAATTCTGATAAAAAATATTTGACTATAAGTGTAAAAGATATAGTAGGAAAGTTCAAAATTTTTTATGAATAGAAATAGTTAATTTCAGAGATGAATTTTTTTTGTGTGTGTGAATGCATTGAGCCACTCAGAATATGTGAGCTAACCTTTGATTTCAAGATATTCCGTCTTGAAGCCAGAATATCATTTTAAGGAGGGGGTATTGTAGGGAATTAGATGATTTGGCGAGAGAAAACCCCCGGACAGTACAAAATTTAAGAAAAATCCCATACAAAGGTCGGAAAAGTAGAAAGAAATAATGTATCACAATTCATCTTATCAAGAGACAGTTTTTCAGAGAAGCAGAAAATCGGCGCGTCAGAAGGTCGCCCTTTTGAAATTGCCGCTTCGGTGAGAATCCGATAGTATCTCACGGTTCGGAAAACATATTGCAAGGCAAAAATGAAACTGGGATCGACGAATAAGAAAACAGCTTGTTAGTGACATAAGGTAGATAAGATTTAAGTGGACAAAAAAAGTAACGGAGAGTTTTTGACGGGGGGTCGAGAAAAGATGATAAAGAGAAGAGAGTCCAGTTCTGGAAGAGGAGAGAGAAAGGTGAGGACACCTGCTTGGAGCAGAGAATTTTTTCTCTCTAGGAAAGTGACTTGAGTTCAGCGGATCTGGCTGATCATCAAGGGAGATGACTCCGGATATGGGAGTAAGAAAAGTGTGACTGAGTGGACACTCGTCGTGAAGTTGTGAAAAAGGATTACTTTAGTCAAAGGAACTATTAGATTGCATTTCTCCATCTGACCAACTTAATGCTCGTAGCGAAATAACAATAGACGGATTGACTATAATCAGAGACTGTTAAACTAGACTATTCATCTCAATAACTTTTATTGAAATCAGAACTCTTTCATAGACTAATAAGTTATTGTTTGTGATTGTGATTTGTGTAATCAAGAATCTACTATAACATTTAATAAAATGTTTTTATTAATTCAAACATGAGTCAAGGCCTCACCGAAGTACCCGCACCACACTACCCGGTCTTCATTCGAAGGCATCACAACATCATCACACATAAATCTTCATCTGTATGAACTAAAAAAGAAATAAAAATATCAAAACATAACATAGATATACTTCCCTGCAAGAAAGTCACATTAATATTCAATTTTAAAACAAGACAATTCCATATTCAAGTGTAACATAAAAATTCGCAACCTGCGGAAACTACTCCCAACTAAAGTAAGAACGCAACGCATAAACCCCGAAACGATAAGAAGATAGTTAATTAACTGAATGTTAGTATAATAGACAGACACGCGTGTCAAAGACTTCTTGACATCAAAACACGTGCACGCCTAATCCGCGGCGCGTGTACAAAATAACTCAAATTATTATCTATAAATTTCTGAAAAAATGAAACATACATAAACATACATGATATAAGACATTAACAATATAACAACATTTTAAACAACTAACAAAATAATTAACAATAGATCCAGAATTTTTCAAAGTAGTTGAGACAAAACTTTTAAACATACATAAAAGTAACAATTTTGCAAACAAATTTTGAAATTATTTAAGCGCCATTCGTAAATCCGTAAAAAATTCCAAAAATGGGCAAAAATAAAATGTAAAACAATCTATCTGCTTTTCATTCCTTCACATTGCTATAACATAAATGCATTCTAATAGAAAATTAATAAAGAACATCATCACCCATTTATAGAGATGATTCGCTGCTAGCCGGCTTCATACTACAGGAAGGCTTTCTCCTCTTGTCCCAGAATCCTTGCACAAACGATCTTTCGTCATCAGAGCTATACGGGGAAGCAACCGTTGACTGCCGTGCTTGTAGCCTGGTCCTGAATGGATACCGTGGGACACATGTAGATTCCACTCGACGACTCCGCTCTGATTGGTTCCCTGGGGTCCACCATGGCGAGACTCCTGTCGATTCCCAAATTGCTGGCGCTGATATTCCGAACGCTGTCTCCTCTTTCTGGACGCACCTGAAGTCACCGTAGATGCTAGATCGGGTTTTTGTCCAGACCTACGCTGTCTTTTATTGGGCAAAACATAGTCAGAATTGAGAGTTCGTTTATCATTTTGACGAGTGTCCATAAAAGTTTTTTTTCGAGGATTGTATACCAATGACGTCAAACTATTTGACATTTTATGCTTCTGAGGTTGCTGTCTAACTAGTGGAGGAACGGGTCGGTTTACGATCTTCTGCTTTTTAGGACATCCTGAGTCTGAAGTATTCGAAATTGTTCTCTTAATTTTATTCTCATACCTTGCTCTAGGTTGAACAGACTTTTTACTTTCAACAACTGTTTTTGGCGCTGTCTGTCGTTTTGAATATTGATGATAAGAATTAGACGAAGATGAGCTGGACTCCGGACACTCATTGGATCGGAAATTTTGCGAAACACCACTCCACACATGAGAACGTTCACTACCATTTTCTCTAAACTTATAAATTCGAACCTGATCCAGATTAACCGTCATCCTTTCCCCATTTACATTTACAATCAAATTATTATTTCGAACTTCTAGAACTTCAAAAGAACCCGCAAACTTTGGACCAAACTTAGCTACCCTCTCCTGACGACTTGAACTTAACCAATGCTTTTCCACTAAAACAAATGTCCAACATTAACATCCAACTCCCTTGTACGCATATTATAATAATGAGCCTATTTCTCCTGCGCTTTTCCCATCTAAACTTGTGCTTTCTTAACCAGCTTCTCAATATCCTGACACAATAATTGGCTTTCCGCATCCGATACCATAACTAACCTTTGAAATGGAGTAATAACATTTCTACCCAAAATAACTCAGCCGGCGTTTTTCCCGTCGACTCATGAACTGCCGTACAAAGTGCGTACGCAAAATGATGAAGAAACTGGTCCCAATTTGAATCATGTGAACCAACATAAGAAGAAACCATTTGAATTAAATTTCGATTAGCTCGTTAAGCCATATTAGATTGAGGACGGTAAAGAACAGTAAAAGAATGATAAATCTCCAGCTTCTCACATAGAGCCTTAAAAATATCCGAAATAAAACAAGGACCATGATCACTAACTACCCTAATTCGTGCACCATTTTTCGAAATATAATTATCAAAAAGGACATCGGCAACTGCAGGTGCAGAAGCCTTCCTGAGAGGGACTAACTCGACCCACTTACTAAAATAATCAACTATTACTAATACAAATCCATATCTTTTAGGATTAGACAATGGATAAGGACTAATTAAATCTACACCTACACATTCATTTGTAAAATTTACTTTAATAGAAATTAATTTTGTGTGATGGACTTACATTTTTATAATTTTAACGTTGGCATGTGCTACAGGTGGAGACATAAGCGCGCACTGCTTTCCGCATTTTAGGGAAGTAGCAGGATTCACAAATTCGAGCATACGTTTTCCTAATTTCTAAGTGACCTGCTAATGGAATATCATGAAATTCCTTCAAGATGGCCTTACGAAGACTAGCCGGAATAAAAACTCTTAATTCACCACGTGAATTTACAATTTTAGAATTGAAAAGAAGACCATCGATAAGCTTAAAAAATTGGGACCATTTCTCAAACATAGGCACATTTGCGCTTGGGACATCATCAGGATTTTCCAAATAACAATATAAACTTCCAAACTCCTCATCTTGCTTTTGCTCCCTTATTAACTGTTCGCGTGACCTTAACACCAACGAAGACAATGCACAACACTTAACTTCCCCCGTGACCTCTAAACCACCATGCGGGTTACGAGACAAAGCGTCAGCTACCGCATTTTCCTTGCCTGCCCTATGTTCTATAACAACATTATACTCTGCCAGCTTCAAACACCATCTAACCATACGATAAGACAAATCCTTTCCATTCGTTAATTTTGTCAAAGCTGAATGATTCGTGATGACTTTAACCTGTATATTTGTGAAATTTGTCAAAGAAATTTATTTAAAGCTCAAATTACTGCAAGGCACTCCATTTCTGTAATCGAATAATTCCTTTCAGCTGCATTTAAAATTCTCGAAGCAAACGCTATCGGTCGACCTTTCTATGCTAACATCGCTCCAACCCCCACTGCACTTGCATCACAATAAATTTCAAATTGAGACGAATAATCGGCATGAGCCAAAACAGGTGTAGGTACTACCGCCTCTTTTAATAATTCAAAAGGCCTCTGAGCCGCTGACGACCATGTAAATTTTACCCTTTTCCTTTCTAAATTATAAAGTGGTTCACATAACTCTGAAAATGTGGAATGAACTTGGAAAACCAAGCAACCATCCCTAAAAATGTCCACTTCCTTACTACTTTTTGGGGGATTCATTGCCGTAATTGCCTCAATCTTTTCATTATCTATCTTAATACCTTCACGCGTAATTTTTACTCCCAAATATTTTATTTCTTTTCGCAAAAATTTACATTTTTCTAATTTAACTGTTAATCCAGCGTCTCTTAACAACATAAACACTTCCCTCAATAGTCTTACTAAGTTCTCCTCAAACGTAGCTGCCATTATATCATCCAAGTAGACCAAGACACCCTTACCAAGCAAAGGTTTTAGGATGTTATTCATGGCCTTCTGGAACTTTACCGGCGCTCCCGATAAACCAAAACTCATTCTCTGGAAAGAAAAACAATCGTCCCGAGTAATAAACGCAGTTTTAGCTATATCCTCCGGCTTCATTGCAATTTGAAAATAACCTGACGTAAGATCTAACGTTGACATGTAATTTGTACTCGTAACAGTGACCAAAATCTCATCAATTACTGGAATAGGATACTGAGAGTATTGCGTTATTGCATTTAACTTCCTATAATCTACTGCAAACCTCCATGCCTTTGGATCATCTAAACTTTTCCCATTATTCTTACGACATAACACCACTGGCAAAACAAAAGGAGACTCAATCGGCATAATAATATCGTCTGCAAGCATTTTTTGAATATGATAGTCAATTATCCCTTGTTTTACCTTGTCATAACGATATGGTTAACCAGCAACATGTGCTGACAAACCCGTATCAATTTTACACCTCGCAACATGCGCTAAACCCGGTTTTCTGAAAAAACTTCGCCAAAATCATTCAAAAACTTATTAAATTCCTCTTTTTCGATTTCACTTAAATCAGACTCCTCCAAATCAACTGACACCGAAACTGACTTTTTCTGGCTCACATTCTTATCATTATTCCCGATCAAAGACTTTTTAAAGAAATCCAGACTAATTTCTCGATCTTTCATGTAATCTACTCCAACTATACAATGCACCGTTAAACCATCTAACACACACAACTCCCAACATGACTTAACCGAACGAATTTCAACTTCTAAATCCACTGAACCCTTATTATCACAAGCTACTCCCTGCGCCGAGTGAACCACCAGATTTGTTCTCTTCAACTTTTTATACGAAAAATATTTACGATAGCAATCATACGAAATGAAAGATTTATCTTCCCCTGTATCGAATATACTTTTAACGACAATACCATCCAAAATAATTAACATTTCAGGTAACTCCACGGGATTAATAGTCACTCTATTCAAATTCACAGAAGGCTTTTCCAATTTGACCTGTGACTGTATAACTTCCGAAATACAGCCACCTACCAGTTTAACTGTTCCGACTTCTTAACACATCTCCTTTGCATTGACCTACCACCAGAATTCTCATCCGAAGTCAATCTCCTTACCTGTGAAGAAGAAACATTCCTTTCACGTACACCCTCTCTCCGCCTATTTCCATCAATATTTCTATCATTTCCTCTAAAATTACTAACACCACAGAAATTCCTATTACCACTACCAGCATTTGACACATTTCGACTAAATCTATAATTACCATTACTCAAATTATTACTCATAAATCGCTGTCCCCGTCTCAAATTCCTGTCCCCCTCATTTCTCAAATTGCTTTCCGTGAGAGGTCTCTGTCGAGGGTTACGCAACTCCCACTGATCCGAGCTATGCCGAGCCTTATTCTTCAACAAGATTTGGTGCATTTCCGAAGAATTCTTTGGTGCTCTAATCTCAATATAGTCCTGTATATTCGTATTAACAAGAGGAAGAACTATGTCCAATAATTCCTCAAATGTGATATCCAAATCTAATTTATTTTTTAACCCAAGTTTACGTAGATAAAACTTTGACGCCGATTCATATATATTCTGCTTATTAAGGTACCCTGGGGTAATAACGCCACGTTAAGGTTCTACCAATTTTCACGGCTTAGTTTTAGATTGTATTTTTCAAACAAATATAGGATCTGATACAGCAACTCATTGACTATCTATATAAAATAAAATAATTTAACAGATATGTATTCATAAAATGTAATGGCGTTTTTTCTTGACCAATGCTATTTGGCGTTAATACCCACCTATATGGGTAATAACGCCATGCAAACAAAACTATAAAATAAGATGGAATAATGGCATGTAGATTGCCCAATTCTAAAAATACAAACTCTCAGCTCTAGAAATTGACAAATTGCATCCTAAGCTATTGAAAATGTTCCTTTTTTCGTGAAAGTGTAAGAAAAATAAAGGTGTGGTGTGGGGAGGGGGGATGAGGCAAAAGAATATCAGACCGTGGGCTTCTTTTTGCTTAAAAAGGAGCGTTTAAATAGAATTATTGGAAACATTGCACAGTTTTAACTGTGTTTATTTGAATCAGTATTTAAAATGTAGCTCTGCCACTGTAAGGAATCAACCGGGATAAAAATTGCAAGGATTGGCGTTATTACCCCGTTATAGTTATTGCGCTGTACATTTTAAATTACAAATTATCTCGAGAAGATATCCAAAATCTTCAACAACATTTTGAAAGGCCATGAAATGTACTACAAATTTATGTAATTAACAAAGTATTTCCGGATAAAAAAAATAGTCTTCACATCACAAAATGTATCTCGAAAATTTTAGATCAAGCGTTAATTTTAGCTGCTTGTAAAAACAATAAGAGCTAAAAATGAAACAAATTAACTTGAAGCTGTTTTTTGCGATTTATATGACTCAAAACCCTTCTGCGCAGAACACATGGGTGTCATTTACCAGATTATTTCATAATTATGCGAAATATTAGCACTTGGCGTTATTACCCCGTCTGGCGTTATTACCCCAGGGTACCTTACAATAAAATTCTCTGCGTAAAATAATTTTATCTTTGACAGGAGGAAACGCTTTCTTTAGTTCAATAACTGTCTGTTCAAATCTTTTAGTCTCATCATTAACCAAGAATTAGCCTATATTATCCAATCATAAAAGTGCTTCGCCCTTTAGCGAGCATATAAGCACTATATACCTATTCTTCTCTGGTATATGTCCCCTTCACCAGTAAAATAAACTCGTGGGACAATCTCACAATGTTCGATTTTATGTTGGGCGCCATTTGTAACGTGATGGAACACACGTTGGGGGTCATTTGTGACGTGGCTGGTGTTCTGCTGGTTAAAAGAATACATAATTCTAAATATAAGATAAAATCAAACAGTTTATTTAAACCTCTGAAACATGGGAAAGTGGAGCGACAGTTCAAGATTTCAGTCACTAAGCACAATACTAAGAAGTTAAATCATAAGCTATACTCACGACCACGGCTTAAGCTCCGTTCGGGGCACTTCACACCAGCTTCACTTTCAGATTGCGGCTAAAAGCTAGTTAACTCTATAATCAGACAGCCCGAAACTGAAAACACTCTTTATTCTCAAAAATATCCAACGTATTGAATTAATTCTTACCCACTGGCACTGTTCTTGGGCAACTCAGCTCACCACAAACTAACTCGGCTCACAATGCTGACTGGCGCACTTTAGAACACAATCTATCTCACTATAGAACACCAATCTAACTCGCTTTGGGGACTACTGTCGCCTCACCACACACTAGCTGGCTTTCGCCTTCTCACCACACACAACACACTCCAACTCAAAGCTTCTATACGTTGCAAACTGAAGACGGAGCTATAAATTTGCATATTACTCCTAACCGCAACTAACTGTAGATTCGAGTGCGCCACATACACTCTGTAAAGTTAAAGTTCAATAAAGGATAGATGTCGCTTCCGCGCTACACACGTTAAAACATTGACGTCACGATCTCACTAAAAATACTAGAGTGTCTTTATCTCAAATGACACTCCCTCACAAAGTTTGAAAAACTTCTGTTATGGGATTAATGAGTGATTTCGAAAAATTAAAATGTATGTAAGAAAAAAAAAGTTGTAATTTTTATTTTTCAGAAAAACAGCCACTTCCTATTTATTATCATTCTATAATTTTGAAAGCAAACTCACGCACACGCACACGCACACGCACACGCACACGCACAACAATAACAGCAACAACACATAAATTTTTTTCTTAAGGGAAAAGTGTGCTTTATAATCATAAAAGCATTAAATGTATACTCAAATTATCAGCGAAAAATCTGATAACTTAGTAAAATAGAAACTTGCTTGTAGACTATTTTTATGTACTTTTCAGGAATTTTAATCTGATAAAATTTCTCTTGCAGCATTAAATGTATCGAATTTCGCAATTTCATAGAGTTAATTTCTGAAGAACTTGAAGTGTTGCAGTATAATCTTTTTATGTATAAATTGCACGTAATTGAGTAGCAAGAATTCTGTTACGGTTCAAGTTGCTGCTTAATTACATTTTCTTGCAAATAATTCAAAATAGTGGAATATTTTCTGATAAAATATATACATATTACAAATTTAGAATATACTCCTTTTAATATATTTTTTGCATGTTTTATTGTGGCAATTTGTATTACAGTTAATGGTTTTATGAATATATATATATATATATACATATATATATTAAAAAAACAAATATAGATTTTTTAAAACGTGAATAAGTATGAAAATAAGTACGTTATGAATTCTTAAATTATATATTCCTTTTTAGCAGGCTACAACATTTGACAGTTTCAGGATAACATAGGGCTGCTTAAATCACTGCAACGTCTGTATACTATTAAATACAGTTTACAGCATTTCCATCACCATAAAGGATTGATTATATACTTTGACATATTTAATATGCTTAACTGATATATTCGCTTGTGACCTTAATGTGTTTGAATTATACAGTAGTTGCTTCGAATCTTATTATTTTAAGTGCTCTTACGTAGAAATAAGTATAAGTACTTAAAGTATGGAATTCCATATTCTATAATGTTGCATTTTGGCCTTAAAACAGAACCTTTCCACGTATTACATGAAGTATTCTTATGAATTCACAATTTTTTTTTAAAGATCGAAAGCAAAATTTTGTCTTAGAAAAAGTAATATGTAATTAAAAATATACTTGAATTGAATTATCTCACAGAACAAAGTATTAGGCATTTAAAAAGAATATCTAATTGTCGCCTTTTTATTATGTATTCTCTTCAAAACATCTTTGCATTTTGTATACTGTATTGAACTATTGAACGTGCCAAAAAAAAGCTATAAAAATGTCACATGCGGCGTACAGTAACGCAATATGAGCCTGTGGCAAGTTGTCTATCGTTTTAAATACGATGTTTGTTTTAACAGTACATTTTAAATACGTTCATGTACTTGAGTGCAAACTTGTGTGTGCAAGTGATGGATCCTTTGCTTTGTACTTGTGCTTGAGTTGATGTGTCATTTGTATTTTATAAATTTACGTTGTAGGCGAATGTTTCGTATAAAATTGGTGAGTTTCGTTGGTTATTGGTAACGCATCTCGCTAATTTTATAGAAAAAGTTGCATTTCCGTATTGAGATACAGCCGTAGCTTGCGATTTTATAGAATTGCCAAGATTAGATATATAGAGATTTTATAGAGTTGCCAAGTTGCTTTCATTTAGCAATCGTAAGTGGAATTGAGTGGAATCTTCGTTAGATGTAGATATTTAGTGATATTTTTGCACTGTGTTGAATTCAGCGCAAGTAGCATTATTGAGTCTTTGTGTAAAGAGTGATTTTGCATTATATTTTACACGGTTTAAAAGTAGTTATTGTGTTTAATTATTTAACAGTAACATTTCTCTCCCTGCAAGTTACTTGTTTGAATCTGTTTCAATTTAATCTGTTATATTATATCTATACATTTCTTATTCAAATTAATCGTTTTATTGCAAACTGACAAGATACACTGGCAGCAACGTCATCTCCTGGATAACACTAACATATTACAAAGATAAAATATGTACGAAAATAAACTTTAAGTCATTTTGACGGTGGCAACTGTTCACATTTTTTTTGTACACTGTAATTTCCTAAATTTCTAATATCGCACAATCGAATAGAAAAATTGTTCCTTTAAATATAATTATTTTGTAAACTGTGTCTCATATTACTAATATTTTGTGTAAAAATATTTCTCAAGAATGAATTTTTTGTTATCTATCTGTATGGCGTACAGTACGATTGTAAATGATTAAGCTATTTGCACTTAAAACGATATATTATGTTCAGCATTTGTTTCCGACTAATATTCCATTACGAAACTAACATTTCTGCATCAAATAAAGAAAATAATATAAAGAAAATAAGAATATAAATGACATACAGTGGAGCATCGTTTATACGACGCCGAAGGGACTACCTAAAAACGTCGTATAAACGATAACGACGTATAATCGATTTTCGCTTCCAAAACTAGAATTAATTTTGTTTTCACTTAATTTTAATGTTTAACGAGATGATTTGCATGAATTTGTAAATTAACCAAACCAAAATAAACAAATGACAAAAAAGAGGGGGGATAGTAAGCAATTTAAATATGCGTACCTTTATTTATGTTTCACCGAAAGGTTTCTAATTTATAGTACATCATTTCCTTTCCATTTAAAGTCAAAGATTAAAACCCCCGCGTGGCCAACTAAAAGTTAGGAAGAAATCTGGAAAAGTTGAGAAACTATGCCACTTACAATGAAAATGTAATACTGAAATCTGAATGCTTTGAGTTTGTGAGACTGAATTCAAATTTTCCTAGAATAGAAATATTCTTCTTATCGAACTGCAAGCACGTTTGCACAAAATATTCAAAGTTTTAATATTAACAATTCCTTCAAATCTACAATGGAGTTACAAAAATAGACTTCTTAAGTATTATGCCGGATTCACAATAGATCTAGCTGTTTCAGCAAACTCCTCATTATTAATGGATACCAAACAACCAAAATTGCATAATTATTACGAGTTTTCAAAAATAGAAGTATCACGCTAATTCCATGAGTTCTTTTACACGTTCTAAAATTTTAAGAAAGGCTGAATAAGATACAGATTTATAAACATAAGTGTTTCAGTACGAAAACATCGGCACATTAAAAGGACTCATCGACTAGAATACAATTATAAAAAATTAACGAGGACGATATCACCACAAATCCTTATTGTGTACAATTTTCCATTTCTTAAGTCAGTTAACGATAGGCACAATTTTATAATCGTATAAAATATTTACGTATTACCTACAAAGCGCGTATAAAGCAAAACTAAATGTTTTCTTTTGAAGTCAGAGAGAAAGCGATATATCGGCATCAGCAATGTTAAAAAAGGTGCGTTAGTAAAGAAGTGTGATATAAAAAAATTACCTTTTTATTTTTATAAAACTAAAATAGAAAATATATAAACTATTGTACAACAGAAAATAATATTCTACTTTATTGTAATTATTTAATAATCTACTATTATATATACAGGGTGATTCATAAAAGATGGGCAGAACTTTAAGGGGTTATAGTACACTTAAAGACAAATAATATTAAATAGGAGACTAAGGGTCCCAGACGTATTCCAAAGGCGATAGGGGGCATTAAAGTTTAGGGTCCGAAATTTCAAATGATTATAAAAAATGGAAAAATTGGTCGATTCGTTTGCGGTTTTTGCAAAAAATTTTCTTTATGCTAGTATTTTCTTGAAATAAAATTTTAAAGTTCAATTTCAAAAAATGCCGATAGGGGGCGCTTTAGACTTTGGAGTAACAAACAACTATTTTTTAACGTTATTTTTTGTATTTCTTTAAATGATTTCGAAAGCTTAGACTTAAACTTAAATTTTGATCTAAAAATCTGAGTCCTAACGAGTAGTTAAGTAGCGTAAACTGAAATTTGAAATTTGAAACCCTTCTCCCCCCAGAACAAAAATCAGTTATTCCCGATCTTTGTGTCGTAGATTAGGCTCTAACTACTGCCGCGTTTTGCTAAAATTATTCTTTATGTCAGTATTTTCTTGAAAATAAATTTTAAAGAAAAGTTTTAAAAAATTCCGATAGAGCGCGCTTTAGACTTTGGAGTAACGAACAACTATTTTATACCGTTATTTTTTGTGTCTCATTAAATGCTTTCTAAAGCTTAGACTTAAATTTTCAGCCCAAAATCTGAATCGTTAGACGTGGTTAAGTTTCTGGGGAGAGGGGTTTGAAATTTCTACTCCTGAGCACAGTTCAGTTTACCATGTCCACACATTGTGTGCTGTGATACGAGGTAAAAAGACACAAATTAGGATTATGTTACCAAAGCATATTTATTAACATGTAATTACAATAAATGTTCAAAATTGTGACCACCAGAGGTTATGCACGCAGAACAACGGCGAAGAATGGAACGGCGAACATTCGCGAAAACATCAGGCTTTTCGAGCACTTCCACTACAGCGGCGGAAAGTCTGGCGACCAGTTCCTCGGGGGATTCAATGGGTGTCTCATACATAAGAGCCTTCAATTGTCCCCAAAAAAAGAAATCGAGGGGTGAAAGATCTGGCGAGCGAGCAGGCCAAGCAACAGGACCACTTCGACCAATCCATCTGTTCGGAAATGTGATGTCCAGATAGTTGCGGACGTCTCGTACGTAATGGGCTGGCGCTCCATCGTGCTGGAACCACATGACCCGCCGGATGCGTGGAGGAACAACGTTTAACAGGTCTGGCAGCACATGTTGCAGAAATGTGAGGTATGTTTTACCGTTGAGGCGTTCAGGAAGAAGGTACGGTCCGATTAGGTGGTCTCCGAGGATTCCTGCCCAAACATTGATGGAAAAGCGTCTCTGATGAGCATGTGGATACGTAGCATGTGGATTGACATCCGCCCATACATGTGCATTGTGTGTGTTAAATGTACCTTCACGTGTGAAGGTACATTCATCGGTGAAAAGCACAGTTCGTCCAAAATGTGGATTTAGCGCGTTCTGCTGCAGAAACCAGCGGGCGAATTCAATACGATTTGGATAATCCCCTGGAGACAGTTTCTGGACTCGTTGCACATGAAACGGGAGCAAATGTTCATCCTTCAGTACCCTCAAAGTCATGGACTGTGAGGTATCCACCTGCCTAGCCACTGTTCGTGTACTTGTACTTGGCTGCGCCGCTACTACATCCAGAATGGCTTCTGCAACAACTACTGATTCGTCCTTTTTTGCACGACCTGCATTCGACCGGGAAGCGAGAAATGATCCCGTCTCACACAACTGTCTGTGCAAGCGCTCGAAATTTTTGCGGTTAGGCAACCGCCTGTTGGGAAATCGCTCTCCGTACATTCGTTGTGCCTCTGCACCATTTCCATCTGCCGCTCCGTAAATTAAATGCATCTCAGCCTTTTCCTTATTCGTGAAGGGCACCATCTTCCGATTCATTACTACAGCGACTTACACTTGACTCACCGTTCAGTGGTTTTTATGCCTGAATCGTGTCGAAATTTTGCATACGTGTTCTTCTTCTTCCCCATTTGACATTTGCATACTTTCTGTCTCCTTCTTCACCCGGTGACTAGCGTCAGGAATGCAGCTTTAACGTTTGCA
The DNA here is from genome assembly GCA_964019185.1 of Maratus speculifer. Taxonomy (NCBI): domain Eukaryota; kingdom Metazoa; phylum Arthropoda; class Arachnida; order Araneae; family Salticidae; genus Maratus; species Maratus speculifer. The sequence goes on from OZ025293.1 coordinate 74,891,628, forward strand.
TGAGCGACGTTTCCAACTGTGCCAGTGCCTTTATGAGTGAATTCCGACTATGCAGTCCTTGACGAAAGTTGTATTTTTGCCTCGTATCACAGCACAGAATCGTTGGGCATGGTTAAGTAGTGCAAACTGAATTATGTTCAGAAGTTGAAATTTGAACCCCCTCCCCTCGCTACTGAACCACGCTCAGCGATTCAGATTTTGAGCTGAAAATTTAAGTTTAAGTCTAAGCTTTAGAAAGCATTTAATGAGTCACAAAAAATAACGGTATAAAATAGTTGTTCGTTACTCCAAAGTCTAAAGCGCCCTCTATCGGAATTTTTTGAAACTTTTCTTTAAAATTTATTTTCAAGAAAATACTGACATAAAGAATAATTTTAGCAAAACGCGGCAGTAGTTTGAGCCTAATCTACGACACAAAGATCGGGAATAACTGATTTTTGTTCTGGGGGGAGAAGGGTTTCAAATTTCAGTTTACGCTACTTAACTACTCGTTAGGACTCAGATTTTTAGATCAAAATTTAAGTTTAAGTCTAAGCTTTCGAAATCATTTAAAGAAATACAAAAAATAACGTTAAAAAATAGTTGTTTGTTACTCCGAAGTCTAAAGCGCCCCCTATCGGCATTTTTTGAAATTGAACTTTAAAATTTTATTTCAAGAAAATACTGGCATAAAGAAAATTTTTTGCAAAAACCGCAAACGAATCGGCCAATTTTTCCATTTTTTATAATCATTTGAAATTTCGGACCCTAAACTTTAATGCCCCCTATCTCCTTGGGAATACGTCTGGGACCCTTAGTCTCCTATTTAATATTATTTGTCTTTAAGTGTACTATAACCCCTTAAAGTTCTGCCCATCTTTTATGAATCACCCTGTATATATATATATACATACTAATAATTGTTTAATAACAATACAGACTGATGAGTGTTTTTTGAAGTGAAAAAGCAAGATATAAATGTCAAAATTATCCTTCATAGATGTAAGGCTTCACGTATTTCTATTATTCAAACTACAATTATTTTTGATAACTTTTCAAGAATAGCATTTGCGATCTCTTGAGAAGTCTGATGAAAATATTTCTCCTTTAGAAAATGTCTTACTACTTATAGTATATATTAATTTTAAGATTTTCGGACTGCAAATGAATCCCAGAAAAAAATTAATGTCTTTTCTTATTTATACTGCTGCATTTTTGGCTTATAATACTCTACAGTCATATTACCAAAATTTCATTCCACAGAGTTCTTTGAAAGCAAATTGTCATGATCATATAATGGTAGTAATGATTAAGTAAAATAGAAGGATTTCTCTTTATTTTTTATGAAAGAAAAAAAATATTTTGAGTAATAAATGGTTAAGAGCTCATTAGTTTCAAGTGTCACAATCTTTCATCGTTTATTTTTAGTGCAGACAAAGGAGTTAAGAATTGATCTATACTAAAAGGTAAAAATATTTAGCTGGAAACAACTTATAAAATGTATCTGTAGAATCTTTCGTAACTTCTTCTGGCATGGGTGCAATTATCTTTCTTTGAACTATTTTGTCTTACTTGATATTGTAAAACATTTCCTTCCAGTTCCTCTTTTGTCTATAATAAAAGGCTAATTATTTTTCTCAATAACTGCAAATGGAGGCGTCTTAAATTAAGACACATATATAATTGAACAAGAATTTCAAGCACCTAAGTGTCTGAATTTAAAAATCCAGTAACAATAGATGTCTTAATTTAAGACTCATAAATGTTTATTTTTATAATCATTGTGTAAACTAACTGAGAAAAGTGTCTAAAAATCAGCAAGTACCTAATTGCAAGGCGTTTTGTAACTCCCGTTCCGCATCAACCACACGAGACACTCTTGCTTTTGCCTGTGTTTAGATTTCTTTCTTTTAAACTTAACGTGCGTTCGTAATTCAAACTGAATGTCTGTTTTTATGTAAGCGTAGATTTCAATTAATATTTTTTTTTTATTTGATTCGTTTTTGTGGAATGTGAAGTTTCATGATTTAATTTGTGTCGACATAGTGTTAATTCGTACTAATTTATATCAATAACAATAATACATTGTTATTCCTCTCGTCAAAGCAGATCAAGAGAATTGTTGCCTGGCAGGTTATGTTTTGAATGATGAATTTTTTTTGAAAACATAAAATTGAATGAGAAGGATGAAAAAATTTTCAATATTTTAAAACAGCTAGACAGATATATAGAGGTATTTTCTTTTAAAAATACCCAAGTCTGTCTAATCAGGGATACTCACGTTGTCTTAAATTGGGTGTCATCTAGGCGGGCATGCTTTTGAATAATCAGCTTTTTCTCCAGGTAAGTGTGACCGTCACTATGTATTGCAAACTCTCTGTAAATGTTTTCTCTAAAGATAAAACTTGGGGACCTCATATAATGTATAGCTATAGCTTTATTAGTTCCTGATTTATGCTAAAATGTGTTTTGCCTAAAAAATTTTAATGTTAAAATTTTACCATGCTAATATCCAAGTTTCTATTCTTCAAAATATCTTCAACCATGTTTTAGTATTATTTTCTATCCGATGTTATAAATAATATAGGTTTTAATGAGTCTGCATGATGTATTAGCGGTTACTGAATTGATTGAGTTAAATTATCCTAAGCCTATGTACGCCGACACTTTAGAAATCGCAGTAACAGCACCTATTGATGGGATTATAATTTTTTAACTACCATAAAGAATACCTTAGCAGTGTTTCTATGGAAGGTACGCCCTGAGTACCTTTTATAAGGGCTTTATTCATTAATGCAATATTTTTATAAGCATTTAATTCGGCCGCATTTTGTAATGTTACATCGGTTTCTACGTTTCCCATAAATTTATCATGTGATATACACAAAAATTCCCAACTCTTTACAGTAAACATCCCTATTTATTTGCTGCTTTTTATTAATAGGAATGCTTTTCATGCCTTATGAAGTTTTCTTCTACCTCATGTTTTGTACATAACAATAAATTTTATGTATTTAAACGAATATACACTGTAAAAAAAAGTGTCGATCTACTAAAAAAACTTTAGTGATCCTTGTAATTACTAAAAATTTTTTAGTAATCCTAGTAGGTTACAAGAAAATCTGTAAGAATTACTAGAAAAAAGTTAGCAACGAATAGAGTTAGTAATTTTATATTTTTAATAGCTATTACTAAAACTCACTTGGTGTGGCCTTGATAGCATAGTGGTTATAGTAACGGACTCCAGGCTGAAAGGTCCCGGGTTCGATACTGGCCACTGCCAAATACGCTCCGAATGCATGCAGTGTAAGTACTCGTTAATAAAGGGATTATGAATATCCTGACGGAGCAGTAGCAATGTTTGGTGCTGCCATCTATTGCGGTTTTGCCGAAAATCTTCCGCTCCAGAAGTCTGGATGCAGCTCGAAGGAAGCTCCTGCCCTTCGAGCCCACGTAATGGTTATTAAAAAAAATTTTGGAGCTATTACTAAAATTTGCTTGGTGGCTCATACTAAAAATTTTTAAGTTAGTTATACAAAAAATTCTTTTGTTCAGTTTACAAAAGAAATGCTTGTTTCGCTTGCAAAAAAAAAAGTTTGTAATGGTTACTAAAAAATTCTGTGGAATACAAATTTACTAAAACATTTTTAGTAACCTCCTGAATTTTTTTTTACAGTGTAGTTTGAGCATCCTTCCATTCATCCATATCATTGATTCCCACATAGATTTAATACAGGGAGATAGTTAATCTTAGTTCTTTTAAAATGTTTTGACAGATTGAACTAATTAAATCTAGTCGTCATTCTAATTAAAGAAATATCTGCTATAATTTTAGTGCTTCCGAGAATTTTAGAACTATTTACATTTTTATACTGAAAATAGTCAACTACTGATCTTTTCACTCTCAAAATCGTTAATTTCAAACCACATTTTAGGATTATCAGAAAACATCCGATATCAGAAGATGTAGCAGCATAAAAAAATTTTTAACGTTGTAAATAAATCTTACTTAAAGATTTAGAAAATGATTTCGCCTTATTTCAATTTTATTCATTTTATTAGGTTTAATGATATTTGTAGATTTTTAAATTCATATAATTATGTACTGCTAAATTAATTATAATGACATATAAAAATATACAGATACACTTCATTAAAAATCAGTTATAATATTGATTTATTGAATCTTTTTAGTAAAAAGGTGATTTGAAATTTAAAAGGCATTATGAGTAATAAGGTAGAAAACTGATTTTGTATTTAAAACTGACATCTATATTTATCAAAACATAATGTTGATTTGGAATTTCTCCAGAAGGAGGACTTGATTAAATCATGAGCAATCTAAGCAGATTCTCTCCCCCTCCACCCTACTATTTTAGGTACCAGAAATTTGGTATACATTTTTTATGTAGATTATATTTTATAAATGATTCGCTATTGTACTGATAGTTATTTTGAACTTTAAAAGTACAATAAGATTGATAAATGAGAAGTGTTTTTACTCAAAATACTATAATGTCAAAAACTTCTTAAAATTTGTTAGTGCTAAAAACAAAACCTGAAATCTTTTGTCACTTTACACGAATGATCCCTTGAACATTTAATACTAAAATCTTTTGCCAGGATTGCGAAAACAGTCTACAAATTAAATATATATATACCTTTCATAAAAATAATAAGGCACTACAGCTCATTATTACTCAGACAACTATTCTATTTTAACATTTCAAGGATAGTCGTTATCAGCGTTTTAGTGCGTTTGCTGTTGAAAGTATTTCCTTGCAAGTAAATGTATTGCCACTTATGATATTAATTAATTTCAATTTTCCCGAACGGTAAATGTACCAAAAAAATATTTCTTAATGTTTCTTCTTATTTATCCTGCTGAGTTTTTTCATTTATCACAATTCTTTGAAAGTAAATTGCCATAAGCATGTAATGCTGATAATAGAAATAACTCTAAGAAAAATAGCAGAGTTTCTCCAACTTTATGAATAAAGAAAAGTCTATAGTATTAAATCTTCAAGTATTCATTTGTTTTAAATGACATAATATTTCAGATTTTGTTTTTAACAGTGACATATGAGTTAAGAAATAAGTTACTATAAAGTAGTTTTAATGTACAAAATGTATAGTATATATATATATATATATATATACTATACATTTTGAACACATTTCATCATGAACTTCATATTTAATAACTGCTGATTGCATTAACAAAATTTTACTATTCTGTTAGCGATGATCCTATTCATTATTGCTGGCTTACCGAAACAGTCTTAAAAATAATGAAAATATTATTTTCATAAAGTTCAGATCACAAATAAAAATTATTCAGAGACGGAAGGCAAAAATGTTCTGTTTGCTATAAGCATTTAATATCAACACAGCAGAGCTTTTTAAAATAAATAATCAATATATAAAAATCAAAATGGACTTTCATTAATAAAATATTTTTATTATTCAGGATAAAATTTCATCATAACTTTTCAAGATTTTTGTTAGCTTTAAGATATATTAGGAAAATGTTTATTTTCTAAAAAGTGTATTGCACTTTCAAGTATAAATACATTTAAAGATTTCTGAGAGCAAAGGAAAGTTTCCTTCTTATTTATCCTGCTGTGCTTTTGTCAATTAGCTGTCTACAATCATAATGCCACTATTCCATTGATCAGAGATCTTTGAAAGCAAAATGTCATAAATATAAAATGGTGATAATAAAATAATTTTAAGCAAAATAACATGATTTCATTTTTCTTTTAGTAAAGAAGAAGAAAATATTTTAGCATTATACAGCCAAGTGTTCATTAGTTTAAGTATCACAATCCTTCAAGTTTTGCGCTAGAATACATGTAGTATGTAGTACATAAAAAAGAAACTACATTAAAATCGTGAAGCACTTTTATTGTTAAAATATGTGTAAAATAGTATTAGAGATTAATTATCTTTGCGATGTTTTAATTCTGTCAATGTATGTTCATAATTTACATCAGACTGCATTATGATAACGTCAACAAGAAATAACATGACTATAATTATTTCGTTGCCACAGTTTACTTGATCAGAATTTCCATATTTTTATTTCCTTAAATCGAGTAAATTTGAAACTAAATCGAGTTTTAAGCAGAAAAAAGGGAAAAACTTCAATGAACTTTAAAGTATTTCAAAATATTTATTTCAAAGCGATTATTCAATGTGAATAAATTTTTAATGGTGAAACACAAACTATGAACTTATTCCTATTTAAAGAATGTTATTAAATGATTAAGTGTTATTTAAACACAGAATACATGTAGTATATTTATAATAACCCCGTCAAAAATGACGGAATTTTCATTTTCATTTTATTTTCATAATAATACAAACAGAATGAAGAAATTTGTATTGAAGAGTTTGTATTGTAGAAAAGCACATTTTAAAAATATCAATAGATTTCTACAAATACAAATGATAAAGTTTTTTTTTTTACTTGATATTTAGTTTTTGAACAAATTTTAATTTCAAAACAAAGAGCAGTATTTATTACAATAACGATAATAATAATTAGCAAAATGAAACTCAATTTCTGAAGATTTCACAAAGCATTAAAATTAAATATTGAAGTTTTTTAAATTTTAAAATACATTATTTTTATTAAAAGTATGATTCGGCAGTGGCTTTAATCATGGGCATATGATAGACTTTTAGTTCGATGCTTTTAGGCATGAACTAAGAAGCTTTGTGTTTTGTTTTTTAAATTTGGATTTGGCGCTATCTATACGCACTGTAAAAAAAATCACAGTAGTTAAACAGCAAAAGATGCTGGCAATATGGGTGCCAGTAAATTTTGCAGTATAATTACATCAATTGCGTTTTTTAGATTTTACAGCAATCTTGTATAATTTCAGCATTTTTTGCTGTTAATTTACTAAAACTCGTTTTCCAGATTTTACAGCACTCTTGTAGATTTTCAGCATTTTTTGCTGTTTTTTTACTAAAATTTGTTTTTCAGATTTTACAGCACTCTTGTAGATTTTCAGCATTTTTTGCTGTTAATTTACTAAAATTTGTTTTTCAAATTTTACTGTACTTTTGTAGATTGTCAGCATTTTTTGCTGTTAATTTAATAAAATTTGTTTTTCAGATTTTACTGTACTTTTGTAGATTTTCAGCATTTTTTGCTGTTAATTTACTAAAATGTGCTTTTCAGATTTTACTGTACTTTTGTAGATTTTCAGCATTTTTTGCTGTTAATTTACTAAAATTTGTTTTTCAGATTTTACTGTACTTTTGTAGATTTTCAGCATTTTTTGTTATTATTTTACTGAAATTTGTTTTTTAGATTTAACTGCTCGTTTGTAGTTATTCAGTATTTTTTGCAGTTAATGTACTAAAATTTGTTTTTACTGCTTTTTCGTTGATTTTCAGCAATTTTTGAGGTCAATTAAGCAAATTTTATTTCGACTTTATGACACCTTTTTTTCAGTACTTTTTGCTATTTATTTAAGAAATTTTGTTTTTTAAATTTTACTCACCTATCTTTGGAATTTTTGCTGCTTATTCAACATAAAATTAGTTTTTTTAGTTACACAATTTTGCATTTTCTCAGTATTTTTTGCTTTTTAAATTTATAATCAGTTGAGAACTTTTGTAGATTCCCCTTTTTTTGGTTAATTTAATTTCATCATAATGTACATGCTTTTAAATAGATCATTTGTAATTTTTTCAGTAGCTGTAAATTATACCTTAATTTTCATCTAGTAAATTATTGACATAGGTTGAAAAGTGTATGGAATATTTAAACGTAATTACTTTTAATTATAATTTTGAATTATTTGACATCAGAATTTCAGAAATAAAGAAAAATACCTCCATACAATAGTGATATCAAACATGTGACAATAATATACTATACAAAATTTTAATTACTTATGATTATAGCCCTATTAAAGCATGAGTTAACTGGTTGTGACATTAGGTTATTTTAACAAAATCTTTTTTAAAAATAGTATACACACTTTAAAGTGCTCTCAGGTTTTTATTTTTTTCACTACAATCATTTTCACAACACTAAGTAAAAGGAAGTTGTAAGAAATACTATACAATGCCTTGTGTCTTTTTGGACTGATGGGCCATTATACTCGTTAAAATTTATTTTTAGATTAAAAAAAATCTTTAAACATGGTGTATCTTCTAAAAAACTGGTGAATTCTTTTCAAATCCATTAACAAGCTTTTAATACCAAGTTTATCAATAGAGTAAAACACTCAAAAATAGAACATTTTGATAATGATAAAAATAGTTTACTACAAAAGTAGTACAAATACACCTCTCTCTAAAGCAGTATTTCTGTCAAGTACATTAACATTACATTTTTACAAGATTTGCTAACATGTACATTTTTTTCTTTAACTGCAATACTTAAATATAGACTTAAGTTCATTGTTAAGTTTCTATATGAAGATTAATAAATTTCTGAAATGCAAAAGTGTAAAGTAGATCTGTCTTCATATGCATGTTTTGAAATTAAATAGTTACATAATTTTTGGTCTTATGTAAATAAAATTAATGTGAAAGAATAACAAAGAACTTTTACAGAATAGAGTGTTAAATTAAAAAATAAATATGTCACATTGAAATCGAGGAAATATACTCCATCATTCATAATTTATCCAAAAGATACAAGTAATCCAGGGATTTATGAAGCTTTTGCCTGTGAGTTTTAATAACGAAATTGTATCAGAGGCTGTCAATAAATTATGTCATGCCTGGAAGGGGGTTTGAGAAACTGTGACAAAGGGGTCGTAGAAGGGTAAAAAGAAATGCAACATCACACATTTTGGTTAAAATAAAAGCATGTAAGACCAATAGATTAAATTTTCAAGTTATTTTAAAAGTATTTTGTGTTTATAAAGTAAAGATAAGATTTAAAGCCAAATATATTAAATTATATTTTGAACTGCAAATTACTAATCTTTCCTATTGCTCTTTCATATTAATATTTCATTGCTGTTTTTGGTTATAAACTTTAACCTTATTGCATATAAAATAAGTACGCAAATTTTTACTGTTATGCTCATAAATGTCATTAACCCATTTTAGGCCAAGCACAGAAATTTTATAAAATGTAGCATTATTTTTATTGAAATATGCTTAAATTACATACATTAAGACACAAAAAAAGATTCGTGCATGAAAAATAATATTTTATATAAGAAATAATATTTTATATAATAATATAAAATATTATTTCTTATAATGAATAATATGAATATGAATAATATTTTTATGACTTTTGTTTTATTCTTATTTCATATACAGAATTTGCAACTTTAATCTATTTTAAAAACATATAATTCATTTCAATTGGAATAATAATATATTTTTAAAAAGTCGAATTTGTCAAAGGCGTTTCAAATTAAAACTCTAGCGTATTTTGAAAATTTTTTAAGAGAAAGTGTTTACTCCAATTGAATTACTAATATTTTATGGATGTCTTCAAAAGCCTTAAAAAATAGAAGAAAAATAAAATTCTTGAAAAAAAATGTGTCAGAGTGTCAAAAAAAAAATATTTATCGAAATGTTTCGTATACGAACCTTTGGCCGAAAATGGGTTAAAACAGATAGTTAAAGATTAAAAATATAGTGTGAAATACATTCTATAAGATAGTGCTTTGATTCTGAACGGCAAGTATATTTTATGTAACATAGCATGACATGTAACAAGAGGGAGGAGGAAGGAGAGTAAGGTGAAGTTTGACATTTTGTGGCAAATGAGGAGGGGGGAGGTAAAAAATATTGAAGAAATGTGCGACATATTTTATGGATAGATCCAAATTTAAAATTAAACTTAACCTAATCTGAAATTTTAAGCAATGTATGTGTGTGATGGAGGGAGGATAAAGAAATTGTACATCTGTTTCTACAAACATACCTTTATACAATGTGAGACCTTGATAGTAAGACAGTTATGGATTTAATTATAAGCTCTGTTTTCATTAAAACCCCATCATTGAATATTGTTTTCTAGAAAAGCTTGATTTTCTTGATCAAATTTTAAGAAAAGTAGCATTTTTCCTTTCTTAACGCATTTTTAAATTGTCTTTGCTGTTAAAAAATGAAAATTTATTAATTCTTTCCAAAGCACTTCCTATTTGAGTTCCATTAGTACTTCAAGATATGTAATATTGGTTGTTTACAGGACTCAAAATGTAATGGAGGAAATCAAAACAATATTCCAGTTCATGAAATCATGAAATCTTATTGTGGTTTCAACTTAGCGTTATTTACAATCAGGAATGCATTTTTTAAAATTGCTTTTGTACGGTTAGATATAAGTTTCCCCATACATATACTAATTGTTAATTCAAACCGGAAATATAAATTATGATAAATGAACTTTCAAGTAATCTAAAAAAAATTTCGAAGCATTGATACTAAATTCTACCTTGACCATCAGAATTTGTTTGCTGATTGGAAAAGGTCAGAAATTTCTGTTTCTATTTTAAGCAAATTTACCATATCTACATTAAAGTGTAACTGTATCTAAACAGATCATGGAAGCACAATTATATATGAAATTCTTTTCTTGCAATTGATCAAGTTTCCTTAGAAATAAGTCTGAAAGATAATTTAGATTTAAAAGAGGAAAAAACAAAACATGAAAATTGCAATTAAACAAAGTTTAATTTTAACAACAAATACAAGCCACAAGTTATGATCTACAACCATTCGTATTCCGATAATTTATTTAACAATGATGATACTCGTGGCATTATGCCATATTTTAGGCTGTTCTTTCGCTGTTTATTTCCCCTGTTTGGATTTAATGTTCAACAAGCACCTGGAAATAAAAAAAAATAAAAAAGGTAAGACTTTTAAAAACACATATTGCATATACATATTCCCAACAGTATACCATTTTGGTGAATTGCATTCAGAAGGAATTAAGGAGTAGTATAATTATATAAGGTAGATGTGCTAGTAATGGACTGCCTTCCAGTAATTAACTGCTTCACAATGTTTGGTTGGTGTTTAATAATAATAATAGTTAAACTTTTATTACTTTTTTTTCTTAACCTTCCCTTGCATGCTTTATAATCTGGATTATTTTACATTTTTCGTCAAAGGCATTAGGAAGCAGAATAAAATTTCAGGGACATGCGAAGAGAAAATTGCACCCGGGTCAAAGACCGAATTTGGTGCCCCCCCCCCCTCTCCCAACTTTTTCTTATGACAGGCCAAAAGTTATGATGGTAGTATAAATTTGGTATCCCCTAAATTTTCATGCACAGAGCAAACGTCCCCTTCCTCCCCCCATTCGCAAGACACTGTAAAGTTTCACTGTTTTTCATTGAAAACCTATATAAAAAAGCTAAGAGCTGACTTTACTTATTTAATATTGTTTGTTTTCCTGTAAAATTGTAACGTTTTTGATTGAATAGTAATATAAAACTTTGGATTTCAACTATTGTTTTTTTAATTACATGAAACAGTAATAAGACAAAAAAAAGGAGGAGCTTAAGATCAGTATAAACCAGAGAAATATATTTGTATGGATTTGTTAAGTTTAGATGAAAAATTTGCAATCCACAATTATTCCAATATTAACGTCTTCATTATTAAGAAACCAGGTCATATTGAAGTCTACCTCAACTAAACATCTTTAAAATTAATTAAAAAAACACATAAAAAAGGTGCAGTGTAACAATTTAAATTCTTTGTAGAAAATCAACTTCGGCCAATAAAGGTTAATTTTGGTTAAAAAAAAAAAGCCGATTAAGACTAACAAAAGCCACCAGCATAGCATTGCTTTTTAAATTTTACCAGGCTTTTTTACAACCCTTAAAATAAGTTACTTTTATACTTAGAATTTTTAATACAATTGTTGTGAATTGTAGGCGAGCTGTGATTACACCTTTCCTTTTTAACAAAATAACTCTTTATTAAACATATAAAAAACTCAATTGTATAAATAATAGAACATATTTTAAATAAAACATATTAAATATTATATTAAATGACCAATCCACGGCCTTTTACTGCGCGACGCTTCATCGACGAAGTCTTACAGCAAGTGTTTGAAAAGCTCCACTGAGTTCTCCAGCTAATCTGCATTCTCGCCAAAACATGCCACACAGGACCGGAGGACGCCAAACCAGAGGACGCCAATGTCCCATTCCACTCACTATCCGCTAAAACTTTGAAATGTTTTTGTCCCGTTCCATTCACTCTCCGCTACAACCATGAACTGAATTATGAATCAGTTTCCATTTTTCAGATCAGGAAAATAAACGTCGCTACACAATCATACATTGTCCAAAAAGGGGGAAAATCCAATAAGCTCTTTTTTTAGGGGCCAAAATGTAGGGCCAAAATCAGAGTTTTTTTTTTTTTGGCTTTATATCATTCTACATGCATTTCATTCAATAATTCAACGAATGTGTATATTTTTTATTATGCTTATTTTATTTTACATTATTATCTATTTGACCTTTATATTATAAATAATTTAATCAGTTTTAAAATTATCTCAGTTTTGATCATTTTAGTTTATTAGTTTACTATATTGAAAACATTTCTTATAATGAATTTACAAAAAAATTACTAGAAATCAACAAAATTCTAAACTCCATGTAACCTCTGGTCCCAAGATGTGCGAATTTGGGGGAGTCCACTGTATTATAATAAATTCCATAAGCCAAAATGTACTAGAACAAACCAAAACAATATTATGGCTTGTGAAATGATAAAAAAATTGTTCCGTTTCATGAAGTTAAACTAAAGTTGGTCTTGTATGTGCGGTTATTATAACTATTAGTTTTATACCTGCAGCTTATTATAATCTCAAACTTTTTAATTAGAATCTTGAATGCATTTTAAATTTTTGTGCAGTAAGATAAATTTGTGTACAGTTTCAGAAAAAAAAATAGTAAACAATTATTTTGAAACATATCATTTTGTAGAATTTTCCTTTCTAATCCCCCCCCCTTTTTTGGGGGGGGGGGTCAGATAAGTAGGAAAAATTTTTTAAGACAGAAAGTAATGTATTTATTAACGACCTCCAACTAAATTGTATCTTTTTGAATGGGAAAGAATTAAGCTCAATGAGACAGACACCTTTCAGAGATATAATTCTTAGACATTTTTGCATGCTTAAAAATAACAATTTATAAAACTGTAAATAATCTAGTTGATATTTTGAATTTTTTGCTTTGAAATGCATGTCTTATTCATTTAGTTGAAATTTAATATGAAATTTAATAATGGCGCCTAGGCCTATGGGCGCCAAATTGAGAGAAGTTGTTACATGTCTATATTGGGGTGGGGGAGCAAAATTTCTTGCTGGCCCCGGGCGCCAAAAAACATAGCTACGCTACTGATTGAAATAGCTTTGAGAGCAAATTGTTATTTATTCTACGTTTTAAACTGAAATTATGCTTATTTATATGAAATTATGCTATAATTTAGTCATGAACATCTGTTATATGTGCTATACATTGGAATGTAAACATTAAAATTTGCGATTAACGCATTACTTCCCAAAAAATCATGTTAAAACAAAGTACAACATTTTCAGACATAAATTAAAATATGTATGATAACAAAACCAAATTATTTAATTGGATGAATAAAAAAAGACAAACGGTAAAAAGAATCAAAATAAATGAAATGGAAATTAAGTTCTCACACAGTAAATCCAAATGATTAGTGACTGACTGTTCGATATTTTGTATCTTCCTTAAGAAAAATGATAATGCTGATGTCTAGGCATCCCAAATTGTTAGGAAGTCTTTCTCAACCAAGCTGCAACAGTTGTTTCCAATATACATTTTGAATATTAATTTTCATTCAGTTACAGCTGGTTAACTTTATAAATTTCTTTTAATGAAATTAAAAATTTTCAACTAGTTTAATTTCTCAGATCTTCCTACAGATAGATATTCATGCTGAGACTGACTGCTTTTGATTTGAAAAAAAAAATGTTTAACATGAAAAAATGTTAGAAAAGCATGATTCAGAAAATGGATGTAAGCTGATGGGATGAAAATCTGAGACAGTTTGGGGGAAATATCAAGATTTGTTGGCACTTGCACCTTTTTGTACGAGTTTTATGAATATATTTGTTTGCCAAGGAAAAAAAAATGTAAAAACAGAAAGTGGTTGGTTTTTTATTTTGCTTCTTAAATTTTGAATAAAAATTGACATTTAAAGGAAAATACGATAGTTTAAAGGGTTAATACAATAATTTAAAGGAAAGAAAGATTTGTGAACTTGAATGTTTGACGGAAAAAATATATATGTATTTCTAGTCGGTACGGTTTATGCTAAAATTACGTAGTTCAGATTTTAATTCAATAAAATAGAAATTATGTATTATAGCCAATTTATAAACTAACTTCGGGTAAGATTTTCGATTTGACAGCAGAAGAGCTAAATTAAAATTTTTATACTAAAATAAATAAATAAAACTTTTACGCTAAGCAGTAAACAGCTGGACAAAAATTGTAACTCTTTAAATTTTAAATATAGAATATTTTTAAATTACAATTAATAAACAAATAAAGAAATGCGTATGAATAAACAAATTAAAACTAACACTTACCTTTATTATATAGACAGAGTTGAAACTTGTTCCAGACTCCGTAGAAAGCAGAAGAGGGGGGGGGAAGTAGATTAATGATTAGATTTAATGAAATTTTTAAGACATATTCTCGTATCTTTTGCTAAAATCGTGGGTGTATTTCACGACTCCTTTCGTAGATGGCGCTTACAAAAAAAAAAAAAAAAACAGCAAAAAGGACTGTGAATTGTATTTTTTCCTTTTCTAGAAAGAAAAACAGTCTTTTCCACTGTTATATTCACGGTATTTTTTACTGTGCGCAGTTAATATAAACAAAACAACTTTTTTTTAAAAATAGCAGTTTTATTTTGAAAATGGCAAGTTTTCCAAGAAAATTCGCGTATTTTCGACTATCTTTCGGGAAAATTCGTTTATTTCTCTTGATTTTTCGAGAAATTTTTTTTATTTCCCTTGATTTTTTGAGAAAATACGCATATTTTCCACGATTTGTTGACAAAATTTGCGTATTTTCCGCGATTTTTCGACAAATTTCGCGTATTTTCCTCGATTTTTCGAGAAAATTCTCGTATTTTCCGCGATATTTTGACAGAATTCGCATATTTTCCTTGATCTTTCGTCAAAATTCTCGTATTTCTCACGATCTTACGTTAAGATTCGCCTATTTTCCGCTATTTTTTTTGACAAAATGTGCGTATTTCCCCGATTTTTCTACAAAATGTTGATATTTTCCCAGATCTTTCTTAAAAATTCGCGTATTTTCCGACGATTTTTCTGCAAAATTTGAGTATTTTACACGATTTTTCGATAAAATTCGATTATTTTTCACGATCCTTTGATGAAATTCGAGTATTTTTCCGCAGCCTGTTCACAGAAATCGCGTTTTCCCTGCAATCTTTTGACGAAAATCGCGCCTTGTTCGTGATTCTTTAACAATAATCATGTCTTTTCCCGCAACCCTTTAACGGAAATTTTTTTTCTTTTTTTTCTGCAATCCTTTGATGGAATTCGCATTATCTCCCGCGATTCTCTGAAGAAAATAATATTTTTTTCAACTTTTTTTTGTGTGTGATCATTTGCGGAAATTTGTTTAATTTGGTGCAGTTCGTACTGGCTTTTTTGTTCTATTTCATCCGTTATGCCCCCCCCCCCCACTTAAAATATCAATATAGTTTAATATATCTTTGCATCGAACTCAGGGGTAGTAAAATTCGTCGCCGAAAAAGCGGAGTTTCGCGTTTCCGCGAAAAAGTAGAAGGTCTCTTCAAAAACAGGTTCGCGAGTCCTTTGTTAGTTCATAGATGGCAGCACTAAGTGTTAGATGAGAGGAAGACGTCGGTAGCCTTCAGTCCATAAAATGAAATCGTACTAACGATAAAAAAGCCTATCACTTCAAACTTCCGCTGATATCTTTATGTATTATAATTGGGTATCATAAACATGTTTTATAGGAAAATATGCTGAACAAACATTATTTCAAGTGGAAGAAATTTTAAAAGCATCATTTTAGCACCAATTTTCAGCTAAGCCTAACGTGGCGTTGATCTTCAGTGGATTCCCGAGTGGTACGACCTGGAACCGTTCTTACACTTCCTAAAGACGCAAATTATTATTTAAACATATTTATATGTTGTTGAAGATTTTACATTTTGAAGAGTTTCTTTGGATTTGAAATGAACAAATTCGAAACGTATCATCAAAAGTAAACATGTGTTCTTTGCTTTAGCCAATTTTATCGATATTTTAAAAATTATCAATTGGCCTTCCGAATTGTAAGCTAGAATGTAGTAATATTTTGTAGAAATGTGTTTAAATATCGATGTTATTTCTGTGCTGATAAACATTTTGAATTATTTCCAATTACATTAACAAATATTTTAAATAAAGTATTCACACAACAGTTTCACTCTTTGTTTTCTCCAAAACAAATTATAAAAGTCTTAGTCTATAATTAATATCCGAGTACTAGGAAAAGTACTAAGAATGTACTAGCCTGTAGTGCTACATACCTTGGTTAAAAATTATTTTTCTCAGCAGCTTTTTGCATCGCTTCGGCGTGAATTATCACCAAAAATAGTCTCGAGAAATTTTTAAGGAAGACGTAATTAGTTTCTTTGCAAAAAATGAAATCTTCTCCATTAAATGTGTATCGTAGCTGATCAACTCCACTATATATAACTGTGCATCGCTAAGTGTTAATCGCTAGTGACAATTAATCTAACCAACATTTTACCTAACTATATCATTGGTGCGATTTACCGTAAGTGTTACTGTCCAGAACTATTCATAAGGAAAATCATGAAATTACCTTTCTCGCGCGGGATATTTAAATTTAGCTGGGTGATAATAATCGGGACTTCTAGCAACATTTGGCTTGTCTATAAGTTAGGCCACTGTCAGTCAAGTTTCCAGTCAGTCACTTTAAGTTGAAAGACCGGGTTGTACAGCCATATAGTTCCAAGTGTTATAATAGCACTCTAAATTTTTAACACGTTTATCTGCTACAATGTAGTGTTAAACATGATATTGTTTTATTTGATTTATTGTAGTATGCCTCAGATAAAATTACCTTTTCAAACATGCGCAAACTTACAGTCATATGTGAATGCGTGCGTGTATTTTTAGAATTTTTTTTTTTACCTAAATACAATTCTATTTCATACATATTATTAATAACACTATAACCGTGGTAAAAATTCATTCAAATATTAGAAAAATATTTCTCACCGGGATTTTTATTTAAAACTGTTTAAGTTATTTATTGAAAATATTTTTGCTCAGCATATATTTAACTTTTTTATAAAGGACTTTCTGGTTCGAATCGACAACTCTCCTTATGATACGGGTCAAAATGACCCGTCACCGCGGTTCTAGTGTTAAAATCACATTGTCTATGAATAGAAAAATATGGGGAAAATGGTTTATGTAAAAAGTTTATTCAATGGGAATTTCATAATCTTTAATACATTGTTACCAGTTTCTCAGTTTTTCCGTACATCGAGTAAAAACAGAACATTATATGTATCAGAATATTTATAAGAGCTTGATAAAATAGATAGATAAATAAAAAAATATACTTGCTGACGTTTCAAATATATTTAGTGCCGATAATGCAAAAATGCACTGTCCAAAGTGTGATGAATATGCACCTGCTTTTGGAAATACTGCAACCGTTTCGAAGGTAGGAATCAAAATGGTAGAAATGCCTTTCAAAAATTACCTTTTTTATATATGTTGACATTTTAGCAAGCAATTTCACTAGGAAATGAAATTAATCCAACCTTTTGAATTTCATATATTAGTTCAACTACAGAACACTGAAAATGAAGAGGAGACAGAATTGTTTTCAATAGAAGAAAGCATTTTAGAAAAGACAGAATATTTATGTAAAGAAAAGACTCACGCGCAACAGGAAATAAACCTATGTTCGGTATATTAAGGTACAGATTTGACTTCAACAACTTCATCTTACGTGAAATTAATAGAATTCTCACAGTATCTAAAATGATCTGCGATACAAAAAGAAGAGCAGAAAGAATGAAATTTTCAGTGGTTGACCTTAAAAGGTAGTTTGAAGGTGACGTTGCGAAAAAAAAAACTTTAGCAAAACAAAGTAAAAGCCAATGAGTAAACCCATTAAGCCAAAAACTGCACTAAAAGAAAAAACTGTGGATAAGTCCAGACTACTGAGAAATCTACAGAGAATTAATTGTAGAGGATGGTTCGAATGCATTTCTTGCAGACACTGCTGGCAAGAAAAGTGCAAAGTCTAAGCAGATTTTGGATTTCAGAAATGTGATGTTTCTGAGTGAAACTAGACATTTTTATATCGAGCAATCTTATTTATTTGATTGCCAACTATTGCTTTTAATAGCTGTAAAAGAGTGAGCATTCAGAATTACGATTGTTTTTCAAATAATATCAAATATGTTTCTTATAAATTGATGCAGGTAGTTTTTGGTTATCTTAAATGTCAAAAATTAAAAATAATGTGCAATATCACCATTAAATCTATTCATTTATTGTAATTTAATGAAATGGCTGAATTCGGAGTCTTGCATCACTTTGTCCCACGTATAGTAAAGAAGATTTAGTGCATGAAGTTCATTATATCGACGATTTTATTAACTATTTCTCAGCAATCAAGTTCATTCTACTACAGTTCACCACATTCAAAAATAATATAACGTAAACAATTGAATTAAACACTTTAAATTAGAAAACTGCAGCCATTTGCTCTAATTGTGTAAAAGTATGTAATTTTACAAATTATTATTCCTCCTACAGTATAAATATGATTTCCTACTTGTTAGAAAAAAATCATAAAATCAATCATATCATTTCATCTAAGTGTATAATAAATAAAAGTCTTGTTTATGTCTACCAAACTAAATAAGTAAATAAATAAAATCATGAACGCAAATAGAATGGGATATCACTAATTTAGTTGTGGTATATTTTTTATCGCATTGGTATTTAAGACAAAACTTATACAAATTGAAAAACCCCATAAAACTTACACCATAAGATTCACGAACCATAAATATCTCAAAAAGAAGAAAAAAAAAAAAAAAAAAAAAAAAAAGATAAAGAGAAAAAAAACAAATACCATATGTTACATTTTACAAAAATACAGCTGGAATGCTTTTAAAATAAGATTTTATGTTATAGATGCAATCTGAGTTCAAATTAAATCTACAAACATACATTTTATTTCATACATTGCACGTAGTGCTCATTTTTTCTTTCAAAACTTGCAGATACAGGGTTGTTATAATTAAAGTTCGCCTATTTAGAAGGCTCTGGAGTCGGTTCTATTGCTCCAAACGAAACAAAATTCCGCTAGTTCATAGTTAAAGAGATGCGCTCTGCGAAAATCGAAAAAAAAGTTAAAATTTTTATCACTAGGTGGCGCTGCGCCAATATTTAAGGCGATGTTTGCAGATTCATTATATCA
The DNA here is from genome assembly GCA_964019185.1 of Maratus speculifer. NCBI lineage: Eukaryota > Metazoa > Arthropoda > Arachnida > Araneae > Salticidae > Maratus > Maratus speculifer. The sequence goes on from OZ025293.1 coordinate 74,911,127, forward strand.
ATATCAGTCAATCCAGACAAAACACACAAATTTAAAAGTTTCAACAAACTTCAACGAGCTGCGAATTGTTATAATTAAGTTCACCTAATCAGACAGCTCTAAAGCCTGACCTATGACTCCAAACAATACAGAAAAATGAATATCATTTCATGTGATGTAATCTGCATCAACAATAATAAAACATGTCGCTCGAAAGTAAGGAAATAACGAAGAATAACATGATGCATGCTCAATGAATCCTCCGCCATTTATAATAATGCATTCCATTCTCAGAATTGTGCTTTCTACAGCATTGTGTAAACTTTCCTGTAAGATTGAGCGAATGTGAAGTCTAATGCTGTGTTTCAGATCAGAGATTGTCTGACATGTGTTTTTAAATACAGAATCTTTCAAAAATCCCCAAAAAATAAAGGAATCTGAAAATATTGGCTTAAATATTGGCGCAGCGCCACCTACTGGCAAAAATTGTAACTAATTTTTTTTCGATTTTCGCAGAGCGCATGTCTTCAACTACGTACTAGTGAAATTCTGATTCGTTTGGAGCCATAGAACCGGCTCTAGAGCCTTCTGAATAGGCGAACTTTAATTATAACAACCCTGTACTTAAAATTTCTCAAAATGTATAACTAAATATATTTAAACCTAAAATACTTAAAAAACATTTTATCATTTTTAAAAGGACATTTAATACCCGAGGATTTGTAATTTAATCGGTGTTTAAGTCATGTTTGATAAAATACAAAATATATTCAAATTACATTTAGATCTTCAAGTTTAATTTAAAAAAATAGTTTGTTAAAAATGGAATGAATTTAAACTTGTTTATCAGCCTAAAATAAAAGAATAAAAAAAAACATGTTCTCTTTTATTACACTACAAATCGAAATACCTGAAATTAAGACATTTAAGTATCTGAAATGGTGTGTTCGATTTTAAGACGTTTTAAAATGTTTTAATTTTTTGAGACACTTTATGTGTTTGAATTTTAGACATTTCATGTGTCTAAATGGCATCCATTTCTTTTGTAAGCATTAAACGTAGCTATGTTTGACCATGTTAAATACTGGAAAAATATTTGGCCGTCCATTTTAGAGACTCCCAAAGTTGGTAAGCAGTTTTGATAAACCTGATACTTCTTTTTCTTCATCGTACTCATTATAATCAATATTTTGAACTTGTAGAGTAAAACAAGATTAATATCTAACTAAAATCTAAGTATTATCTAAGCCAACTTAACATAGATTTGTTCGTATGCGTTTTAAATATTTTTCCTGAAGTTGGTCCAAACTCATTTCGAAAAAAAAGGCATAAGGGCAGGAACTACCATTTTCGAATTAAGTGAACAGTTTTCATTAAATGACGGCATCTTTTTATTATGCATTTCTCCCGTTTCTAAAGGTCTTAAAAAATGTTTTTCTTTCACTCAATATCATGATGAATTTTTATGATGCATTCAAGAATTTTCTTCCCATTTACATAAAAATTTCAGCTTCTCACCTTTAAGTGCCTAAGAATAGAATGCTGTTTCCCCCCTTTTTTTAAATGCCATACATCATAAGTTATACTCATTTGCTACTCGGTGACTAGCATTTCGTCTTTAAATGTCAGAAAAATCAGCCTACAGCGTCAAATTTGTCGTTATTTTTTGAGCAGATTATTTGTTTTTATTCTGTTACAGAAAAATATAAAATGCTGTTCGATCCTGTATTGTCTGAATAATTGCAAACGTCTTTATAAATAAAAAAAGAAGTATATCGAAAATAACCAGAAAATACATCGTTTAAATTGGTAAACAGCCTTATAAAACGCAAAACTCAGATGCGTAGTTTAATTGTTTGAGTCTGAATAATCCATATCTGCAAATTTCATGCCTTTATTAATAAAAATTATTTCAGAAATTTGTCAGAAAGTAGCGAATTCAAGCTTGAAAATTGATTTGAATGCAACATACAACAAATATTGAAGATATTTTATCTTAAAATATACTTAACCTTAATCATGCTTTTTCGCTTAATGTTTTTTATTGTTATATGACAAATTGAAAAAAAAATGGTTTGCAAATTTATAAGTTACAAGAAAAGAATATTGATACATATATATATTTAATACTCTTCTTCTACCTTCCCCATATACCCTTACCTACACCCCCAGCATGAAACAATTACTAGTATTCAAGCAATTATTTTTTTATTTGTATAAATTAACATATTTTTTTCTTTCTAATTTCCTTCAACAAACTATTTTGCAAGTGATACTTCAACATCAACTAAATGTACTGTCAAATATATATTGCCAATAGGCAAATCATTAAAATTTAGAAACACTTGTTCTTAGTAACTACATTTAATGAAGATGTTTCCCCGTTGCATTACTAATTGCTGATCAGCTGGACCAAGATGTCTATTTCCATTCATCTTGTGTAAGCTCATTGCTTTTAATTTATCACAAACCGACCGAAGAAACATGTTGTAGCTAGTAAGTGCATCTGGATTTAATTTTTAGGAGAAAGAAATGTTCCAATCTAGAACGCTTTTCCCGAACTGTACCGCAAAATTCTTTACCCTAAGCAAGATAACATAAAATAACTGATCTAATAGAGTTCTGAAAATCTGAAAATAAAATGTTTGGCATATTTCATTGTATTCAAGGCAGTTAAAAATCTAAAAGTAAAGTTTAGTTTCTTTCTGCCTTTTTTGAAGAAAGTTAAAATATACATTTTGTAAAAAAAAAAAAAATATATTGAAATCATTAGATGGGCTCTGGACGAAGGTAGGTGTCTCAGCCCTCCTTGCCCCCATCTGGTTAAGGGCTTGGATTTAGGTATTCAACGGTTACGACAAAAATGAAGAAAATTTCGTGAAATCTAAGCATCCATTTCTGAGTGTCAGAGCTCTTCTGTGCACAGCCCATATGTGCCATTTATCGGATTGTTTCATAATTCTGGGTAATATTAGCACTATGATATGCGTAAGTATAATACGATAGCATAAGTGTGGGTGTTATTACCCAAGAACACCTTATATGTTTATTATTATTATGTATGTATATTTGAATATTTTGTTCTCCTGCGTTTTAATGTTTTGCAATGTTACATGCATATGTATATTATCACTATCTACCCCTCCACTTTTCCCATATCAGTATTCCTGTCTCTTTTGTCTGGATTAGGCTCTAGTTACACAGCACATAACAAGAATATCCTTTAAAGATTTCTTACATGAATCAAAATTATACTCAGACGGGGCAAACTTTAAATTCGGTTTTCTACTTTAAATTGTACACAATTTAATATTAATATTGTTAATTTTTATAATATTAAATATTATTGATTTAATATGAATAAGACGATTTAATATTTCAGACGTGACAAACTTCTTCTTTCGAATGATACAAAATTATGTTCAGATGGAGTAAATTTTTGAATTGTTTTGTTTTACGACGGCTCAAAATTATGCTCAGACGGAGTAGATTTTGATTCTCTCTCTCTCTGTGTATGTTTTAGATGAGATCAAATTTTCTTCAGATGGGACAAATTTTGTAATTTTTTTTTATCGATGCAAGGCAAAAAGTTACTTATTTATTTTTTCTCTTCCTAAAAAAGATGACACAAAATTTAGCCAGACCAGGAAAATTTTAACAATTTCTTTTTTAATAACGACTTCCCCAAGTAGGCAACTTCATGACACCATACATCGTTTTTTCATGCTCGTTATTTTTTATTCTTTTCCTAAATTGAATTTTTATATTTGATTTATTTGTGTTCTTTTTGCTTTTTGATCAGACGTAAAACGAGGTCGTTCAAATGTCAAATGCCAGAGTGCGAGTTGTGGTTTAAGTTCTCAAACCACACTCATGCCAATAACAAGAATTGTCAGCGGTTTTCCACGGAGTACCGAATGACAAAATGCCCAAACTTACAAATGTATTTGCTGAGTATACATTTATCAAATCTGGCCTGAGACCATTTTGAGATAAAAAGAGAAACTTTTTAGCTCTGATACGAGTGAGACCTCCCGGTCGAGCTCGGCGAATGTGATAGATGAACAGTTGGCTAATGTACGGTAATTTCTCCCAAATCCCCCTTAGTTTTAAAATGTAATAACTGTAATTATTTCATATAATCAGGATTCATTAAACAGTTTTTTATCATAATCCTTAAATGTTTTTTATCTTACATATATATGGTAGAAAAATGCAATTTTAAATATTTAAAAACGCAAATAATGCTTTGTGTAATGTTTGCTAAATTAATGTTTTCTAAAGATTCGAATGACTTTGTAATGATTATCTCATCCTAAAATAACACACTCTCTGTTAACACATTTGTCTATGATTTTTAAGTTTCTCGCGCAGAATAAGGTTTGTTTATCATAATACAAAATCACAATGATAAGTAATATAATTTTAATTTTAATATTTTTAGTTATTACCATAAAATAACATACAAATAAAATTTAGAATTAAAAATTCGTTAGAATGACAATAATTAAATTCTAGTAATAACGCATTCAAGTAAAATTATACTATCTTATAATCATAAAGAATAAAACTTTAGTCCACTAGAAATAGATAGAAGAAAAACTATATAGTCAAATTTTTATTAATTATGAATGTATTTTGAAATTCATGATTATCATGAACGACAAATTTTATAAAAACAAATAATTCTTTCGTAACAACTGCATTTTCATAAAAGAATGTTTAATTTGATTTTAAAATTGTGAAGTAAATTTAAATTCCTGACTCCAAAATAGCGATTTCTCATTCTTAAAAATCATCAATCAATAAAATATCAATGTTTTATATACTCTCGAAATAATTTGTTTTTAACAAAAGAACTTAAAAATATTTGGAAATGTATAATTATGCAGGGGTCGCAGCGTCCCTGAAATTTTGACACTTTCCTACCACAATTTTTGAACGATAATATTAATTTTAAGATTTCACTGTAAATCTTAATGGAATATGAATGGAAGATATTTGATTTAAAATACTGGTAGAAAAGTGCGAAAATTTTAGGGACGCTGCGAATCCTGATTGTGCTTCAAATACTTAATATAAAATTCAATATTAAGTTACAAATCTTTTTTTAATGTAAAGAAAAAAAGTCGAATTAATGCATCAACTGAAACAAATGGCTTGATCAAATTTAGTTGCTGGATAACATTTCAGAGATGCTTTTTTATTACCTTTTAAATCATATTTCTCATTCGGAAACTATTTTATTTTATGCAATGAGCTGATTCTTAAATTTTTACATTGAAAAACATGGTGATTATAAATGATTGTCAAAATTTCTGCGTCTAGTTTTAGGGTCTCCCCACGTATAATAGGTACCCTTACAATAGTTGATCAAATTATCGAAACATTGCGACATTTCAGGCAGAAAGAAGTTTTACAGGTAACAAAACATGTAATACATATGTTTGAAATGTTAGTGCATCTGTCGTCACATTACTATCAGTTTTTTGTTGTAAGAGACGCCCTTTTATGAAATTTTTTAAATAAAAAAATATAAACATTTAATTTGATTAGTTGGAGACAATTACATAAGTAAAAATAATCCATTTCCATCTTGCTTATTTCAACTAATATCTTTATAAGAATTATTTTTAAACAAAGCCCTATGATGATATTTTAAGATTAATTTTTAGATTTTCGATTGACTTCTATCGTCTGACAAACCATTGGGAAAAAGGCAATTAAAAAAGCTATTTTTTATATTTGTTGCTATTTAATTTCAATGTACTTCTTTTTATTCATTATAAGATATTCATTAAAGGTTGTAACAATTATGTTATTTTACTTATAAAACTGAAAAAAAGGAAATATAATAAAAATTACGTAGCACTGACATTATTTGATCAACAATTGGTTGTGACAACCTATAACGCACAAAAGCACTTATGTATTTGATAGGACAACAAGATTGTATATCATTGTTTAGAAACCTATCTATCTATATATATATATAATAGTTTACCCTTACTGACGAAAGCGCAACCCAAACTACTAAACTACTAAACCTAGAAACATGGAAATTGGGAAAGGGTGAATATATATTGTGGCATAAGCGTGCACTAACATTGGTTATTGTTTAAATATTTTCCACCCAAGAGGGATAAAGGGAGGGGTAAAAATATATAGATTATACTGCTATATATCAGCAACCGTTTTATGAAAGAGCGTGAAACTGCAGAAAACAAATCTACAAAAAAATAATTCAACATGTATTTCAGCATTTTCAGAAATTCCCCTCATAAGGAGATAAAGGGAGGGTAAAAAATTTTAGAATATTACGCATATCTCAGAAGCAGTTTTAGGTGAAAGCATGAAATTGCAGAAAGTATTTTTACCAGAAAAATAATTAAACACGCATTTTAGTGAATTAAGCATTTGTATTATTAAGGGCGTTAATGTGCTTGTAAAAAATATTAGAACCTTTGGTGTATCTCAGCAGCCGTTTTGGAGCGTGAAATTTCTGAACATAAGTCTACTGAAAAAAACAAACACATATTTCAGCAGTTTTAGAAATTCTACCCTGACGGGGTTAAAGAGACGGAGGTTGAAAATTTAAGAATATTTTAATATCTTAGAAGGCATTTTAAGAATGGGTGTAAAATTAAAGAAAAGGAAATCTACAAATAAAAATAATAATAATAATAGTAATAGTAATTAAACACATTTCAGCAATTTTTGAAATTCCATACAAAGGGGGTTACAATGATAAGGGTCGAAAATTTTAGAAATTTTTTCGTACTTTAGCACCCATTTCAGGTAGATGCGTAAATTTCCAGAAAAAAATCTACTAAAAAATAATTAAACAGCTATTTCTGCAATTTTAAAATAATTCTCAAAATAGAGGGTTAAAGGGATGTTCGATAATTCGGGACTATTTAGCATATCTCAGCAGACGTTTTAGACGTTAAACCGTAAAATGCCACATAAGACATCTGCTAAAAATAATTAAACACCCATTTTACTTATTTTAGAAACTCACCATCTAAGGGTGTTCAAGGTTGAAACTGTTAGAACACGCGGCATATCTCAGTAGTCATTTTAGGAAGAGAGTAAAAGTCCAGAAATTAAACGTATTAAAAATAATTAAATATGCATATCAACAATTTTACAAATCCGCCCCCCTCCCACAGGAGGTGGAGTAAAAGGATGGCTCAAAAACTTTAGAACATTTGGCAAATCTCAGCAGCCGTTTTAGGTAGAAGCGTGAAATTTCAAAAAATAAATCTACAAAAAAGTTAATTGAACACGTATTTCAACAATTTTAGAAATACCTATCTAAGGGGGTTAAAGGAGTTGAGGTTTTAAATTTGAGAAAATTTTGCATATCTCAACAGTCTTTTTAGATAGGAGAGTGAAATTACAAAAAATAAATATTCTAAAAAAATAATTAAACATGTACTTCAGCAGTTATAGAAATTTCCTACCTAAGAGATAAAAACGGTGGGGAGGGGTCGAAAATTTACGAAGATTTGGCACGTTTTAACAGCCGTTTTAAGTACGATATAAAATTCCAGAAAATTAATGTACTAAAAATAATGAAACACGTATTTCAGTGATTTTAGAAAATTTCCGTCAGAGGTGGTCCAAGAGCGAGGGAGAGGAGGTCGAAAATTTTAAAACATGCGGCATACCTCAGCAGCTGCTTTAGGTAGATGCGTTAAATACCTCAAATTACTATACTGAAAAATAATTTATCAGGTATTTCAGTGATTTTAGAAATACCCTCTAATGGAGTTTAAAATGTTACATTATTTGACATATCTCAGTAGCCGTTTTAGGTAGTAACGTGAAATTGCGAAATTAAATGTACTAAAAATAATTAAAGACGTATTTCAGCTATTTTAGAAACTACCAAAACAAAGGGTTTAAATGAAGAATTTAAAAGTTTAGAAAATTTCGTATATGTCACCAGCCGTTTTGCTTGGGAGCGTGAAGTTATAGAAAATAAATTTACTATAAAAATAATTAAACACGCATTACTTAAATAATTTTAGATAGTCCTCAAGGTGTTAAATTGGAGGCCGAAATTTTTAGAGCATGTGGCATATTTCAACAGCCACTATAGATAAGAGCGTGATATTAAAAAATATAAATCTATTAAAAATAATTAAACATATGTTTCAGAAATTTTAGAAACTTTTTAAAAAGAAACCGATTAAAAGGGGTCTTGAAAATGTTTGATCACTTTCCATATCGTAGCAGCGTAAATTTTCAGAAAACACATCTAGTAAATAAATAATTAAACTCGTATCTCAGCAATTTAGAAAAAAAAATGGTCAAACTTTTAGGTAGTTTTGAAATATTACTCCTGTAGTTTAAGATAGAGGCCTGAAATTCTGTATAACGAATCTACTAAAACACACTTAAACATGTATTGAATTCCTACGAAAGGGAATATAATGGTGTGGTCGCTAAGTTTAAGTTATTTCGCCATACTTTTGCTGCAGTATTAGGTAGAAACAGGAAAAAAAAAAAAAAGAGACAAACTTACTGAAAATTAGTTCAACCCAGGTACTTCAGAAATTTTAGAGCTATTATGTCTATAATGTTGTCAACATCGACTTTGAACTGAATAATATAAGATTGTGTGCTTAAGACAACAATTATAGCTATTTGATTAGTATTAGGTTTTTATCTTTTTAAATTCCATCTTTACTAGATATATTTCGTTTGATTTTATACTTTTTTGATAAAATGACCTGCGAAGCGGGTGAATGCTGTTAATAATTGTATCAAACTTAAAAACACAGAAAATGATAAAATACACAATATAACCATTAAAGCGCTCATTGTTTTACTTAAAAGGTGACTTCAGTAACAAAACACATATTACAAATTAAAAACATGCATTTTATTTAAAACTTTTTAGAAACTTCGAACTTTATTTTCCCCGAAGTCATCATTCCAGAATATTTTAATAACTAGTTGTTGTTTATTTATGCAAATACTTCACTTCGGTTTGAAAAGGGAAATTCAATGAAAATTAGAGTGTAAAGTAGAAATAGTAATCTCTTGGTTTACATGAGTAGAGAGAAAAAAATATATTAACCGTAGTTTTTTTTTCTACTTAAGTTCAATCCAAGAGACTGCTATTTCTACTTTTAACTCTAATTTTTATTAGCTTTCCCATTTCAAAACGAAGTGACGTATTTGTATAAATGAACAGTGATTAAATATCTGAATATTCTCTGGGAAAATTCAGGCCAAAGGGACTCAGAAGTTTAAAATAAAAAGTATATTTTTAACTTGTAACATCTATTTTATTATTTTAGCCGCCTTTTAAATAAAACACTCAGCGTTTTAAAGTTTTAATTGTGTGTTGTATGGTTTAATGAAAGTGAAATGTTTCATTTAATCTTATGGTATTATTTACACGGACAAATTTTAAATAGAGGAGACCGGGGCTAGTTGTGACATTTTCGACATTTTTTATATCAGCCGTAAGATTTGAACTGAAGAGAAACATTCAGTGTATCATATCAGTAGAGTAAGTCTTGCGTAACATACTTATAAAACTACTATTAACATTATTAACGTTTTTCATATCACAAAATGAATTCTGCGTAACCTCGAAATTTGTCACTACTAGGCCCGATTACGGGGCAAGTTGCGACATGCTTAGAGCACATTGTGACACATAAATGACACATACAAGTACTTTATAACATATACAAATTATTTAAGAAACGCGATTAAATGGGATATGTTAAGTCGAAAATAGAAAATTTATTCATGTATATAACGTTCTTAACACTATAAAACACTGTCATGTTTTAATAATATTGTAAATCAAATGAAAATAAAATAGTTAAATTGTTAACACTTGTAAACTCTTAATCCTTTATAAAGACACTTTAAGAAGCACTTGGCAATAAAAAGAAGAAAACTGTCTTAATCAGGAAAGAAATAAAAAGTAAGCCAACACTAATCTTTGGCCATATTGATCTTTGACTCGGGAGCCTACTACAACATGTAGG